>JACXIV010000033.1:2722628-2912556 GCA_014737475.1 Bombus confusus | reverse complement strand
GAAAACGATGCCAATTACCAGGTCTCACCACGAGGAGGTGACTACGCACGAGACCCTCCCATGAATTATTTAACATCACATATCGATCTCAACATTCAACCTATTGGCAAAAGTGTCTGGTTCTGACTCTACTTGACCATGGGCCTGCGTAAAGAGATAGTTGTTTCGTAGCCTAACTGCACTTATCTCCCACGCAGCGATTACATGAATCTTTACAAGCGTAAAACAAAGCATACACAACGATTATATCAATCAGTAGTATATCAATCAACAGTGCGCGATAATTCGCTGAACGGGATTACGAAGGCAAGGCCTCAACTGAGTAGTGGGATCCACCCCCTCGGGTCACTCGAACAGTATTACGGAGGACGTGAAATTAAAAGTCCCTGTCCAAGAACAGAAGTACCAATCGGACAGGACTGTGAATCCACGACTGAATCCCCAACAGATTCGCAAGTATTACCGGCGCGACGACAACTCCCGTGATCCAATGCAAACATCGAGCAGTTGTCGAGCAGTCACCAAGACGGAGGTGTCCTTGGGACGTCTTTCGAATCCAAAGAGTGGACACGAGAAATAACATTCCATCCATAGACGCTCAATAGTTACACTTTGCGTTGCCACTGAT
Organism: Bombus confusus; assembly: GCA_014737475.1. NCBI lineage: Eukaryota > Metazoa > Arthropoda > Insecta > Hymenoptera > Apidae > Bombus > Bombus confusus. Next base: position 2,911,928 of record JACXIV010000033.1, on the reverse strand, counting down.
TTTACTTTACCACAAGTTTAGTTTACCACAAGTTTAAATGTAATAAATTAATGCCTTAAATGTTATAAATTAATAGCTTAAATGTTGTAAATTAATAGCTTAAATGTTGTAAATTAATAGTTTAAATGTTGTACATTAATAGCTTAAATGTTGTACATTAATAGCTTAAATGTTGTACATTAATAGCTTAAATGTTATAAATTAATTGTCTGAATGTTATAAATTAATTGTCTAAATGTTATAAATTAATTGTTTAAATGTTGTAAATTGGTAGTTCAGATGTTATAAATTAATGGCCTAAATGTTATAGATTAATTGTTTAAATGTGATAAATTAATTGTTTAAATGTTATAAATTAATTGTTTAAATGTTATAAATTAATTGTTTAAATGTTATAAATTAATTGTTTAAATGTTACAAATTAATTATCTGAATGTTATAAATTAATTGTCTAAATGTTATAAATTAATGGCCTAAATGTTATAGATTAATTGTTTAAATGTTATAAATTAATTGTTTAAATGTTACAAATTAATTATCTGAATGTTATAAATTAATTGTCTAAATATTATAAATTAGTGGCCTAAATGTTATAGATTAATTGTTTAAATGTTATAAATTAATTGTCTAAATGTTATAAATTAATGGCCTAAATGTTATAGATTAATTGTTTAAATGTTATAAATTAATTGTCTAAATGTTATAAATTAATTGTCTAAATGTTATAAATTAATGGCCTAAATTTTATAGATTAATTGTTTAAATGTTATAAATTAATTGTTTAAATGTTATAAATTAATTGTTTGAATGTTATAAATTAATTGTTTAAATGTTGTCAATTAGTAGTTTAAATGTTGTAAATTAACGGCTTAAATGTTATAAATTAATAGTTTAAACGTTATAAGTTGTTAAATTAATTCGCAAAAGGTTATTCTCCGATCTTAATTATATGAGAGTTGACACGCAAATGAGCTCGCGCGCGAGTTGTGCGTTCCTTATATACCTGATGGTACGAACTTGACACGGTGCAGGAAGGTCGTTCGAACGGTAACGGTTTGCTAATGTCATAAAAGGCGGTTTTTCCCTTATAACCCAATGAAATTTAATATTTTTTAAATTTTTATCATTTATTGACGCCCCCAACGATTTATTAAAATAAAAATTTTTATGATTTTAATGGTTTTTACAAGGTAAAACTAAATTCACACTTCTACTGTACCAGTCATTGATTTAGAACTGCGTTAACTTTGTTCCTGGATAATTCCGAGTTATACAAAACAGGTGAAAGCATTGCCAAAGAGTATCGCAAATTTTTCTTTCGGAATGAACTCTCCATCACCACATTGTCATGTTTTAAGCAAGTTTTTAAGTGAACGTAACGAAAATTGAATAATTTCATTGTCCCTTTTATATGCACGAACGAAATTTATATTCTATAAACTTACATTCGAACGTCGTTTTACATTTTCCAATATTGTTGAAATATTAAATATTCGTAATAAAATATAAAGTACTCATTTATTCGTGTTACAGTAAAAACGCCCATTCTTACTATTAGCTGTTCTAATGCATTTAATACAATTGATAATACAAATGATCTTACGAAGTAGTTTCAGGCCTTAGTCGGAACTTCGAGAAACATAACGGATACGAAAATAAATGTTAACGTTCAAATTTTAAAATCAGCAGGTCACCATCAAGTTCTCAGTACATATAAATACGAATATATCTCATACAAATGCAAAAGGATTAAAAATTCATTCACATAGAAGTAAGAAGTTCTCAAGTTAAGAATACTTACACCGAACAAAGTCGGAAGATAGGTATAAATCCTGGCATATCTTTATTATCGCGTGACTCTATCATCACAACGTAAGGGTTAACCATCCGAGTTTACCATCCTCCAAACACGAACCATTTACGTTGACGTGAAAAATTCTCGAGATAAGGGACCTACTTACCCAGAACAGGTGTCATAGCGAAGCGTTTCATTGCAAGAAGTTCTGCGAGGAAGACATCGAATTCAGAACAAATGTCCCGTCTCGCTTCGAAGTGTCCCTTTAAGAATCGCGCTCGAGGGGCTTCCGCTAAGTAACGAAGTTGAAAAGAAACACACCGCCCATGCTGGTGCTAAACGTACCCCATCTGCATCTGTGTACATTTACATACAGGCTGTTTCACAGAATTTGGGGCAGTTTTCAGCAGCACGTAGTACAAATTAAAATAAATAAAATCTCTTGGTAAGAGTAGATAAAAGTATCAGTAGTTTAGAAAGCGTGCGGACGGTTACCGTAAACAACTTTTATATATGAACCTTTCAGAAGCCAATGATTAACTCTACTTCTTACTGGCTTTTTAATTTTTTTTACATGACTTTCATAATTTCAATATACGATTAATATGCAATCTTCAAGAAACGAATAATTTACCTCTATACTTCGTTAATTGTCAGTTGATATAGATAACTCGAAGATAAATTTGAGAAACAGTGTTTGTAACGTTATTTTTTTGCTCAATTTTCAATTTACAGACTTGATTAATGTGACTTCTGACAGGCTCGCATAACGTATGTTGTACGTATTATATAAAACAGTTTGAAATTTCAAATCTAAAACTGTAATTAAAGGCATCGTATAAAATACGTAATACGCGTACTGAAAAAAGTTTCTACACGTGTTCGTATTTTCACGAACAACTGTATATCGTGATTTGTAGTCGAGCAAAAATGGAACAATTTTAAAAAGTACTTTCGTGGTATCTATAATTTCATGTAGTTCTACGATGCAATTAGAGATACTCTCGTATGTATCATGTAAGATTATGTAATATATCTAAGAATTAAATATCTATACTATACAGTATATACAGACATATATCTATACTATACAAATATATCTCTGTGTAAATATAATCTCTGTGTAACGTCTTTTAATTCCGAAACTCGTGATATTTGATCCCATGTTTATTAAGGAGCACTTTTGCTCCTTTTAATGTGTACTACGTGCTCTTGAAGTTCGACCAACTTTTTGAAACATCCTGTACGTATGCACACGGTGCGCGTGTCTGCAGAGAGAAAACCACGCAAGTCGCAAGTGCATCCGCATTCGGCGGCAATGCACACGTAAACCGGCCACTTGCGCACCTCGCCCCGTAACGTGTACGTTCCAACGCACATGACTGCCTCGTGTTCGCATTTTCGCGAGCCAATGGCTGTGAAATCGAGCGTTTTTCTCGGTTCTTTCTCCGTTTCGTCGCAGACCTCACCCTCTATACCCGCGAAATTCTCGCAGTCGCCCTGGTTGGATTTCTCCGTGGAACCGTGGCTGATCGATAATAAGCTTCCGGCGGAACCATCGGACGCTTAAATCGATTTTTGAAACCTCCTTCTGTAGACGAGAGATAAATTTTCGTTAAACTTGTTCGTTTGTTGGAACGCGTATAGGGCCGGTATTATATGACATGGAGTTAAGAGACGATGTTTGCTTGAGCGGTGGCGCAGGAGGTCTTTTAGATTATGAGAGGTGAGAATGGATTCTGAAAGAGATAAGTTTGTTGGAAGGGTGGACTTTTATCTTATATAATACATATGATGTAGTACAGAGGTGCGAACTACATAATATACTTATCTATTGGATTTGAAAGAAAATTGATTAGCTGTCATTTTAAAGAAAGACTACATTCTTCTCTTTTAATAATAGATACAATGATACGTATTACGGAATTCGTTATAATTATTCAAGGAGAAATTCGTCTCATATAATGTAATAGTACGAACTTAATTATTCACTGCTGTAACACACTGCTACAGCAAAATATTAGAACACGGTGTAATATAATTTATCATGTTTGTTAATAATCCTCGCTGCGAGTCAATATAGCCTATCTTCGTCGAACTGGAATCTGTACCATAAACGTGATTCGATATCATAAAGTAAGAGAGTAAATTAATTATACTAATCACAAAAACAGCACATAATTGCAAGCATAATTACAACATCGAAACCAATCTACGCTTCTACAAAACTCTAGAAACCTGCGAAATTCTCCCGTGCATTATTAAAATTACGCTAGACTTTCTAAAATCGCTTCAATATCACTCTTCGATACTCGGTACTCCACGCATAGACTGTTCGATTGACGACTCATCCCACCCGCTCAGTCAATGTCAGATCTGGCAGACTTTAATAAACGAGATTCGTTACTGCCGGATGAATCACGACCGATTAACGAGTCGCAATTTTATTTTTCCTTGCTCCGGCTGAATAACAAAATTCACTGCGACGAGCAGATCGCTGAAGATCGAAGCAGAGATCCCGTTAATAATTCAGCATGCTGCAGATCGAGCCACACACCCCCGTCCCCCGTTGATAAATAACGAAACACTGAAATGTAAGTTCATCCCCTTTGAGGTGGCGTTTTTCGCTTCGGTTTCGTGCCGGCGCAAATATTTACGCGAACGTCGCCGGCCGTTTATTAATAGAGACGAGCAGAGTCGCAGGAGCGAAGTTGGGAAGAAAAGGCAGGAGGAAACGAAGGGAGGAAGAGTATAGAAGGAGAATGGGCTGGGTGGACGTTTGTGAAATATAAAAGCGATGGATGCGAAACGCGAAACGCTGGAAAGAAAGGAAATGCGATTTCTCAGGCAGAGGCCGTGGACGTTCCAACAGCCATTGGAATCCCGTACACGAACCTCGAAGGCGTACGAGAGCATCGGGGAATTTAAAATACGCTGGCCCGTATTCGGGGGTTATATTTTCAAGCCCCGCGCGGATCTCGCCGATTTCGCGATATACACGCCACGGGAGTTTTCTTTGTAAAATATAGCACGCCATCAAATTGCTCGTAGCTAGCCTGAGCCCGTATTGCAGCTCGTATCACGGGCTGATTCTTATAAAGCGACTGATAGGATTGTCTGCGTGCAGGGATGTATGGAAAAATTGCCCGCGATGAAAAACTTCGAAGGGATGCGTCTTGTGATGCTTACACTTTGTAAGGGGGGGGGGGGGCGGTAGGAGAGGGCTTCCCTTTCCTTTCTTTCTTGATTTATTAAAGCGGGGTCGAAAGCAACGATTTGACTTTGCAATGTGATTTCAAGCTCCTTATACTTATTATTTTTGTAACTGATTGTATCAGTTTTGATACGTGCAGATCGCGCGAGATCGATGATGACGTAACTGCAATTTTGAAAGACTAAAATATTTATTCAACTAAATCATGACGAACGAAGAGGAAATGAGTAGAAACGTAAGCGTGTCATCGAGACAGATTTTCTGCTGACTCTCAGGGATGGAAATGGCGAAGCAGTGTTAGAGTGCGCGTCGGACAGAATATTTCGACGGGTATAATCTTCGATTAAAACGACGTATTGAAACTCCAGTTGCGTCCGAAAATGTTAAAAACTGTATTTTCTTGAAATGTCTACTGACATAGTTAATTTTTGCAGGATATTCTTCAGATGTGCTCTGCGTAAATGGGACAAGGCGATAAAAACAAGAATGACGTGAATTATTTAAATTTGAATGTTCAATTACAATTTCAAATAAATTAATGGCGATGACATAATTCACAACTTAAAGGATTAAATTAAATGCCCAATAATCAGTTTGTGTTCAACTGAAGGCATTAACTGCAAAAAGTGATTAGCCACTACACGCGAAACGAGACTGAGATTATCGTTGTTAACATCAAAGCATAAATCTACAATTAGTAGCTTTGCTAGAACGATGCAAACCGCTGAGAATATCATTCTTCCGTGTTAATCGTCTAATCAAAAATTTTGATCTTCTTATTCCATAGAAAATAATTTTGAATTCATTTCTTCTAATCTTCTTACTATAGAAAAAATTGAAAAGCTTGAACCCTGATAATTCTACTTTCTAACAAACGTACATCTTTTACCAATACAACAGGAAACTGAGAAAATATTTACAATATCCTATCTATATCTATTATCAGTAATATCTAATTATCAATTATTAAAATTTATCAATAAGTAATTATTAATATTTATAATATTATATCCATAAATATTAAAAATATCTTTATTCTCTTCGTTTAGAACGTAATTACCTTTCAAAGTGAAATATTTTTAAATAGATAGTTTGAATACTGAGATAATCGAGTCACCTTCTTTATGACAGTCGTTCCATAGTAGAGAAGAAACAGCGGAAAAGAAAGATAACGTACACAGTAATATTTCAACTTCGCATTTAGAGATACGAACTGGTCCTCCGATAATTTTCTTGCCATTGTCTACGCAGTAATAATCCACATAAATTTCCCGCCGTTCGTTACGTCCCGCAAAGAATAATTATCGTATAATCTCCGAAGGAGTTTATTGTTCACGGTTTAATTGCTTTGGCAAACGACGCGTGAAGTTAAATCTTTTTCGCTGGGTACTTCTAGGTATAGACCCTTTTCCGCTTAAAGTATGCGTCATCAAAAGAACGCAAGAAAATATTTTACAGAGGCTGCGTCGTTTGTTTTCAAACCCTCCGGCTCGCTATTAAGTCGCACATGAGGTACTCAGTTAATTAATTCTTGGCGTTTGAGGTCTATTAACGTAGCGATTAATTTATAACGACCAGTTTAACGAATATTGGATAAACTCATCTTTTATCGCGAGGAAAATAAAGAATGGAAATTATTGGTATTTATAATGTTTCGAAGAACTTCGATGTTTGAGCTTTTGTACATTGAGAAATGCTTTCTGAAAACATTAAAAAGTAAAAATGAAGATTCTGTCAATTAAAAAGTGTTCGATTTAAAATCTCCGATTCAAAGACTAAAAGCCAGAGACTTAAAATCACGAAATTCCATGTTCAAAGTTTCAAATATTTGAACATTCAAAAGTTCAAAGTTCCGGAGTTTCAAAGATTCAAATATTTTATACATATAGCAATACATAAATTTTTTTCTGTCTAATGCATTGACTATTTGAACATTCGATACATGAATTTGAAAAAATTATCGTACTGTATGTCGGTATAACATACATACATATAGATACATCGCATATAAGTATACGACCCATCTATACAGATTATTATGCCAGGTCATTTTCGCGAGAAAACTCTCGCTGATTACGAGTTTCTTCGTTAATAATGCCTTAATGCAGATTTATTAAGTTCTCGAACGTTTCATAACCGCGTAAGACATTCTACGCGTCGTTTCTTCATTCCCTTCGTGGCTGAAATACTTCGCCAAGTATTCTCATTCCAACGTGCTCTAATAATTTCGAACGCAGAACGACGAGAAGACTCGATTTACGTAACAGAAAGAATACACAGTTTTGTTTGAGGAGAACGACGGATGAATTATTGGACTCGTAGAAGAGGTAGGAAAGGTCTCAACTCCTACGGAAGAGTCAGACTTCCCGAAACTACTTAACTTTTTTCTTCTAACGTTTGTCTCTATCTTGTGACGAAAAACAGAAAGGTAATTTATTTCGAATGACTTATTGCGTTCCAGTAAATAGACTGAGCTGTACTCTAGTACGTGATGACACGACGAAACAAATACAGAAAATGATCATTCTACCTCGACGTGAAACGTACCTCATGGCGGAAGGATGTCATTCCCAACAATTCGCTTTGAAACGAGAGGAAGAGCAATATCCGCCCCAAGATCGAACCTCTATGAATTCCTAAGAATTTCTGTACTTTTTCTTACAGGTGAAAATTATCGTATAATCTTTCTGTCTAATCTACATAGGTAAAGTAACTATTAAAATCATCACTATTAAAAATTGGATAGCTGGAAGCTCGATCTCTTAATTCTTAGAGAAATTATTTTATTAGTCACGTAACACAATGTAAAAGTTTGGAAACTTCGTTCGTAAAACGAGATAGAATAACATACGGAACGAAGATTTAATACAAGTATGGTATTGGACAACGAGGAACGAACGTTTCGAGAATGATTGTAATTATTGTTACGATTAACGATAAAAACTGATCTACGCGTATGTACATGTAATATTTATAAGAGCAAACGTAATATACAAGAACAGAAGGAGAATTCTGCGAGGTCGGTCGTATATAATTATTGTTACAATTAATTCTAAACAATTTCCTTCAACTTCGTAATGAAATCTTGTTCGTACTTTGTTGGGAACAGTTTCTATAATCCAAGCTCGGCATCTTTCAGTTTCGCATCTTTCAATGCGGAAGTAACGCGGACAGCTTTATCAAGTTATGAAAGACGTCGACATTCGCCCACAAAAGAGGAATATTCTCATTATCGTCACGTTCACCTAACGCGCTAATTTTCACCGTAGCGGTAATGACGCGCACCGAAACAGCTACCCCGGTTAAATAAACCAATCGATACTCGACTAATAATAAATTTGAACGACAGATGCACTCTCTAATAAACCGATACTTCCTCTAAATTATGCACCGCGCTGGAAGAGCAGCGACGTGTTCGGTTGAAACACGCGAGAAGGACGTCCGATAATTTTCGATACTCGCGCTCGTGCAGAAAACCAGCCAAGTCGATAATGCATGAAGTGTGAATAAGTTATGATCAGATATTTTGCAAACTGACGAAATACATCAGACACGGGGGTTTGCATAGATGTTGCTGGTTATATAAATATTTTATTTTTTAAGTCACGAATCTCGCGTAAATTTTGTATAAAAATCAACCGAAGGTCAAAGGTGAGATACACGATAAAGATTTTAAATCAATTTCACCAACGAAAGCTGTCTTTTCATTTGGTTCTCAGGTTAAATACCTGTTTTTATTGCGGTGTTGAATAAATATTAATTAAGTTGAACTATCGCAAGTACTTGATCAATATCGTTCGTTTCTTACAAAACATCGTAAATTTTTTACGAACGAGAAGATCTAAAAAACGAACAAGATAGAAAGCAACGAGATTGAAATAGAGATTTTCTTGGAAAGAAATAATCATATTTTGATAATAACGAATGTATCAAAATGTGAGAATTCATTCCCTAAAAGAGATGTACCTTTGTACTTTTGTATTTAAAATACTCGTTCCGAATGACAAATTAGACGGCGAGAGACGAGAAGAATAATTTCAGGAGAAAATCGAGAAAATAAGAGCATCGAATGTAGAATTTTTTCTTATTCCCAATATTCGGTATATATTGTGGAATATTTTGCAATGCAGATTGTAACGCGCGATAATACGTGGCAAGTTCCGATAAAAAGGAATCTAACAATAAGAAATTTACGTATCTACATTAATGCTGTGAAATATAAAATATTTGGAAAACGTGAAGAAAATCCTTTCTCATAGCGATTACTTTTATACTCGGTATTATAATACTTTTATCGCTAACGCGAAAGCACTAAAAATTCCAACAAGCTTTTTTGGACAACTCTGATTAATCCGCGAAAATTCTCTAAAGAATTTAAGCCAGTCTCGTGCAAAATTAGCCGTTTCAATCACTCCTAATCACCATACTCGGTTCTTTCACACAAACGAGGAGCCTCGCACACAGCCATTTTCCCATCAAATCGCGCGAGTTCTCTCATCCAGGTGGTCCAGACACCGCGTAATTCATTAACACCCTGTATGCAAACGTCGCGCTGGAGCGGCTGACGGGTCCCGTGCGAACGGCCGTTTTCCATCCGGCCAGTAATTCGGTCCTTTGTAGGCTGGCCATCAGATTATTAACTATCATCGGAAGGTAAACGTAGCGTGGTGCAGACGATCGATAATTCATGCGCGAGTAAGTGTCTCGCGCTCGAAAAGGATTAATTCGGGCATACGAGCCCGCCCGTAACCGGCCATCGATAGACTTCCACGTCCATTGTCGTCTTCCAACTACCCCTTTGCATCCTCTTTCGCTATTCAGCCGTCCAACTTCGACGTATTTATAAAGTTTTCAGCGGGAAAGCCTTTCTCGACCGGTTGAGTGGCCAGTAGATAGGTCTCTTCCTTCTAACGGAAGATTCGCGGAAGAAGAGCAGTGCCGTGAAAAGCGGCGCGATGAAAACTTCTTAATTCCAGGCCTGCTCCAGTTTCCGGGTAGAGAGGCTTCGTGATTGGTCCAGACTGCTTCTTTCTCCCGTAGACCTCTTATACGTGCACAGCGTTATTACCAGGCAAGGAGAAAAGTTCCGCTTCACACTCGACTGGCTATTAATGGTGGCCAACCCCCGCTGTCGTTAGTTCGCGACACGAGAACGTTAAGTCGTGCCGCGCCACGATAAATGCACGGTGCCCCGTCGTAATCGGGAAATAAGTTCACCCGGGGAAACAGTCGCGGGCTGATTTATTTCGATCGCCGCCAGGACGGAAAACAACCGACCGCGGCAGAATGTATCGCGTGACTATGATTTTATTACCCACCGCCACGACGTCACCGGCTTCCGGCTAATTTACCGTGAATCGAGCAATCGCCCCGGGAGCTGAGAAATCCTATCGGCTGATTTTGGCCGGTGAATGCGCCATGCTTATCGGAGGATAAGTGACGTTGTAATTAAGTTTCGATTTTAGGCTGGCTTTAGATTAGACTGTCCGAGGCTTCAGCTGGACGATATCGATCTTTGGTAGGTTTGCATCTACTGAGAATGGGAATTAATTTGCACGATCGAGAGTGACTCGGTGGATTTGTTTCGTATGCAGTTTGTATCAAGGGGTTGAAATCATTTTGTGATAAGATTGTAGATGAGATGGGAGATGAATTGATCGCTCGTGTTATTATTCCTCGTATTCGTGGTATTGTTACTCGTTACTATGTATCTCTTTTGTTCTATGTTTGGAGCGAAATACTAAACTCGCGTTAACAAAGCAGGCTTGGGTTAATTCGGTTTTCTGTATGTTCGATGATTTAAAACAGTCGGGTGTGCACGAGAGGTAAGAAGTAAGGAAGTAAATTGTCTACGGTATTGCAGCACTGAGGTCGTGTGTTCTTAGCTAACGTAATCAATTTCATTATTCAGATCTGCTGATTCAAGAAGGTTACTATGTATTACGAAGGTCCAGAAACTCGAGGAAAACACGAGACAATGTATCAACGTGTACAATGCGCAAACGTAAATTAAACCAATCAGAAGCTGACTACGTATCTTCTTCGTACGAATGTCTAAATTCTCAAGTTCTCAAATTTTCAACCCTTTAAATCGTTAAATCGTCAAATTTTCGAATTCTCGGGTTCTTAAGTGCTCCACATTCAGATTTTTTAATTTTGTAATTTTTGAAGATGAACAGAAAATTAATTTTATCCGCCGCCGTATATCTCTTAGAAGTATCACCAGCGTACCCTGTAAAACATTTCTCTGCAAAGTGTAGAATAACGTCTGCGCTTAAGTTAATCGCTCATAATATCTCAACTTGTCACATGCTGATTATTCCTTATTAATTCTAAGTACAAGCGTACTTCGCGATATTAACGTTTAATCTTTCAACAACTTTTATACAAGGACGATATATTTTCGAAAATATTTTGCTGTACTTTCATTAACGAGCTTTCGCTATATATAATCGTTTTAATTGCGCTATGTATAATCTGTAAAAAATCGTTGCAAACATTACAGGCTTCTATATAGAAGGATCGCTTCTAGAAGATTTTATATAAATTCGTTGACGTGTAGAACTACAGCTCGTTGCTGTCTCGACAGATAAAACTGTGGGAGGTTCCCTCTGTAAAAGTTATCGTTTTCATAACTCATCTCGTTCAAGGAGGGTGGTTCACACCAGGGGTTGACCGACCAATGAAAATATGTCCCTGTTACGAGAGGATCAGCAAGGATTAGCTAGAAGATTTAGAACAGTCTCGTGGCCACTGTTCGCTAAACGTCTAATCCGGAAATATGATTATCTTTCTACCGAACACGCCTTAAGCACATTAGTACTCTATAGCATAATATTTTTAGAATCTACCTTATAACGCAATCTTAAGTGAGAATCACTAGACATCAAATACGTTGGATAATCGCGTAAACTGTATTTTCTATTCTGAAAACCTTCAAGCTAATAGTATTATGCCTGTCAACCTGCAAGAGAATAATTCTGTATAAATGAAAACAAGAAAAAGGACGTTATATGAAGTTCTGATTGATCGTAGAGTTATAAACGAATATTGAACGTAGCCTGAAATACGTGTAGCAGCGGATTCTGCACCGTAGAGTATGAAAAATCGACCGCGTGTAATATATCTGCATTTACATAATACTATTACGTATAAAATACAGACTGCAATAGATTTAAAATTCAGCTATTAATATACAGCATAATTCTACTATATTTGTTTCTTAGTTTTACTTGTAAATTATGATTCTATACTTTGGCAACAAAAATTGAAAATACCGTATATACGTATGTCTACCCAAGTGAAACTTGAATAAAAGTACTATGTCGTATCTTTTTTACTGTCGTAAAATGTATCTTTCTCTTCTTACTTTATAGATTTATATATATATATATATATATATATATACACGTTCTTGTATATCTAAATTTATCTTTATCATTATCATTAGTATGCATAATTTCTCGTTCCAATTCTATGTTAAACATCTTCTTAACATATGGCAAATGTTTGAAAGATCGAAACAGAAAAATTTAAGGACCACGTCAGGGTTAAAAGTTGTTGCCACAATGAATAAGGAAAACAGTAGTAGTATGTGAACTTTACCCATGCTTTCATTCATGAGAAAATTCAATTTCACCCCACGTCGCCACTCTTTACGGTAAAAAGCTTTCGGATGATTCGCTTTTCTCCATATCGTTCAAGAAAGAAAAGGATAGCATACGGGGCAAACCAGTGTCTCATCCCCTCTGAAAGAAACATAAGAATGCAAGATAGTACGGATATGCTGAATTCAGCGAATTCGTGGTACACCCCTGGCAATGTAGACGACGATGAACAAGAACGAACTTGTGTTCCGGCTCATCGCGTGCTGAGATTACAAGTTGGCCGAGTTGCCATCCACGCAAAGAAATGGAAACAGCCTCCTTATCTTGGGACAACTACGTAAATCTCATAAGAACGCTTTTCATAATTTCAGTCGAAGAAGTTCCAGCTTTTTGCGAAGAAGAAGTTTCTCAGCTACAAAGTACCGTCCGTGATTTTCTTCGACTGATCGTTTAATTGATTCCAAAGACAATCAAAGATCACACGTCTGTTTTATTCAAATGAAATAACAATTTCTTGTATTTATTTCCCTTTTTATCTTGAAACGGGTACAAAGATCTTTAGAATGTATTACGCTATCCCATAACTTAAAATGTTAATAAATACTCTAATGTGAAAGGTTTATCGTATTTATTAGTGAATAATTATTATTTTCTTGGTTTTTGAGACCATGTTTCACTTTATCTGTTATTTTAATCTCTCGAATGAAATATTCAAAGTTACAGATTTTCCATTACATCAAACCTTTCACCCTTTATAATCTATTGAATATTTCGTAATGATTAAAACGAACGAAAATTTATCAATGCTGAGTTTAGAGAACAGAGTAAATAACGTAATAATCTTCAATCACATAATTTACAGACATTTATCGGATATAATTTTTCTTATTTGTAATCAGGAATTATTGTTAATATATGAAACAGAATTCCTTTCCGATTCATTACTTCCAATCATTTCTGTATTAATGCTATTTGCAATTGTAGTTACTAATTATAAATTTCAATAATTACCGTTCTAATAATTAATTTTGACGTAAAATGAATAAACGTGCAGTATTCCATCCATTATCCCGAAATTCCATGTAAGTGTAGTAAAGGTACGCGTGAGATTATATGCACGAGTACGAACAGATTAAACGGCAATTAAATGGCAAACAACACAAGAGAATCGCGTCATTTCGTTATCAGCTTATTCGTAAATAAGCTTTTCGACGTCTGCTGCTGTAGCTAACTTTCGCCATATGCCGTGCTAATCTGGATGGCCAAGAATTACTCGGAAATTCAAATACGGCGAAATACAAGGAAAGATGCGTTTCCGCTACATAGCTTCACCATTAGTTTACGGTTCCCAGGGGCATACGAAGGGTTGCGCATCATGCTTATAAGAGCCTGTAACTGGGAGTTGGGCAATGTCGCGCCCTACGGAGGGTGGCTAGCTCCAAGTTATAATTGCTATATGTTAACCAACGTAGACAGGTGGGGAAGCGATCCTGTATGTATGAAACGTTCTTGATACCTTTCGTAGGTAGGCTCTGTTACGATTATTAGCACAGCAATTTATGGCAATTTGTATTTAGAGGAGTTGTAATATTAGGTGGAATTAATATAAATTATTGGATTTTTTATTTTTGTATAAGATATAACAGTACAGAGTATATAGCCATGATCACCTTTCTGTTTTTCGACACAACAAAAAAATGCTCATCTTTTATAATCTTCCAAATAAAAAAATATTTGTTGCTGTAAGCAATATGATTCTATTCATACAAAAATACTATAAAACTTGTTCAGTGAAATATACAAATAGTATAATATGTACTCTATTTTAATTTAGATAGATAGTTTAGAAAGATATAAATTAAGTATTTAAACTATCTGTGTCTGCATAAAACTGTTGCAACCTATTCAACCATTCTCCCCATGCTGTTTGTAAAGCATTCTCCTTTAATTCATGAATACTCGCAGGTTCACCATTTGTATAAGCAACAATAACCAAACCTCTATCTATCTATTAATGCAATTACATAATTTGTATGAAACTATTCAAATGTCTTTATATATTACTTCTAAAAGCTAGTTACCTTAAATGTGTATTGATTTGAAGCATTAAAAGCTCCGATATAAGCAGCAACTTGTATAGGTGCGTCATAAGTTGTTGCAAGCGATGTTTTCTGTTTCCCTGATTTTTTCCAGTCAATTAAATAAATGTGACCCCTAAACAAATACTATTCTAAAATATAGAAATGTAATTTTCAAATTAAAGACTAATGTACTATACTGATGACCACACAGCAAGTTATATTTCCCCTGTAACGATAAAGCCAATCTCTGTTATACCTATAAGAAGCAATACAGTCTACGATGCCTTTGTATCTTAATGTTGGATGTATCACACTTGTTTCAAATGCATGAACACTTTGTATATCGTTTAACATTGGTTCTATGCTACGATATACTGATTTGATAGAAGGTGGAATTTTAATTTGTTTGTTCGACAACACCATTTGTACACAAGAATGAAATAATTTACCACTGTCCAATAAACCTAAAAATACATAACGTTCGCTAATATCTAAACTTCTTATTCTCATCATACAAACGTTATACCTTTACAATATGTCTTAAAATGCTCTTCTCCATGTATATCAATCATATTTTTCTTCCACCTCTCTAAAGCAGCTTTTACTTTGGGAGACATGGTTTTGCTAAGAACTTGCGTTACACTTGGAACTTTTAAATCTTCATTATTTTCAATGCACTGTATTCCACAATTCTCAACTGTCTCAGAACCAAAAATAGACGCTGATTTTTCGTTTATTATTACTTTAAACTTATTTACAGATTCTAATTCGTTCGTTTCTGATAACCTAGAATCTCTTTGTCGTTCTTTTAATACAGCTATCTTATTTTTGATTTGTTTATACATATTACCATCAATATTACAGTCTGTAGCATCCTGCACTTTAGATGTATCTTTTGTTTCTACTGTTTCATTGCTTATATTTAAATTGTTCCTACATTTAGTTGAAAATCTATTTTCGTTGATATTTAATTTTAAAACTGCTCTATTTACACTTTGTATAACACTTAATCGTAACATATTTATAACAAAGTAATAATCAAACCAAATATAGCTTCATTATTAATAATAAGAAACATATGTTTAATCTTATAAATCAATTTGATAACACTTTATACGTTATAACTGAGACTGTTGTTTCTTTCTAACACTTATTAGGTAATTTCAGGAAGGTTAGTACAAAAACTCTAGCACTTTTTTCAATACCTTGTCATGCCATCTGTCGGTCATTATTTTGCTTACGTAATGAGTATTCTTTCCTGTCGATAACAAAATTTCCACTAAAAATCATTATCCTCCTCTGTCACTGTTATTATACGTATTACATACCTTGTTATCTTTTATATTTTCTCACTTTCATTATAAAACAAAAAATATTTTCATGATCTAAAAAACGGAGGTATTCATCTCGTATTGACTCATATTAATATATACCCACACATACATATACGTATATATAACATAAAATAAATTAAGTATGGAAACATGAAATATATCACTTCTTCCACATTTCATACGATTATCATATAAAATATATCGTTTAAATTTGTAGCCAAGTCACGTCAAATTAAATGTATTAAAAATCTTTGAAAACGTATATACTCGTAAATTTATTAGAATCTGCGTACTATAAGTTTAAATTATCTTCGGACGGTCGACCGGTGTACTTTAAGAAGAAGAACGGTCCCAGAACCCCAATGGCTACACATCACCACGGTCAATGAACGTAAAACGTGGCCGTAATTTATCAGGCTTTACACGCTTCGGTTCGTTTTAGCTCACGATTGCAATTTCGGAGTTAGCCGCTTATCAAATTACCGGGTATCAATCTAATGATGCGGAGTGCGACCCTCTTCATCGATCTTGCACAATAACCCTGTCCGCGATCTCTGATACCTTTCGAAACTAATCACTTAGTAATATCTACGTGTGTAAACTTATAAGAAATTTGTTCAATTTCTCCCAGCTGCGTTTACGTAATCGTAATGGTGTAATTACTTTTACAACGAAACAAACGAGAAAAATACCGACTAAATCAGCCTACCTTTATATCTTTTGCTTTTCAGATTCCTATCGAGCTCTAGAGTTGAGTCACAAGATATTAAAACCGGCGATACATATTGGGCGAGCCATTAATCAATCAGAAAATATTGCATGAAATCGTTCTGACGGGAAATATTTATTGCACTTTGAAAGTTGTTTACAAAACTTTAAATAATGAAACTTTTCCTTTTCATTGGATAATCTATTCTCTATATTAAATTTCTATTGAAATTCAAATATATATTTCGACGAATTTAGGGGACCATTTTGATAATTATTTTGCGGAATTATGGCATAATATAGCTGTAACTGGAAATCACGAATTCATTCATCAATGTCCTTTCGTGATATTGGGATGGACCATGTCTGAAAACCTAATAGTGCTTTCAGATGACATCCTACATATTAAATCGCTAGGGCTTCTGCATGATGATATACGGGTTCGAATTTCAATTTACGAAAATGTGTTTGAACAGTATAAACTTGCTTTTACCATAATCCTTACAATAAAGGGTATAAAAATTCATTTTATATGAGATATTATAAATTGTAACAAAAGGTGGCAGCAATTCATTTAAAAAGTCAGAAGAAGGATAATCTTAACAAAGATTTCTGATTTGATGTAGAAAACATTTATAATAATTTTGTACACGAATCATTTACTTTTTCACAGAGAGTGCAATTCTTTGATAATAAATTCAATATATAAATAATGATGTGTCACTTCAGTATCGCTATTTCTCATACGCAGAATATTCAGTTCAATTCGCTGTTGCCTGATGTCCCTACGCAACATTCGAGGGAGGAAGTCGAAGCATAAGATGCAACATAAAAATTTGCATTCGTAATTTTACGTAACGATGCAACCGAAAACCGTCCTCTTAGTACGTTGTAACAGTGAAAGTTACACAGTATAGATGAAATTCGAGATGCGCGGAAAATACGAGCTAACGTCTCGCATTGAAATTCTTGTTAACCGACGTGCCAACAGGATCGAGCGAGAAAGGATCATCGTATAAAGTACGACGTGACGCGACGTGTCAAAGAAGCTCATCCACTTCTGGAGCATCCGATGCCATCCTTAAGCTAACCGTAAATACAATACTATATAACAGGAGAAGAACGTGATAAGTCACCACTTTATTTTTTTACGAGAGCATTTCACAGTTGACTACTTTGTCCTACATGCTATCAAAATTGTCTGAATACATTTATTCCACTGTCCTAGTAATTTCAAAAATATTAATTGTCATAATATTTTATAATAATGATGATAATAATAATAATAATAATAATAATAATAATAATAATAATAATAATAATAATAATAATAATAATAATAATAATAATAATAATAATGATAATGATAATAATAATAATAGCACGTGGTACTAAGCACACGGGAAGTTTACTCGAGAAAGGAAAATAATCAACGTAACACTTGGCGATTTCTTTAATTAAAAATTCGTGCGCGCAAGAGAACCTGTACGCGTTACTCTCTAAGTTTGGTGGAAACGATTGCTTGAATTTCGAACGGCCAAACCTATTTCAAAACCAGGAAGAGTAACAAATCTATTACTTTCGCGTATGAATGACGATTTCGTTATGATATCTATTACTAATCTTCACAATTGACCGATTTTATTCCAACGGAATTGACGGCACCGTGCGGCTAATATCATCGCAGTGGCTGGTGTAGCCTCGCGTTGAAAAATTTTCGTGACAAGACAGCGACGGCGAAAGAACCTATTAGAAAGGCGTGTAGACAAGTGCACACACACGCGTAATCCAACTTCGCCGGGATGCGATACCGCAAGAAAAAGGCTCGAATAGTATAAAAGGGGTGTATTCTGTCCGACCTGCATCAGTTTCAGTCGCAAACCGACCGTCGCTACACATTACATTGCACTAGCAACATGAAATTTCTCGTGAGTAATTCCTTTGAAGTTATACTATTTATTTTGTTACACTACGTATTTCTAATAATGTTAAATTACTGCTTCGCTTTAATTGGTACTTATATGTATATGGTACTTACATGATGTTAACAAATAAGGGTCTAATACCTTGGATTTGCTCTAATACCTTGAATTACTGATTGAAAGTATCAAGAAATATTTGATTGGTATTGAACATAATTAAAGGCAGTTATTAACTAACAAAATTAGATTTTCGAAGGAAAATGTCATTTTATATTTTACGAGCAACTTAAGTGTCTACGTCGAAAGATATAGGCTAGACTAGTATTACGAAGTATACTTGCAAGATTATCACATACAAGTTAACTTTTTATTTTCAGATTGTTCTTGCTATCTTCGCTTTGGCATCTCCCTTGTATGCCCAATCTGAGGAAAAGGTAATCGAGAAGAGAGGCATCAGCTATGG
This sequence comes from Bombus confusus, assembly GCA_014737475.1. Lineage (NCBI taxonomy): Eukaryota > Metazoa > Arthropoda > Insecta > Hymenoptera > Apidae > Bombus > Bombus confusus. Next base: position 2,892,804 of record JACXIV010000033.1, on the reverse strand, counting down.
TTTGGGAGGTGGTTTAGGTTATGGAGGAGCTGGTTTAGGTCATGGAGGAGGTGACTATACAGAAAATTTTGCTCTAATTTTACGTATTTTAATTTCTGCAAGGGCTACTCCTATCCTCTAAACAATAGGATACGTTTGATAATTCCTATATTTATATTATAAAGATGATCTACAACTTGTAACTTGTCAATTTACTAATATGATAAAAAAAAAAATCCTTTTACTTTTTTACTTACAGGACTCAGCAGTGTATCATACAGCGTTCCAGTAATCACCAAAAGCATCCGTATCTCTAGCGGTGGATTAGGAGGATATGGTCTCGGAGGACATGGTCTTGGAGGACATGGTCTTGGAGGACTCTCCAGAGGACACTATTAACTATTCTGATTTTATGGTATTGCATCTTCTTACATATTTGATGGCGAAAGAAGTTTTTGTACTGCAAACCGTAAAATAAAATTTTAATAACTTTTTAATCAGTGTTATCATTGTTTTCCTGTAATACCCTATGCGCTATATGTAATTAATCGTTAAGTAAAATCTTAAATATATATCATAACCTACTCTAATAAAATTAATTTTAAGGTTCCTGATGCTTTAACGGAAGAGTTGATTATTTTTATTAATATTTTTAATAAACAGTCATAGGGTTCGTGTCTCAGATAAAGATAATGTAGAAATGGATTTTATCTATCTTCATTTTGGTGACGTAACGAGGTTCGATGTTTCGCCGCTAGACAGAATTGTAAGAATGAAGATGCGAAGTTGTATTTTCTAAATTTGTTTGGTTATCGATTGAATGTTGAAACAATCATGAATTTCTTAGCAAGAAGTTTGGTGAACGTAGCTAGATCTTGTCTTACAAGTTCCATCGCAAGTACGGTTACTATATCGTTACAAGAGAATTATAACTTAATCCTAACCTAAGGGTCTAACCTAAACTATCCAAATAAGAAATAACACAATTTTTGTTTACAAACAATAATTCACGTTTTGTTTATAGCCCCAATTTTATATACACACCATAAATACCATAAATATTATCTACTAATAATTAGTTTTTGCTGTCAGAAATAAATCCTTGTATCGCTCCAAAATATCAATTTTTGCTTGCTATTTTAGCATATTTTATACATAATATTAAAAAAAGATATATTTGTTTCACAGCTAGCAAACTACAATTAACTAGATTATGTGCAAATCCTGGAATTCAAGGTATTTCCCTAATTAACAAAGTTCTAAGTATATATTATAAAACTATGACTATAATAACATAAGAATAATATTTTTGTTTCTCAACAGGAAATGTGCCGACTACTACTAACTCATATATTGGAAGCTTGATACAAGGTAAGCTATATTTTATATTAACATGTCAAAAATTTTATTTGGCTTTTATTTCATTATTATGGTACAAAGGTACTAGAATATATTCTCTATTTATAAATCAAAGACAATATTAAATATATATTATACTATAGAATAAGACATCTATCAATTAATAAGAGCTTAATAATTTCTCAATTTCAATTTTCTATGAAATAAAAAATTGCTATTAATAACTGTTAGTAAAAGAAATCATAATCATACTGTAAGCAAATATAAAATCCCTAAATATTCAACAAAAATATTATAAAAATATTCCCCAAAATTCGTAAAAGCGGTCACTTTAGTACCTAAAAATAATTGGTACACTCGGAAAAATACAGAAGTTTTTCAAAATATCGATGAAAAAGGCTTTGCTCGAAGTAAACTGAAACCAGCATTGACCCATTTACGTGAAATCGTGTGAAGCTCCACCGGTATTATTTGCACTTTCCATAAGTGTAACCGGGCCAGACAACTGCATAGGAATTCGAGTGACATCTCGAATTTCCGTAAGCCTTTCCGAAAGATCGGTATCTCTGTTTTCTCAACGGAGTAAATTCAGTAAAAGGGGTGGTCGACCTAAAAAGGGACCACGATTTTCTTCTCGTATTCTTCGCCCGCGAAAATGCGCGTGGCTTGCAAAAGCGCACGCAGTGCTTTACCTCTTTGATGCCCACAAATAGAAAGAAGAGACATCTTAAAATGCAAAAAGGGATCCGGCTACTACACAAGAAAGGACACGAATGAGAGAAAGCAAGCTTCTGCTCGGCCAACAGCGAAAATCGCTGGGAATCGGAGGGGTGACGTGTCCATTTGTGGTTGACCAGTTGTCAGATGTGATCCTGTGAAGGATGCAGCCTGCAGTTAGACTGTTATCCGCATTTTCCCAGTTTTCGCGACGATACAATGGACCATCCGTGGGATAGTCTCGTTCTCGACAATTAGGAACGAATGTTATCATTGGACAGATTTTTATATTTTTTAAATCATTGCGTGCAATATTATCTTTTTAAATATCGTTGTATACGTTGTATAGATTATTATCGTCGTATTCATCTTCTTCTATTTTGGGTGCAATTTTTCGGGTATGATAAATGCAAAACTATAACTATAAAATTTGCAAACTGTGGTAAAAAATTACTCATACAATTATAGATATAATAAATACTAATTAAATACCGAAAGGATTGATTTTTGTTAAATATTTTTTGTTGTATACTTCAGTTTACTCGATGCAAATATCACGAACAAACTACAACAATTTCTACAACTTTCTTCATTAATTACATTAAACATTCTCACATTTTTCTAAAACATCTTTCTATTCACTTCTCACTCTTTCACTTTTCACTGTTTCGCTTTTCTCCATAAGCGAATGAGGTCCTTAATTCACGCTAAACTTGAAACGCGACTGATCCCAATATTTCCAGATTACGGACAATGTTTGTTTTCCGAACAAGACCTTTTAATCAGCTTCCAATTACACCAATTGTTCATTTTATTCACCAAACAGTTGCAACCAGAAAGATAAGCCTCGAATTTAGCGAGTGGTAGAGATTTTTGGCACCGTGTACGCGACAAAGGCGTAACCATGACGTCGTGAATTTTCACAATGTAATCTTGCGTATTGATCTTCGAGAAAAAGGGTTGCCTTCCATGCATAATAGGTTCTGCTGGTCTCTTGCATTAGTTAAGACCGAGTTAGGTTGGATTAACAGCAACAGGCTTGGACATCTGTCGCTTTGGCGAACGGTGGTCAGTCAGATCTCGAAATGAGCAACAATGCCACAGTCTCGACTAACAGACCCTGCTAAATCGTGCACTTCTATGAACGACCAAGCGAATATCACGAAATTGTCATGTCATCTTTGACATTTCACTTCGACTACGAATCTCGTCGGATTTGCGATCGTTTCGGATTTCTTTCGTACGACTGCGAACAACTGATTCTGCACGACGACTTGAGAGTGTTTCGAATATTTAGAATCTTTCGTGGATAATTGACATGTTCGATGTAATTATAGCGAACTTTTTATCGATATTTTATTATTACTGCTTTCTTTGAAAAATTATAGAAGACGCTTTAACGTATCTTTTCTGTTTCCAAAGTATCTTTCACTCCTCTATGTAACTTCATAAAATGTCGTATTACGTAAATGATTTTGAAGACTGGCACGCAGGTGGTAATTTATTATTCATGATACTCTCCTATTTTTAAATATTTTCGCCTTCTGATATGAATTTTTTCCAACAAATTGCCTATTACCTCCAGACAACATTAATTGCACGCTAGCCTATAGTCGTTAGTTTTGTGACTGTAATTATAACTTCCATTTGCATACGTACGTAATATCATGACTATTCGACTTAAATTAGACAGAGAAAGAGAATCGAAGAATTTCACCACTGCGTGCTGCTCATTTTTTCAATTTTGCAAACAGTAAATTGCTGTTCACTTTCAGGTTACGCGATCTCATGGATCGTAGCGTTTGTATAAGGATGGATGGACCTTACCTCGTAACAATGTTTCTTAATAAGCTTATACACGCTTCAGCGAAAAAGGCCTAGACTTGGACGAGCGGCTTGCAGATGTCAAACGCTCGTCATATTTGATATTCCATCAGGTCCGACAACCCTCTTCTGCCTCGGCTCGTAAGATTATTATTTGCGAAAGAGTTTTCAGTTTCTTCGTACCGTTACCACACAGTGGGTCTCGTATTTTTCCTGGACTTCGTTGACAATAGCCTTGACTAGGATATGCTCATCCCACGGGACTATTCCCTTGTCGCAATCCTCAGTCAGAGTTTCTTTTTCATACCATTCACGCAATTCTCGTGAAAATTGTGTCGAAATTATTGAAGTGTTATTCCGGGAGGAACAAGGAATTATTATGCGCAGACGTTCAAATAATTATTCTCAAAGAAATTGTATTTGAGATGTTCGTAGAACTGTCTTCAAAAAAATGTTGCCGAGTATTTTGAAAAATTATTTGAAATTATGTCCAGATTTTGTATTCTAAATCTGTTTCTTCTACATGTAAATAGTTTCTCGCGAGGCAATTATTGCTCAACGTTTCCTAATTTATCGAGATCGACAACTAGTTAAGAAGTCGTGTCCCTGGGCGTAATTTCGTCACCGAAAAGTATGTTCGACGCTAATTGGGCCCGGTTTGTCGTTACATAATCGAAGAATTTCCAGTGAAAATCCAATTGTACCCATTCACCGGCCGATTACTTTCCCTTTACGGCTATACTTGTCTTAAAGATAAGAGTATCACGCCTGTAACTGCTTCGCAACTACTCCTTTTATTTCCTTCAGACGCTTTTGGGGACCAAAGGTGTTTTCTCAGACGACCACGCGAAGCCTAACACGTCCTCTTCGTTTGGTAAATACATGTTTTTGTCTTTGAAACTTTGACAAAGGAACGCGAACGAGAGAAAGGCAAAGCTGTCCAAGAAATGGGGGGAAAATAAAAGTTGCGTGTTACGCTCTACAAAGTTGTTCGCAGCCACAACCATTCGCAGATATTTCATTTTTATTCAATCAGAATATTTATTGGAAGGGAAAAGGAAAGCATATCTTAACGTAGCAAACTGTATGTCAATTTCTAGGATATGTTGAAAGAGAGAGAAATTTGTTTCATATTAACAGTTTATTTGAGAAAAATATTCTAAATTGTGCTTCTAATTTGTCACTTTTTCCTTTATCTTTGTTTTGTTGAACTCGCATTACAAGTATGTATTTAATTAAATTAGGTTTACAGATAAGACTCGGATCATCATTAAGAAGGTTGCATCGATTTGGGCCGTATAAAAAATATAAGAAGAAGAAAAATCCTTTAGGTGGGAAACCATACGCAAAAGGCGTAGTCATACAAACTTTAATCCGAAAGCCGAAAAAACCTAATTCTGCGAATCGAAAATGCGCCCTCGTCCGCTTATCAACCGGCAAGGAAATGGTCGCTTTTATACCGGGTGAGCACATTTTACATTCCATATTATAGAAATATGCTAATCACGGGAAAGAAAGATATTTAATATAATACATCCTAATCATTTTCTATATCAATATTATAATAATTATGTTTCTTATCATTTTAGGCGAGGGCCACAATCTTCAGGAGCATAACATCGTTCTGTGTAAGCCAGGAAGACTAAAGGATACTCCAGGTGTTAAAATCAGATGCGTTCGCGGGAAGTACGATCTACCTCACGTAATAAAGAAACCTACTTAGTTACACAATTTATCGCAACTTTTGTAAAAAAATCTTCTCTCTTCTTATATTATACTATATAATATATGATGTGTATATGATGGTGTACAATGAATGATAATTAAAATAAGCTTCTGCAGTTAATTTAAAAAGAACAATTTATTTTGATTTATAATTAAAGATCGCAGACGAGAATCATGCCAAGTTCATTTTTATTGATTTTCTCGCTTGTACGCAATTTGGTTAGCAAAAAAGAGTAGTTTAATAAAACATAGTTGAAAAGACGGAAGAAGAGAAGAACATTACTTCAGAAAACCTACAAAACACGTATTTGAAAATAAAAAAAGAGATAGAAATATAACTTTGTCGCTAAAGTACATGATCCTATACATACAGGATTTTATGGAAGCGTTTTGAACTTTAAAATATTTCCCCCATAAAAAATAAGAAACGCATTGTCATGTTTTTCTGCTGTGGTCTCAATTCCAATTCCAATTACAGATAGTTATCATACAGATATCGAAAAAAATGTTTTTGGTACTGTCACGAATTCAATCGAACAAAGACAGAAAGAATTCGTCGAGATCACGGTTTTGCGATCTAGCGGTCCACAAATTGTGGCCTTTTGACACACATTTTCGAGCGTCGTTCCCTACCGTACGTTCACCGTTAGCTGAACCATGCGTCGTCCTAGGAGATGGGCGAACGTCAACACAATGTATTTTCTCCTACATCGAGATGTCACAATGCGGAAAGAAGGGTCGTAGCACAGCTCCCTTCTTTCTACGTTATTACGGAAGGGTTGGCCTGCTCTTGCATCTGCACCCTGCATCCACCCACGCGGCCACTGGCTATTGGCCACATGACATGCTGACCAACATCACGGTATTTTCAAAAGAATGGTTCTCAACTACGCCTCGCCTCAAAGAATTTCCAAGAAAATATACTCTTTCTCATCTTGTCGATAAACGCATGTGGTAGGCGTTACGCGATTATGAATGTGTATTCGTGATAATATTATTGGATATAAATGAGAGACTTTTTTTTAATAAGATAGAATTAATCTGACAAAGAAATGTACTAAAAGAATGGAAGAGCAAATGAAATGAGAACCTGAACAATGGTCAGCGCTTGAAGGGGGTTGACAATGATGCAGCGTGGATCCTATATTCATTAAGCTGCCATGTATGATTCGTTCTTCGGTAATATGAAAGAATACGGAGACATAGTCGACCATCTTCTATCATGTTAAACATTTAGTTTTATTATTCTATATAATTTTATAATCTTTTCTGAATCCTAAGTTTTTTATGAGTAGAGTATCCCAAAAAGAAGATACGTGAAGAAAAAGTGAAGGAAACAGCAGGCTTGAAAGAAATGTCTGGAAAGCTAACTAAAACCCAACCTAACAACAAATATACTAAACATAACCGAAGGACTTCGTGAAAATACAGTTCCTACCTAACAGCTAAATTTATATTATGTAAGATTAATATAAACTACTATGTAAATACTGGGAAGGAACATTCGAAGCTATCGTAAAAGATAAAAAAATGGCGTATTATTACTTTAATCCGTACACTAAAAAGCCTAAAAGCCTAAAGGTAGTGAGACGTGTATTTTTTGGCTGTGTAAAGATGGTTACTAGATAATTTAAACCGTTTTCGAAGTCAAACGAAGTTAATTCATTGCGACGTAATCGAGTTTTCGAATTCGGACAATTTTTCTCTTCGCTTCGTTATGAAGCAACTCTGAGAAATATAATAAAAACAAATCACATTACTGTATTTTTGATGATGTCGTCATGAAGAAGTGCGTAGATAATCCAAAGTTTCGTTGTGTAATTTGCGTCTATCTGGCTCTAATACAGGAAAAATCTTTTATTACCATTTGGTAATGCTTAGCCCCTCGTTTCATACCGTGAGACACGTTTTGTCATTTTCGTGACCGTACCATTTGCTTTACGGTTTTTTGCAATAATCATAAACTTTTTTTTTGTTTTTCTTAATCACTCTTTCGTCCGTTAAAAAACTGGGAAACCTGTAAGTATTCGCCAGGTTGAGGGATTCCAGGTCTTAGACAGAGAAAGTATGGAGAGACTGTTACTAGTTTATAAAAACTTATGGATGGAGGGGGAGGCGATGTTCCTCGTAAGAGCGTAAACATACACGAATACTATTGCGACGGCGTTATTCTTTTCGATGGCTCCTCAAATAAATAGCTTGTAAACGTTTTCGACCTTTTCTCTTTCTAGAAAGAGAGGGACATTCGACTCTTTTTTATCTGTAATTGTATAGCTTAGTAATTGAGTAACGAGCGATCTGTTCGTAAATGTCTCTGTCCTCAAATGCCTTGTTTACTATTATTATTATACTCACTATTAGTAAACAAATCTTGCAACCGGTGGATATTTACATATTCATTTTTTAGAAAGATTATTATAGTATACGTCGTAAAGAATATTGCTGTAATGAAATATAAATTCGAGGGGCTGAGAAAACATAATACTTGTTGTAATATTTAATGGTGGTGAAAGATATTTCAGCGTAGGTTATATAGCATAGCGTAATTGTCATTCACATCCCAGGTAGTCCTATTTGTGTTAAAAACTATGTATTTGCTTTCAATATATTCTGTCACAATATACAAGGCTTTTAATCCTCCTATGACATAAGCATTCCTCCACCTACAAGTTAGTTCCTCAGACATTTCCTCAAACTCAGGTGCTCCTTGTCGTAAATAAGACGTATTGGTAATATGTTTATGGCGAGGGCTATTCAACTAAAACCATCTCTGAAAGGAGGCTACTTGGTTGAGGAATAAAATTCCTTGTCGAAAAATCTGTCCAAAGGCGTGTCTTGTGATACATTGAGAACGAAATGCGAAAGCTTTCGTGAAAAGAAGAGTTTTCGCAAGAGAGGGAGGCGTGCCCACGACCGGAAGCAAGCAAACCTTGAAAGTCTATTGATTAAACTTGGTCGGTGGTCCGACTGTAAGATAAATTGAGAAGTAATTATTGCGAACGACATTCACCGCATACAACTTAATGCATCTCCCGCTTTTCAAAACTTTTTGGACAGCTTTGATGTCGAATACTTAAAAAGACTAATGTCTGTTCGAGAACGAAGTCACACCCTAAGACTACCTATCGAGAGGATTGTAAATTTCTTCAACATTGTAAATAAGTAGAGATTGTATTTTCCATACGAAAAGTAGAAATACTGGAAAAGGGATCGTTACAAATATGGTAATATTTTGATAATATTCAATTTTCACTATATTCTCATTTTATATTTATATAAAAAAATTAATAATGATCTTGATTCAAATACAAAATGAAATACCTATTAATAAATTTTTTTATAATTTTTAAAGCAATATTTAAAATATATAAATAAATAAAATATAATTATTATGATATATTAAAATTAAACATATCTATAAAAATAAATAAAAAGTTAATACGAATAAGATTTATATTATATGTAACATAAACGTTTATAGTTAATGCTTGTTTCGAAGCAATTATATTCGGTGGATGAGATACTTAATGTCTAATTCTGAACTTATTTCATATGCAATCCTTCGAAGAAGATACGAAAGTACACTGTTATATCAGACAATTTTCGACTATTTTTATTAACTTTATCAAAATAGCACGGTTTTACGGAGTCGACAATGAGATACATAGGGTTAAATGTAATCTTGAACGTTCCTCGGGCGATATTGTACCCTTCTCAAGAATTAGCAAGCTTGACACTTTTAATGAACGGTAAATACGTGAAATATGGGAGATTTTATTGCGTTTTATTGAACGGCTATATCTTTTACCTGCTAGTATTACTTCTACTGCTTCCAATATATATCTGTATATACTATATTGGGTATCATTCATCATACTATATTGGGCATATAAACAAAGACATTACGTAAATCCGTTTCTAAGAACTATTAATCATGGTCCCCATAAATCTGAAAAATCTGTGTGAAGGTTACAGCCATACCAGTTTGTGTTCGAAGATTATAGTTGTCTGGTTTATCAGAAGCTTTTTAGTAGCTATTTGTGTTATCTACTAGTGCATGCAAACAACCGGATCATAGCTATTGATAATCTAATGATTGTATAATTGATGTGCCCACGAGCGATTTAGAACGTTTAACCATGGAAACTCACATAGACCGTGAATTTACTGATTCTAGACGTTAGCACAAATTTATTAAAGTAGTCGCTTTAAGTGGACGAATTTGAAGTAAAAAGTCATAAAACTAAAAAAAAAAAAAAAAGGATCATAGGAAAATTCATATTTAAGTATTATTTTTACATTGTCTGAGGCTTTCAAAAAATTTGAAAAAGCTTCCGAGGTATGTTTGAAAAACTTCGAAGAATAAAGATGCAAGACTGAAAGCTGGGCCACTGACTTATAGACCGCTCTGTTTACCTATGAAGTATTGAAAGGAGAGATCATAGAGAAACAGGATCATAAAAGAATAAAAACATCAAAACAGACAATTATCTGTACAATTACATTCGAATCTAACAGAAACAATAAACCTAAATCTATACAAGAGAAATCTTTGGAATATCGTCATCTCCTTTTACATTACTTTTACAATGAAATCACATTTGCTATCCCCGTTTTTGTCCGATGATCGATATATCTACTACATACATTGAAAAATTTCTATTTCATTCCTTGTTCGTTCGATTCTCCTTACACGAAAACTGATTATTCACAGCGGGACAATTTAAAAAACGTCAACGATGCCGGTGAATTGAGACATTTTCCACATCGAATCATGGCGAAAATTTTGCATCGACGTACCGTTATAGGGTTTATATACGTTTCGGTGCGGTAGGAGCAGATGCAAATACGAGGAGCCATTCATCTGTCGTCGGATGATGGCTACAGAAAATATCGAAAATAACGGGTTGCGGCTAGGTTCCTCCTGCACCATAGAAATGTGGGTTATGTGGCCAAAAGAGCAAAAATTTGTATACGAGAAAGGAGGCGGTGCAGTGAATCGATCGCCAGGATGCTTTTCTATGGACGGCACGCCGTTTTAACGGGGATATAAAATGGAGGACTAAATTTGGCGTGATCTTGGGACCAAGACATAATGAGACGTCTATGCTACCGAGCATAACTGGACACCTTCGTTGTCCATCATTTTTTCCCTATTTTTCTCACACTCGAATTTCTATGAATTTTCTTGAGAATTCGGAAGAAAAGGGAGCAGCGAAATCTTTCAAAAACAATTGACAAGCTTACAATGCACGTTGATCTATTCAACATATTAAAAAACGAAGAAGAACTGATTACGTTACAACTTACTTTGGAACTTATAATCATTTACGCCAATTTCTTATAAAGGAGGTAAGTTATTTGTTTTTAGAGAAGTTTCTTATTCTAATGATTAAGATAGAAAATAATAATTGTTATCAATAGATAGTGTAGTATAATAATACGCAATACACTAGTGCAGTGAATGAGTAAAATGATATAGTGGCAGACGAAGGAATGAAGATTTGTTAAGTATAAGATGTGAATGAAAAAAATATAACTCTCAAGTCATATGGCATTGTAGAGCTTTAAATACGAATTTACAAAAAGTGAAATTAATCGTTATAGTTTGTAAGTTCAATTAATTTTTAAGGCCTTATTTTCTGATAAATCCTTGCCACAAATACAATTTGTGCAATCCAATTACTTTTTAGTATGATATAAAGTTAGGTAATCTTTAAAGTTACGTAATTTTCAATAACATACCGTAAACGTTTATGTTAATCGTCATAAGTAAAGTTCGGTTAGTCTTATGACAATATATGTAAATTAAAGATATTAAAAGCATTAAATTCGCAACGGATTTGCTCAACATCTCGATGCTATTCTCAAAGAATCCAATTCTACCAAAGAGACGGAGGAATCCACCAAACAAAGAAACGCCATGGGAGTCTCAGATGAAAGTTGAAGTAACGATTAACTGACGAACTTACATAGTCAACCATGAAACTGAACCATTAATCAGCACGAGTCGAAGAAAAGAGTAGGTTCATCTTCCGGTGACACGCTCTGAAGATTGCCATATGTTGTCCAATCCTAACGAGCTAACAGGACCAAAGAAATCCATCACACGCATAAAACAATCATCGTCAAATACAAACAGACTTTTTCCTTATTTTCCTTTGACCTAAAAATTTTGAGCAAATTTCACTCGGTCGCAACACTTTCGCCAGTTAATTTATGAGCACTTTACGCAAATTTCGTCATTTTCTTTCAGTGGTAGACATCGTAAATCTTGCAATACAAATCAGAAACAAAGATTGCTACGAAATACCATAGAAAATAGTCAAGGAAAGGCTAGCGAAAGGGTTATGCATAGTGATTCTATACTATTTACACAGGTAGCGTCACACGAAGACATCTTAGGTCTGTCAGTCGAGGGTCGCCCAGTTACCAGCTACCAGACGTCAAAACGCTCAACCCCTTGACGAACGAGATGTTAGAAAGAGAACGTAGTCCCTGCTCTCTCATAAGATTTAAGAGGAAAGATTTTAGTGGGTCATTCGGTAACTGGATTTTTGAAAATCCTGGTGAGGTAAGCGTTGATTGCTTACCTGGATTAATTTAATGGCATCCCATTGTTTTCCGAAGTCAATCTATTGCCGTAATTTGTTTTGCCTACGTGTCGAAACGACAGGTATGACGGCAAACTAATTACTAAATCCAGAAGCATAAATATCGACGCAACTCTTGGTTTCATGAGACATTAAGTACCTTTCGATATAATACAGGTTACCTCGACGTGAAAAACGAAAGATTTATTTATTTGAACGAAGACTTATTCTGTTTAATTTTTTTACTTAAGGTTGGATTAATCCTCAATTTATTTTTTCTTCTTTAAATAGATTTAGTGCGTAATTTTTATTGTATGAATTGGTTTTGAACGATAGAAGATATAAAATAGAAAGAAATAGAAAGATAATACGGAATAATAAAAGTAACAGAAATACTAAGAAATAATCAGGAAATAGGTTAACACATAAACAACAAAATGAAGAAATAACTAACAAATCTAGAAAAAATGAATAAATAATTAATAAATCCAGTTACTATAAAAATGAAATTTTTTCGACTCTGATACTATTATTAATTCCTTCCTAACTCATATTTAATACACTACCCTCATAAATAAAACATTTTGAGTAATAAAAATGTTCCCTTTTCGAACTATTAAACTAAAATGTAAATTCCCTTGTAAGATCTTTTTATTAGAAGATACATCATACGATTATTTGTATATATTTATATACATACAAGTACTATTCATAACGAAGCCCAATAAAATACATATACAATCAATTACTCGATCGTAGATAACTCAACTCATTTTCTTACGTATGCGATTACGTAGCTGTAATCGTGTGAACGTGTCGTCCTATAAACATTTCGGGAATAGGTAGTGGCGAACGCGTGCCAGTCAGACCCCAGCGTTGTGGTCATCAGGATTGTTTTCCCCTACCATTTTCTAAGGGATTCTCTCCTACCCTGAGTTCTTACAAGGGTTGGGCAGTATATAAGCGAAACTGCACCCCCTCACGTTCTAAACGATTTTGAAGAACCGTTGTGTGAGCACATTTTACCTAAAAACCGATTCTAGAACTTCGTTAAAAAAACTATTTTCGCTTCGAACAGTTACTGCATGAAGATCTTCAAGAAAACGTGCACGATTCGGAACTACGGTATAGTGATATTGTTGTGATACATTAGTGACCGGTGCGCGACCTTGGATTAACTATTAGGTAAGACACATGTTCTATGTCAATTGATAAACATAAAAGAATTTCAAACTTTCGTAATTAATGGATACACTAATGTCTGTTCGACGACACGTTATCTATATTTTGATTTCTCGTAAAAATAACTGTATTCCTCGTTAAACGAATTACATTTCGATTTCTTATAAAGTAAATATTGGCTGGTTTATCTTGGGACACGTCGAAATAACAAATGTTGTTTAACTACAAATTAATGTTTCGACTTCATTAATATAGTGTCCTTATTCCTCAAAATATCGAGATATAATTTGTTACACTTGCTTTCCGTTGGTTTTCCACGATTTCAAACGGTCGTAATCATTGATTCGAGCACGTGAATCTTTATTTAGTCGCTACACATTTCATTTTTGTGGCTGCCACGTGTAGTAGTATATAATTAATACATACTTGGAAAACTGAACGAATCGAAAGTTAAAAGGTATCCATTTATATCATTATCTATTTATTATTACTTCCATCTTTAAGAGGATAACTAGTAAATTTGCAAGACTTTGCAAGACTTTTCAAAACATAGCAAACAAGCATTTGCATTTGCAAGAAAAACGTTTAAAGAAATGTTTTCTTTTTCTTTTCATTCAAACTTTCGCTTTAACTTTCGTTTTAGATGATGATAAACTGCAGAATGGAACCTTTTTTCCAAACGTTGGTGGATAATGTACAAGCAAAAGAATGCGCCTCTCACGAAGATACTAACGTGCAATTTTCTGACTCCATACTAGACTTGTCTTTTAAGAAAACAACAACCTCCAAGGAGTCACTAAATTCCAGTTTGCATTCAAACTCCCTCGTAACAAATACAACAGAACAAGATCAAGTTAAGCATCTTTCAGAAACTGGAAGGAAGAGTCCTTTGGAGGTTCGAAAATTTATGATAACGCCACCATCCGAATGTAACTCACCGAAAAAGATCAAATACGAGCCAGTTTATAATCTTACAGATGCGCCATTTCAAAACAGCGGTTTTTCCACTTCGCCAGTGAATATTCCGATTCCAGTCATTCCTAGTGTACTGTCAACATTATTGAATACAAAGAATGAAACTATTAATTCAGCACAATTTTTCAGCGCCCCCAACACGTTAATGACAGATTATAACAAAACTGCGTTATACAAGTTGTCCGCAGATATTAGTAAAAAAACAAGGCCCTTTAAGGCTTATCCAAAAGATCCATTATCGCTCACTATAGGAGGAACCGAATTGGTGTACGATCAAAATTCCAGCGAAGCTTATTCGGAATTTCGAAAGCGAATGCTGGAATCGGTGAAAAGATCGAACGAAGGAGTGATTACAAAGATGCGAAGAGTCACGAAAAGTCCTGTGCCAACGAGTACTGCTGATGAGAAAGATGCAGCTTATCGAGAAAGAAGAAGAAGGAATAACGAAGCCGCAAAACGCTCTAGGGACGCAAGAAGAGCCAAGGAAGATGAGATTGCTATTAGGGCAGCTTTCTTAGAACAGGAAAATATGAGACTTAAGTATGAACTTTCAATACTTAGAAACGAAACGGACAAGTTAAGGTGTATGGCTTATTCGACTTAGCATACTTTTATATTAGTCGTCAGTAATGAAGAAAAGGATATTTAACACCTGCATAAAATTTGTCTAGTATTCTATATTCATATTCTATAAGTATCATGTTTCCTGTATTATTTTAACATATACAATCATACGTATATTAAATATAGTGTAAGGATTTAGAAGCTTCATTTTTCACATTGAATTATAAATTTTTGTGTTATGTAACATATTACAGTTATATAAATATTCTTGCTATAATACTTCTTTAAAAATAATGATAATTATGCTAGGTAGGATGTCTGATAGCTTTGTCCAGAATTTTATTATATACAATCTAAAATCGCAAAAAATATTCTATACGCAGTAAACAATTCGGAACAGATAAACTTGGAAGTTTATTTGTATGTTGAACAACAAGATTATAAATGCAGATATGTAAATAAAATGGAGGATAAGAGAGGAGATATGTGGAATAATAAATTTTGTAAGTTGTATTGTACATACAAAGATTGTTGTAATATTTAAATTATATTTATGATAAAAAAACATTAAACCAAAGTTATGTTATTTTCAACTATGCATTACAAATCTGGTAATGTATTAGCCAAATCCATCATACATCCTGTTTCAAGCACGTCTTTTTCATTAGATTGATTTTTAGTAAGTGCTTTTGTATATGATTTATGTACTTGCCTAGGGATAAAAAGTAGCGAAGTACCTCCAGTGCTATTATTTGAAAGATTTAGTTGACTTTCACGAATAACATTTGTTAAGGTTGTACTTTTTGTCGAAGCTGTAAACATTTTAGTTTTTTGATTTTTATTTAATTGTATTTTTCTTGATTTGGTTTCCTTCCTCTTTGTCATTGGTTCATCAATATCCATTTTATCTTTTGATTTATCGCAATGTGACGTATTATCAAATCTAAAATTCTTTGGATATTTATGTACAGTAACACAATGATCTCTTCTTTCAGTTGAAGTATTAAATTTCAAATCACACTCAGAAACATAACATTGATACTAAAAGATATTAATAATATTAACAAACAGTATGACATACATTATATTGAAATAAAATGATTATAAATACCATTGGCTGTTTCATTGATAAAACTTCGAAAAAGCTATCATGGGTTTCTTGAATATGAATATCTAAGAATCTAGGATTTGGTAACGATTTGTTACATTCTGCACAAACATACCGATGATTGCTATTGTAGTGCATCTCAAAATCAATTAATGTATTGAATGTTGCTCTACAACCAGTGATGAAACAAGAGAATTCTTTTATACTGAAATTGATAAATTATTTTATTAAAATCAGTTATTTTTAGGTTATGACCAATGATAAATGTTTATATAAAAGAAATCATTATTTACACGTCATGACATAGTTCTTCATCATCTTCAACAGTAACACCTTTTCGTTGAAAAATTTTGCAAATTCTGTATGAATCTTCGAAAAATGGATCGTCAATAGATCTTAACCCTACACCTATGTTTTGTAAAAATTTCTCCATCCTTGTAATATTCTAATTGTCAAACTTTTAAAAAAGTATTACAATCTGTAATATTCAATTATTTAATATCATATACTGTACTTTTATTTAACAATTTATTCTTTAAAACACCAAGCAGTTTTAACATTGTAACAACACAACAACAGCACTGCACTCTAGTGGCTCTAGTGGAGCTTGATGATTCTCCTCGATAATTCAGTCGATAATTCAGTCGATAATTCAGTTCGATAATTCAGTTCGATAATTCATTTCGATAATTCTATATATTTCGATTATCGAAGGGAAAATTCTAGTTTCATTGTAACAAATGTTGTTCCGTGCACGTCGTAAATTAAAATTACAATTTCCTTAAATAAAATCGAATAAATTAGAGATATAGTTTTGATTATGTGATAAGTGAACTAAGTGAATAAATTCTAATCATTCTAGACATGAATTACAACACAGGATGGCAATAAGGCATAGATAGATTCAAAAAAGAAGAAGTTGGTAAGTGATTTATCTTTGTACGTATCATATATTTCTTATAGCACTTTGCTTATTCGATAATTCAGTATTAATAATTTAGGTACTTGATCTAAATAATATATTCATGCAATAAATTCATTAGTTATTACAAAAATAAAACAGAAAACATATTAGTATACATCTTGACATGAATTACTCGACCAGCAGCCGGGTTTTCAAATTTTCGAGAATTTCCGTCATTTTGTGTTCCAATTCACTGCGTCTTTTCATTTCTTGTCGCTTGTCCTGTAACATACATGCGATATTATAGAATATTTTTGTAACTGTCATACGTTCATATCAATTATTATGTTATACAAAGACGGTAGAAAGAGATGAAGGAAATAATATCGTTTTCAAATTACCAAAAAATTAATATTTCTTTTTATCTTGCAACAATTTATTTGGAAACTGAGTATTTAATATTTTCTATAGCAATTTCTATAACAAATTATATAATATCTTTCGATGTATTAATTATATATATATATATATATACGAGTAGTTTAAAAAATAAATGTTTTTTCGGGTTTTAAATAATTTCAAATATACACTTGAGATTTTCAGTTAGACAAATTACTTTGAATATTATATATTATGTATAATACACAAAATACATATGT
Source organism: Bombus confusus (assembly GCA_014737475.1). Taxonomy (NCBI): domain Eukaryota; kingdom Metazoa; phylum Arthropoda; class Insecta; order Hymenoptera; family Apidae; genus Bombus; species Bombus confusus. The sequence goes on along the minus strand of JACXIV010000033.1, from coordinate 2,875,215 downwards.
GTATTTGTAGGTTAATTTTTAGTAAATATATTAAATTATAATTATTATATATACGTGATAAAAAGATCATTTTACAATTTCCCTATTATATTTTCCAATTATTTAGCAAAAATCACAAGGCATGAAATATGATTGATTTCACTATATTATAATGTAACAAATGTTGAAATCAGTGAAAAGGTATTTCGAATGAATCGTATAACAAAACATTGATAACTATTTTTAAAATTCTTTTAAATTTCTTTTATTACTATATTTAAGATATTTTTGAATTCTATATGTTAAATTACTAAAAAACAGAGTACTGAAAACGAATCATATTGCACAATTAGCTTGAAAATAATAAAAAATTATAAAATACGAGAATAATCGACATAACTAATCGGTTCATTCGGATTAATGTGTTCTTGTTCTACCATTTTCATAGTGGTAGCACCATTCGCGTAATCTTCGACTTTCTCGCTTCTGCTTTCCGGTTCACTGACGAATTTCGTTAAACTTTCGTCATAACGATACACGTCCTGTTGCGGCGTGGTCAAGCCAATTATTTCTACGTTTCCAATTTTTTTATTCCCTTCAAAAACTCCAGACAATCTCTCGTTTCCCCTGCCATAATTGAAATCATAAACACGTTCACCAAAATTGAATAAATTATAGTTTTCTCTAGGTTCGAAAAACATCGTTGATTCAAACTTTTGCCGAGAAACTGGAGTATCTTGCATTATACGATTTTTAACATTTATCCGCTTTTTATTTTTTGAAGATGGTTGATTTCTTTCAATACTGCGTTTCGAGGATTCAAATTTTTTAGAATTCAATGAACTCGGCTCCTGCGGTTCTGGAAAATTTTTTATTTCGATATTTGGTCGTTCTGTGAATCCATAATTATTATTTGAAATATACTTATAACGCTTTAAAAAATCCGGTACTTCTTTCCTATCATTATCATTTTGATTAGACTTCCTGGTTTCCGTTTCAAAACGCGTTCTATTTGATCTTTCAGTATTTATGGTTCTATTTATCATCAGTCGTTTCCCGGGAACTGTTCTAAATTCGAGTCCCTTTTTAAAACCTTGGTCATAAATAGTTTCCGAATAGTCGTATGGTCTTTGATTTGAATTATCAAGTATTACTTGACTTTTCTCATCCCGATGTCTTCCTTCTCTCATTTTATTGGAAGATTCAGATTTTCTACGATTTTCTTCACTATTAGATACCTTAATATTATCATCATCGTTCAATTTTTTTGGAACAATGTTGGTATGTATTGTACTATCGAAAATAAAGTCGAATGGCGGTGGCCACATTTGCACTTCCTTTTGTTCACTCTCGTGCAGATTCTTCGGTGTTTTTCTTTCCGGAGCACCTACTACCGGTTTCAAATTTTCCTTCTTTGGACGCTTTGGCTCTTTAGACGAGACTTTTTTCGAAGCTTCTGCTCTTAACGTATTATCTTTCTCTGAATTTTCATTTGTCGATGACTTCAATTTCGTCTCTGTTAATTCTTCAGGGGCATTCAGATACCGAACAGGAACGATTAATGGCATAAATTTGCTGAAATCCAATTCATCTGCCACATCTTGTTCTTCGGGGGAAAAAGATCGATTTTCGCCATTCGATTGATTATTGGAAATTTTCATTGGTAATTCAGAGTTATCTTCGCTAGATCCTTTTCCATCTTTCTTCCTGTTATCTGTATCTTCCTCCAGAGTATACTCTTCATACTTGTTTCTCGCTGGAACATCTTCTTCTCTGCTCCTTTCATCGCTTTCATTTTCATCTTTCTGATTGCCATACGAATCTTCCTCCTCTTTCGAAGCCTCTTCCTTCGATTCAGCAGGCACAGACGAACTATAAATATTGCTCAGTGGCTGCTTGAGTCTCCCAAAAAAATTCACAAATCCATCGTCAATCAGTTCACGATTGTACAGAGGTTCCCCATAACTGTTACGAAGATCTTCAGGTCGTCGTTCTTCGTCATCTTCACTCAAAGGTAGTGGTTCACTATACTGTATACTAGTATAATTTTCACTAGTTTGTGGCGTGTCTTCCTTATAAATATCGTCGTTCCTATAATACTCTTCTTCTTCACTTTCTGCAGGTTGCTTTTGATTCGTGGAATAGTCATGAACCCTTTCCTCACTCTCGTATCTCTCTCTCGACTGATCTTCCTCTTCTCTCAACGGTTTTTCTTTATCTCTTTCCTCCTGGTCTCCTCTGCATCCAGAATCTTGACCTCCGTGATCTATTTGCTTCCTTGAATCACCATCTTCCTCACCACTATAATTATCATCCTTCTGACGATTTCTATACCATTCTTGTTCCATTAGTTTCTTCGCATGCTCTTCCTGCTTACGCTCCAATTCTGCAAGTCTTTCTTCATACTCTTGTTTCCATCTTGGATTTTCGTTATAAGAAGGGGATGCAGTTGAAACATCATATATCATTGGCGGTTGAACTAACATTGGAGGAGGTGGTGATTGAATATCCTTTGCATTATAAATTGGCTGATTTTCTATTGTCACTTTTTCAGTGCTCACGTTCTTTCTGTACACCATTCCTTGTTCATTGCGAATTGAACCGATGTACGGTTCAGGGTAGGATAGATTAATAAATTGAGAAGGAATCTCAGGAAGAGGTGGTTGAGCTATGGTCGGTAAGGAAGGTTCCGATATGACTGGTAGGGGGATCTTTACCAAGAGAGGAGGTGGTGGTGGTTGATTAGGTTGATTAGGAGTCTGTTTTCTTGGATCAATCTGTGGTGGCATCGTTGATGATGTTGATGGCGGTTTGGAGGTTGTAGAAGATGAATTGCCATGGAAAATATTCTCATATTGTTGCAACTGAGTTAATACATCTGTTCCGTTACTAAAATTCACCACACCCGTGAATTTGATCGTTTCTCGCTGTCTTGGAGCTAATGTAGTGGATTGAGTAGAGTTTGTTTGAGTGTTGTTAGCAGCTCTTGCCTCGTCTGGCTCGGAATTAGGATTGGGCAACGAGGCTATTTGCACAGGGCTCACCGTGTAACCAAAAACCTGCGCCAAGCCCGAGAGAATCAGACCTAATGCTCGTTTGTCTCGTGGGTTATTTGCGTTTAAAAGTTCTGTTGATTCTTGCGAGCTTGAGGAGGGGTTTGCAGTGGACTGGTTTTCCCAATTGGTTTTTTTAGATTGAACGAAAGTGCACAGTACGCACACGTAGCATAGGAGATGGAATTTCCTAAGCTTCATCATAGTAGGCTAGAACACTTTCTGCTCGGAAATTACACTTTATGCACCGAGTGATGACGAGGTAGCGACCATCGTGTTATCTTCAGTCGCGTCTTCTTTGTATCGTTACTGATTTCGTTGGTTGCCACATGATATATAACCTTCGTGCAATACTTCTAACAATCGACTGTTCTTCCAATTTTTGTTAAACTATCGACACAGTTTTTTGTTAAATATTAGATTAATTTACGAGCAAATATCAACTTTTCCGATTAAATTTATTTTTGATTGAATATCGAAGCGATTCACGATTAAATATCGAAGCAATTCACGGTCAAATTTTGACGAAAAATGTAAAGAATAGAGAGATACGTTTCATCGTGTGAGAAAGTTTTACAAAGTGGCACGAAGAGTACTTTTGTGCCTCGAGATTCCACGAGGACTGTGCGATCAGTGTCGCGCTCGAGCGTCGTTAAACGAAACTTTAGCTGGCGGGGATGGATTTTTGCATAACATCGGAAAGAAATGTCGAGTTTCACCTCAATTGCACAGAGCCGCTCGTTGATTTGCGACAAGTGAAGCGGCACGTTATAACGCGGGAAAAGAACGTCGCGATATTGCAGGGAATCGAACGACAACAGTTCGTTAAGACGCGTACAATACATTCGACGTGGTCACGTGCTGCTTTTAATTGCACGTGTAGCCATGGAACCTAATTACACGAGCCAACGATTCAGAGTAGAGGTTTTTTAATAAAGAAAAATACGACTTTTAAACGTAATCGAATTCAGTTTGAAAAAAGTTGTTTCTACTCGTAGTTAGTTATTAGAAGAAGGGATATATAAGCTTCTTAATGTGTGATTAATATGTATATGTTAATAATAAGATATAGATGATAAAGGACATATTAGTTTGATTGCTTGCTTTTTAGTTTAATCCTTTTATTAAGAAAGAATGTACGCAGTACATGTGTTTCATTGTTACTTTAATCAAACGTAATCGTATGATGTTTTGAATTTTTTGGAAAATTACGTTGCATAGCTATTAGAGAATTTGGAATATTTCTGTCGCTAATAGAAATTTTTGGAAAATACTTGGACTTTTGAAAGAAGGATTTTATAATTATATCTATTATATCTATATCGATATCTATTAACCTAATAATTTTGCTAGAATTTTGCTAAATTATTCAGGGAACTGGAACTCATTGGATCGTATAAACACATTCGGTATATTGCGTTTTATATTTTCGAACGAAACGAATATACGTTATTGTTCAAATACTTCTGGAAGAATTTCTACCGTAACTAATTTCAGTGCGGCTCTATACGAGGAATTTTTTAAGGAATTTCCCTAGTCGTACAAAACCGTTGAACGATTACCTAAATATTTTGGTTGAACGATTAAAACGATAAAAGTGAATTTCTTTTGCAACTTTCTGCCTCGACGATTACACTACCACAAAATTGTGCTATTGTTGCACAACGTAGGAAGTCAATTCATTAAGGATATCGATTCAGATCAGGTTAATCGAGCGATACTGCAGAACAAGTGAAAATAAAACTGTTTCTACGTACGAGACTGATTTTTCAAAAAGCAATCGGTTAAATTAATCGATGGTCGAGAAATTGACCGATGAAATAAATTGCTATACCATTTTTTATCGTAATAATTTACGGTCACTATCGGGAAAATATGCTAGTCTCATCTACGATAATTATACATCCAATTACTAACGTAAACAGAAATAGAAGTCTGACAAGTCGAATCATACAGTTAGTACATGCGTATAACGAGTACAATCATTTAACAACATTTCTATGACATATACGAGTATAGGTTACGAGGTTGAATAGATCGAAGTAAATTCAACGAAGACTAGTTAGTTTGAGTGAAATCGACGTCGAAGGTACTCCCGAGTGATAAATTCTCTTACCATAATTTTCTTAAAATGAAATAGCATATTATTTTTATGTTGCATTATATGAATAGACAAATAAAACGGATAAATAGAAACTTATTTTACTTATTTTTGATATTATTAAAATTTTTCCTCGTATTTTCTATACCTCCGCGTCTTTACCACAAATACATAAATACTTCATTTTGTGTTTCAACACCTCTTTGATATATTTTCGCAGTTGAAATATTTCCTTTTCATTTAAACAATCGTATTTACCTACACGCGATAATGTGCGTCTCAGAGCAATCGTGTTGCTATTTTATTTGAATACGTAAGAAGTAAACGAACCTTTACACATTACACGCGATCAGTTAGGGCAATGATCATATTACCAACGATACCGATTATGTCACCGGACAATGAGCCGAGTTTAGATATTTACCAGCTGTACTTTCATAAGTATGTCGATTATGTCACCTGTTCTCCACCCAGAGAAAGTCCAGCGGCAAACGGTGTCGCTGGTTCGATTTCCTGGACTGGTGTGACAAAACCTCCTTAAGGGGACAATTACGACAAGAGGAGGAAAAAAATTAACGACTCGAGTTTTCAACGCGACAAGGAATAGGGAGAAGGTTCAGGTTTTTATATAATAAACACGAGTTCCTGTTGGTCGACTCCTCGAATGGTAGTCGACTCGCTTCGAGTACGCTTCGATCGACCACTGTGTCTAGCTAATTACTTAATTACCTGGTCTGGCTAATTGCACGACACGCGAAACTCCGCGAAGTTACACGCATCTTTTGAGAACGTTCCCAGCTTCGTTCACCTCATTAACTCGATTTTTTTTCGCGAACAATGCCGGATTGCAAACATTATGGGTGGTCGGATTACTCGGACGCGTTGCGGATGGTGTTTTACAATCGGCGAAATTGCCGTGAAATTGTCAGCGCACACGCGATATTCATGTGCTGATTGTTTAGATGTGGTTGCGCTTGATTATTATATGTTAGATCGAGCTGCTGCTTTTAACTTCGAAAGAGAGATACGTGCTGTTTTAGAGAACAGAGATTGTGATTATGGTAGTTGAATACAGACGGCGGAAGTAGGATTTGCTATGGAACAGGAGAGTAGCGTTGGGTATTAGTTGATTATAATTTTTAATTCCATTCATTGATAACGTCTACGATGGGAAGACATTGATTGCTAAAACTGGAGTTCATCGAATGGATTAAAAAAAATTAGTTAATTGGTGATTATAACGAATTATATTTTGAGAGATATTCCATGAGAAATCGAAAATATTCTCGCTGACATTCGAAGTATTTTCTGCTCTCCGATCAACTTTCTAATTATCATATAGTAATGGAAATTATTCCAATAAAGGTATTAAAAGTCTCTTCTTTAACAAACGATGAAAAAAGAATTCATGTTCAACCAGTTCTAAACGAAGAATTCCTTAAATGTTTCAAGAACTTCCAAAATTAGTCAGAGAAACGTTTATCGACAGACGTCTAATTTCATAAATGATGAATGAATATAAATGAATACGTAGATGATGATAAGTCGATTTCATCGCAGTTAACCACCGTTCTTTCTAGATATTTCCAATAATAGATAAAAATCACACACCCTGTACATAAAAACTTGCTTCAAGGAAACGCATACTTTCCATAAAATACTAGATCAAATTCAGTTAATCAATGACCAAAACAATAAAACCAGATTTTGATTACATGTTCGCTTTTCCATTAAAGAATTTGTGCTTTCGTTCGATCCAGATGAATTCATGACCAATGTATGTAACTAGTTATGAGATGCGATTATCCATAGATGGAAGTGTAACAGAGACTAATTTAGGCATTAGAAAATAGTTGTGGATCGAGAATTCTGTAGGTATATATAACACGACAAATAATTTCTGAACTGTATCAGGTATAAAAGAACTGTCCACTCTTCGGATCACACAGTCGTATTGTGAATCAAGTTTAACATGAATCTTCTGGTAAGAATAATCGACAAAGTTTCCAATATTCGCGAATTTAGTCTATTGAATTAGCAAACAATGTCTCTTGATTAATTCCAGTACGAAATTAGTGTTTTAGTGATAATAGAACTCTTTCGCACAGTAATTTACCGACTAACGATATCAGTGAATTGGTGCAAGTTACAAATTATAAGTTATTAATTTTCTCTCGTATAATTTTACAATTTTTAAGTTCAACAAAATAAGCAGACGACTTAAAACCAATAGAGCTCGCTCATAAAATTTCATTTACTTTATTATCAAACTTGTTACGGTTATGCACAAGAAATCAACAATACTACTGGACTGTAGAGATTTATGCAAGTTCGCGTTTTTATGAATATAACTAAAAAGATGGAACTTTAGCAGAGATTTGTTCCGTTTATTAATTATTATAACGAGTACCCACGTCTTTTTAAATTTCTTGAAAATACAACATATTCCTAGTCTATTAACAACTTGTGATTTGTGACTTGTAAAATTCCACTAATAATATTAGTCCATTTGTGCAAACGAATCCTGATCATCGTTTTAGTTATTGGTATTCTTGACCATTTTCGCCTTGGCAATAGCCACTGTGCCTGCAAACAACAAACTTGAAAAGGTAAAGAGCGATAGTGAAGTGTCAGAAAAAGTAATCGCTGACAATCAGGCCGAACCGAATTCTCAGGATGAAACTGACGATAAAAAAGTGGCAAAAAGAAGTTACGGTTGGAATCCGTGGAGTTACGTAGGATATAGTTACTGGCCCTGGTAGGTAGATTGACGTAAGAAATATACGAATCTAGGAAGGTTATGCGGAAAAAATAGCCGCTTACTTCAGATATTCTTGCGGATTTTGTAAGAGGAAGTCGAATATTTTGCGTTGTGTTAACAAATTTCCTGTGCTATTATGGTGTTTATCTTTTAATTTGGCTTTTAGTCATAGGCTATGAGGCTATTTAATTGCTTCCTCCTATTTTATTCTCGGAAAATTGTACAGATTTTAGTGTATGAATAGAATGCAAAGAAATATTTACAAGGGAACATCGATGACTGGTACAGGCTGATTGTGAGAAAAGAATTGGACAATTATTTATTGAATTAATCTGATGTACAATCTATGTATAATATTTAGAGTGTATGAGAATTTTTCATTAGATTGTTGCACAAGAATATTTGAAACTAAGTGTGATTCTGAGAGTAGTAAGGCATTCGTATGTGCAGATGTTCACAAAATACAATTCTAGGTATGGTTTTGGATGGTATCCAAGTTGGCCTCTATATTATAGTCATGGATATAGTGGATACGGTGGATACGGTGGATACGGTGGATACGGTGGATACGGTGGATACGGTGGATACGATGGACATGGATATGGAGGATATAGTGGATACGGTTATGGATATCGTAGTCACGGTGGCTGGTACAAGGGATAGTAAATTAAGAAAAAATAGAAAGAATAAAAAATAGTGCAGGAGATTTCTATAATTTTATGAATATTATTCACAGGCTTTCTTACTATCACACATCTAACTTTTTGCACTGAATAAACAACAGGCTACACTTGAATTTTAATTATATCTATATTAAATACTGCAAATCTAAGACTGAGATAAAATACCTACAATTTTCGATATTCATCAAATATCTAAAACATAAGTTCATTCAACATTTATTCAATTTTATAATTAAAGTTATTTAATTTTATTCTCAAAGTTATGTATCGTATATATTTGTACAAATACCAGGATGTTCATCAGTGAAAAAAAATAAATGATTCGTATTAAAGGAAGAATGAAATGATTTTGCACATACCCTTAGTCGTTTCCTTATATAAGTTGCCAATATTTCTTCGCAAACAGTCAGGTTTCTATCTGTATCCTGCGAAACGGGAAGAATGTGTTATACAATTGTAAAATAATCTTCAAATTTTTGCGTCAGTCAACCTTTAGAATGCTCGTCAGCTCTTTGATCTTCTGTAGTTTAACTTGTTCTTGTTTGGATAAATTATTATTGCACACACGTCGTGGATCGCTTGCGTACATCTCAAAACGAAACGTGTTACTTTTTTCACTTTCGCATTAGTAATCCATAACACTTGGTACGTCGCGACACTTCGTATGCACCTGATATGCGGCGTAGTGTTGCTTGGAGACAAGCGAAACAACAAACGTTTTATTGGATTTTCTTCACTGTAATTTTTCTGCATGTAAATTAATTCCTTTTTTTTCAGCAATTACTAATTATCCTCATCTTTAAATATGTTCCTGAATTTTTATTAAATCTCGTGTCTTTTATTTTTTATCGTATATCCTACGAAAGGAATCTCTGTTATCTACAACAGATACTATTCTGAAATGTCTGAATCACAGACCAGGTATACGTACAGAGTAAGAACCTCGTTGATGGTCCTATTCAAAATCAGGGCTATTCCGTCCTTAATCAAGCGTGAATTTGTCATTGTAAATGCTTTGAACCATTTATCTCACGTTGTCAGAGTAGAGTTCTGCAGTTTCGAAGCTCTTTCCCACAGTTTATTATGGAATCCTTTAGGGGGCAGATTGAAGGATCAGAAGGTAGAATTTCTTTGGCGGGAGAACTTTCAAATACATACAACGAAACATTTTCATATCCACGATCTATGTGTATGTCCTTCCACGAATTCCTGACGTGCTATAATTTTCTATATTCGTATAAAGAAATATTCTCTAAACACAAACCAAAATTCGAACCAACACTGTATTGCAAGAATACTTCAATTCCAATATCCAATTTCTGATAAAAAATAATTCATTTGACACGTCATTATACGATACTTGCGTTTATACATATTAACCATTTCCCTTAATAGTTTAGAAATTCTTTGAAAAATGACGCATAGGTAAACATACGTGTAGATAGATAATGAAGTTCTCTAAGAGCAATTGTAATTAATAATTCAGACGTAGCTAATTAATTTATTGGATTTATCATCTTCCCGTACGGGCCCCATTCCCACATATCTCCTCAATTATTTATCCACAAACGGGACACTATTCTTAGCCCTGAAAAAGGGGAGTGTTTTCAGTGATCCTATCCCAACAAGAGAGGCAAAGGCTAACCGGCTCTACGTTTTATAGTTCGAGTTTATTGCTCTTAACTAGATACTGACCACTAAATACAAAGGGATGCGACAGCATCCCCTTTCTAGTGGACCAGTTTTCTGTCAGCGGAAATTGACCGAAACGATTTCAGAATAAGAGTCAAAGGTTAACTGGGCTCATTTTGCGGTTTACCTTTGTCAACAATAGACAGTGGACAGTGGCCATTGTTACGAAGAGGCGGCAGCATCCCCTTCTTGATGGACCAGTTGCCTAACAGGATCCGCGAAGTTGTTGGAGAGGACAGGACCTCTGGCCACGCGAGCAAACAGGTTCCGCTGGAAGGGATGAGACGCTATTGACGAACAAAAATGGATCGTGATCCAGATCAGGTGGAAAACTGGTCCATCGTCCGCAGACCCTTTCAAAAAACGGGAGCAAGTCGTTTACGTGTTATTTGACCGCTAACAAAGATCAGAGATCAGAAGAGATACAGAAGAGTGGACTGCAGGTTCATGATCGCGAGTAGAAACAGGTTGCTTTGATTTCTGAATTATATTAGAAGTTTCATTATCTAGGATTTAATTAGCATAGACGAATTGACGAAGACACGACGATGATTCTTTAATCGATTTTTATATCTATTCCTGTATTTCATTTAATAATTTCGTATTCTTTTTTTGAAAACATTTATTGCGAAATCTTTGGACAATTTTATGCCAAAATTTATACAAATAGTTTTAGATATTAAAGGTATAAACTTATTTACACGTATAACACTCATTGAGTACTCGAAATATTTTTTATTATCTACGTAAGGATCAAGAGTCTTTACACAGTAGCTCCATATCTCAGAAACATGAAGATGCGAAGATATCCTTCGATTTAATGAAAAATCAGTACTTCAGAGATTCAAAGAATCTGAACCTAACAATTACAAAAACAAAACAGCTTCGATATAATTACACGTAAACAGATTATCAATACTACTCATGAAAAAGCTTGTCAATTTCGATATACATGAATTAATATATACTACTGTTTTGAGCAACAGTCCGATTAATAATTTAATCAGAAGATACACACAATAGGAAAATTGTTTGGTTAATTGGCGAATTGAGGAAATAATTGATCTTTATCAGCAGCGGGTAACGGTTTAACGTACAGAGGTTTTATATTGGCCACCCTTTAACACATACTTCCTATTATCGTCGTAGAACTCGTTTTCTTGGATTCTCTGGGTTGTCTGGCTCAATTTCCTCGGGTTGTCCCAAAGAAAATTCTCGCCGGCATTAAACGAACTGGCTGAAAAAAAAAAAAGAAAGAGAAGAAACGAGGGTTCGAGAAGCGAGCGGACAAAAGAGCCGGAGCACTCGATCAAAAGTGAAAAAAAAACAAAGGCCGGTGACGTGTGTGTCACATGAGACGCCGAAACCAACCCACATTGGCCACTTCTTTCACCTGTCCATCATTCGTTGCCCTCCAAAGAGGACGTCTCCGTCGCTGAAAGAGGACATTTGCGTTTCTGTGCTCGTACCAGTCATTGTGCGCTTTTATCGGCCGTTTCGCGTTCAGTTTCTACCGGGGATTTCGTGTGCTCCTCGTGGTGAATACTTGAAAAGGGAGCCTACACTCGTAATTGACTGCTTTATTCCGGATTCCAAGCCAGAGGTACTCACATCGATACGTAATCGCGCCGGTAACGTCGATACGCGACCTGATACTGATTATGATTCTTCTGATTTTTCTAAACGAAAAGATATATGTATGTTATGGAAAAAATTAAAAAGTTAGAAGGTTTGTTAATTTGTGTTGTAGGAATTTTTATTATATTATCTTTCGAAGGGTAAAAGAACAGGGGTTGTAAAACTGCTGCAGTATCAAAATTGTAAAATATAAAATACGATGCAACGTAAAATAATATTTTCACTTCGTTGTAATCACGGTCATACAAAACTTTAGATGGCCATGTACTTTCGCTTTGATACATGTTTTTAGGATATGAAACTTTGTCACTGCAGAAGATAAATCATCGCTGAATAATACGATCTATGTTGATCAGACATATTTCATGCCTTTTGTGTCCTCTTTCCTCGCAGATTCTTTATAGAACCATTTTAGAGTAACGTGACAATGAAGCAAGAAACTACTTTATATATCCAAACAAGAAATTTTTTGAAGCAAAGCAAATTTATATTTCGGCGATTTAATTAATCGAAGTTATATACCATACAATGCATCTTTGAGGCAATCCATTTAAATCGCGTAATTATTAGATCAATCAGATTTCCAATATTAATTTATTAAGCAACCAATCGTCAAAAGAGTCACTAGCGTCCCAAATTTGAAATTTACTACCCTGAACAAGAAGACAGTATCCACGCAACTTAATATCAACGTATATCAAATCACAACACATTTAAAATGCTTTAACCCATTCACTGCCAACTACGAGATATCTCGTAGTCGGTAGTGTTGGTACACACGCTTACTACGAGATATCTCGTAGTTTGCGGAGTCGGGACAGGAATTTTATTCAGCGACGCCAGCTACGAGTTATCTCGTAGTGCTTTTTTTATTTTCAAATGTAATGTTTACTGTAAATATCATTTTGATACTATGTATATTCAAGTAATAAAAGTTACCTGACAGCGAATGGATTAATCTATCTATCAATAAAGGAACACGTTAGTGATCTGCTAGATAAAACGAAGTTAAAACGAATACGAACGCTATTCCAGAGAGGCGGAAGTCAAAGAGAATGAGAACTTCGCAAGAATTCGTGGAAATACTCTTTCGTGCCTGCATCGTCTTCCTCTCTCGAGTTAATTTGTTTTTCGTCTGTGAAGACGCGTGTCCCGGAGGAGGTCATGAAAAGGTTTCACTGCGTACACGCTGCATTACCTCTATTCGTATCGGTAACGAAGACCTCCTACTATGGCATGGGATTTTCGTCGATGCAACGTGTACGTCGTGCAGACGTACGCGGTATTGTCGGGACACCCCGTATATAGCGAGGGCGTATTTGTTTTACTGCCTGGCTGCCGGCATTGGTTGAGAACGTGCTCCGCATTCTTGAAATCGTGCCACCCTTGTTACGGCATAGACTCTCCACTGCCATCACCTCCTTCCCCTCAGAGCCGTCGAACATCCCGCCATCAAGCTGGCTCTCTTCTTTGCTGGCACTAGCACCAGGATCGACAGAAGGATCGTCATCCTTCTCCCCTTATCCTAGGCTCTCGTAAAAATTCTTGACTCCTGTAATGGTCACGCGACGAGGCTGCGGGGTATGTGACTGTTCGCCAGTTTCTAAACAGTCGGAGAAGTTTGAGGAAACTTAGAAGAATCTCAGATTTTGTGATATCAGTCGCGTCGCGGGGAATTGCCAGGATTCTTCTTCTGGGAAATTGTGCGATAGGTAGATGTTCCGATGTTCGTGTATTTTTTGAGAAATTTAGGGGTGTAAAAATTTACAGAATGCGTATAACGCGCAAAAGTATGTAAGATACCTAAAGCAGAGCGAGTATTATAATATTTAAGAATATTATGATATTTAAATTATATTTTCTTAGTTACGAGCATAAAAATGAAAAATTGCAGAAACATCCCTAGCCTGTTGATAGGGTTACGCGTTGTATCGGGGATAGTTTTGTTTGGAAATGGTTACGTTGTTCAAATTATAGGATTTGTAAGGTCTAGACAAGTGGATTAGTTTGTGGATATCAACTGGTCAAGTAGAAATTTACAGTTAGTACACATGTATCAAGCAGAACAAGTTTTCTTAAAAACGAAACCTCATATGTAGGTAATATTTCCGATGTATCTTTCGCGAAGAATCATCTCTTGATAATAATTCTTTATCGCAATAGACTCTAACCTGACGAAGTATTAATTGATTTTTTAAAAATTCTTAAGATGTATAAAATACATACCGTTCTTACATTTTTGGTCAATTATGGACATTTTTTGTTCGACTTTAATTTCAAGGAATTATTGACAGCTGTTGATTACAATATGTAAATCAATTACTCTCCCTTCATTGTAATATACAACCTCGTACTTAATATTCCATCTTCAACCCTAAATCTATTACATCCCACATTAAGCCAAGTCCACCGAAAAATCTAAATAAATTTCCTGAGTTAATCGTTTAACGGAGTTCATTCTTCTAGCGGGCAATCGTAAAGTTCTTATCTTCCGTGACAGCCGTGTTGTTCCCCTCGAAACAATACTTGTATCTAATTTCCTGCCGCGCAGCGACAAAACAGAGGGTGGCAGGAAGTAAGTCGTCACAGGATAGTGGACTAAGTTTATCACCGTTAAAAATCCTGAATCTGGGGACACGGTAAAAATATTAGAACGAGGATTGGGAGGAAGAGGGAATGAAAAGAAGGACGCGAAAGAAGAGTCCGGCATTCTATCGATCCTAATTTACGGCCTGGATTTCAGGCGTTTATGTCTTTCCGATAAGGTCGTTCACGCAGATGCTGTGCCTGCACCGATGGATATTCTTCTTCGTTCGATGCATTCTCTTCTTCGTGCTTTCTGCAGCCGGAGATCCTCTGTTCCTTCGATTCTCGCGTGATGGCTGACTATAACGAACCCCGTGGTTCCAGGCTGGTTCTTCTCGAAACATAAAACGAAACTTAAATTCTGCAGGCATTCGATGAGTATACCTCGATACATTTCAACGTGCAGTATCGGTTATAAGTATGGATACTTGGCTAATTTTTACACGATGTTATATAAGCTATTGGCAAATACTCTTTAAAAAACGACTTAATGATAACTTTTAACCATCAGATAGTCGTTAAACTACTTGTTCTACTAGTATACTAGGTTATTCAGCTGCGAAATAAATTTGTCCTGTTTTTGTATTTATTAAAATATGTGTGATATATTATCTACAGAAACTCGTAACTTTTTATGTGCGATATATAGAGAAATTGTTGTAGTCTTCACCTCAGAAGATTCCTTTTGTAAAATAATAGCGAGCATCGCCCGGTCCAAAGGATATTGAAAAATTAACTACCCTGTCGACTGTTTTTCCATTACGTAAACGCAGTCGGGTGTTTCGTGGGGTCAATCGGATACAACTTTGATCGTGTGCATTACGAAATGCCGACGTAATTTCCCTCGAATTGAAAGCAAAGAGATTGCGCAATTGTTTAAAAATCATCTACGTTACATAAATGTTTTCATATAGAAATTAATCAAACGATGAAGGTGGATTATGTAATTACGTGATGTGTTACGTCTATCGGATTCGAATATCGATAAAATCGATCGCTCCTCTTTTAAAAGTGAAGCCGTAGCGAACATGGCCACCGCATAATAGAATCGAAACCATAATAAATTTCATTCCAATTTCCTATCGATCAGTCAGCAGCCGCGGTAATATTTGTTTAAGGGACAGACGACCGGTGATTCGATAAAATTGGAAATTTCGGCTTTTTTCCGTCCATTCAGAAGGGTGTTAAATTCCCTGTGAGATTCGATTGGTCGACGGTCCGTGGCCGGAGCAGATTTCCTGTCCGGAAGCGCTAGTAAGATGGGTTTGTTCATGGTTTTTCATTGCACCCGTTATGCTTTACTTTCCTTCGAATTCGTTTTTGTGAATCGCTAGTTTATGGTAAATCGTAATATTCGAATCAATTAATATTAGATTAGTTCATAAAATATTTCGCTTGTGGTGCGACGACATCAATTGTTTTAAATATTGCTTTTGTGTTCTGTATTATCAAATATTCTTAAGTACCTTTTGTTGTCCTATCGAATTATTTCGTAAGAATATTAATTATTAAAAAAGTCTTAATCAGGAAACTTACATTTAAATCTTTGTTCTTTAAATTACTTCGAAACCAGAAAATGTTATACCAAAAAACTACCATTTGAGTCTTTTGATATTCAATTCCTTACACTTAAACAATTTCATAAGAATTCAAGCCACATACAATACTACATTCGAATCCTACGATTCTCTTAAAGGTATTTCAAAGAACAAAACGTTGATTCGTTCATTCTGTCAATCATCCCTGTGCGATGAATCAGTCTAGTTTCAGCTGGAACCATCGTCTCGACAAGGATGAAAGCATCGTAGCAGCACTTTGTGTACCGAAGAACTGCGACTTGCAAGGGAGAGAGCATCGATATAGCTACTCTTCTTACTTTTGGCCACTATCCTCGGAAGTCTACAAGGGGGGTTTGTCAGAGGGGGGATAGGATGGCCAGAATTTATAGCGTCTTTTGCGATCCCGGCGGGTAGGGATGAGGCGGCCACCCCTCAGACTCAATGTTTTCTGCAGGGAAAGTCGGAAGTCGAGTCGAACCCTGGCCAGGACTAGCCGTATCCCATACGTCTTGCTAACAGACCGGATAGGTTTCGTCTCGTTCCACCTTTCAAGAAAAAATTTTTTAAAATTGCTCAACGAACCTATCGAATTTTTTTCAACGTCTCTGTATCAACTAAATTTCGGTGAATTTTGTACGACTCGTTTCGTTTCTTAATTCGCGTCCATAAGAATGTGAATGATTTTTGAACGTAGTCCTACTTGGACAATACGTGCACGTTATCGGGTAGATTTAGTTGGACGACCGAGTCCCTCCATTTTCCGAATGGACTTCTGACCCAACCATCCCACGGCTCACGGGGATGCTTTTTATTAGACTCCACCAGGATCACCCGGTATACTCGTGTGCACGCGTCTTTTTCTGTGTTCGTGTGTATAGGCAGAGGCACGCGTTATATGTATGTAGAGGAGTCCCGTATATGCGACGGCAGTGGCCATGTTCAAGGTGGAGGGACAGCCCCATTCGCCAAATTAACTGCGTTAGATCGGGACCCTGGAATTCTTTATGCTTTCCTCGACCTACGACCGGCCATTTTACGCTGGATTTTTCAACGGATACTGCTCGCCCTTCGCCTTCCCTTTCCACCTCCGCTGAACGATCTCATCCCCTTTCGCTTTTTGTCTCTCCCGTTTCATTAACTCTTCGCGAATTTAATTTGGAATCTATCGCGTGCTTTGACATCACACGTTTACTTGTTTCATATTTCTGGGATATCTTCTCGTAAATAATACGATGTATAGTATAGCGAAAAGTGCTGTCCTTTATTGAATTTTCCAGATTAATTTTTAAGAGTCGTGGTTTACTTTTATTTACCTGGTAGCTGTAATTTAATATGACGCTACTGCATGGTTTTCGTTTAAGATAATACGATGTATATTATGTAGTGAAAAATTTTATTGGATTTTGAACTCGAAAGTTTCGCTTAGTCCGATAGATTACGTTATGAGGTACCTGGGATTGGTGTTTATAAAATCTATTATGTATCAGTATATTCTAATTCGAAAAAAAAATGATTTTATGTAAGTTCTATATCAAATGCTTTTTATTCCTCTTAGCGAGTATGTACTTACCTATAATAAGCTCTTAAGGGTTGCTCATTTTTGAAGACACTCTATAAACGTTCCATCAATTTAATTCCATTTGAAGACCATTTGAAAATTGGAGAAGTTGCATAAATCTACTTTTCTTGATTTTACGATTTTTGTGTAATTTTGTAGATAAAAAGAGTACTTTAACATGACATAGTTGGAAAGGAATAATAGTTAACGATCGTATAAAAATACTGTCCAAACATGTAATTAACGAAGAATAAAATCGTCGACAATATTGCAAGAAATGCTTGCGTTAAGTTCCAGTCGTTTAACTTTAATTCTACCGTTACATTACATTGGTTTCGTATTTCCAGCCGCAAGAGGCTATGTTATGAACTTCGCTATGAACTTTTTCGAAGGTGGTGAAAGTGTATAATGCGAGAAACTTAAGTAACGATTTCACTAAGAAACTTCCACGCGACTTTAAAGACGAGCGCCCAAGACGGCGGCTTAATCGAATCGCTAATGTTTGCAAAATCTTTGTTTGAGACGTCTTAAAGAGAAGGAGACGAAGCGGACCGTTCGATTCGAGCTCCACAAACAAGGGATCCTTTCATCTGATCTAAAGAACCGTGAACCACATAAAAATTCTTTTCCTTTGTTATCATTTAATTGAAGAAATACTCTAATTATGTAACATTGCAACTATGTCACTGTGGCTTCCGTACACAAAGAAGGGTCGCAACATTTCTTCCTGTTCCTGTTTTTGATCGATAATTTCAATATCTATCACTTATCGCGAAATGAAACTATTACGATTTCAACGATGTCAAAAAGACGTAAGTTCGAAGTATAAACAATAAATGTAAAGGTAAAAAGTGGAATTGATCGCTTTAGCTCCTGAGACAGACGTTCGCTTTTGTGTCGATCAAATCTCGATCGAGAACAAACCATTGCACATTCCCAAAAACGTTTCCAATTTCTTCATCCCCCGGTCAGGATCAATTACATAACGCCGTTAAGACTTCGTCCCCGAAAGACGAATGAAATAGCTTGATGGTTGCAGGAGCGGGTGAAGGATCCTTCCGATCCTACGGGTCTCGTAATCCTAAGTGGTCGAAAATCCCTATCAATCGGCGGCAATCGGTCCTTGGTCCTTGCTTCCCCTACCTACCTCCGTATCCTTTCTCGTTAAATCCTTCGCCCGGTGGCCGGTCCGCCTTTCTACGGAATATCTGCGTTCGATCGCGAATAACTTTCTGAATAGGTGATCACGTAAAACTGATTTAGCAATTTGCCCATTCCGGAGCGGCGCGATCTTAGTTCAAATTGAGTATAGTCCAAGTCTTACTTGGGTGAACCACTACTAATCCAATTCCGGGGATCTCAAGACGTTCTGCTACGCCTGGGGTGGGAGGTTGGCAAAGGGGTTGGCCGGGGGACGAAAGAGAAAGAGACGTCGGGATGTACGCGACGTATAGACAGAGGATGAAACGAGTGAGAGTAAAGCAAGTAAGGAAGAGAGAGAGAGAGAGAGAGAGAGAGAGAGAGAGAGAGAGAAAGGGAGATCGGTGGGTGGGTAAGGAGTTTCAGGCGAAGATATAATATCGCCTATGCAAATAGCCTTTGGACTTAGACCGGCTGAATATACTTTAGCGCTGGCAGCTCGAGTTAGACCACGTTGTATTTTCCGTGGAAGATAGAGGTGTTCTAGGTGCAGGTATGCTTAAAAAATACCATCATTGAAACGTACCTCGTTACTACCCGCCTGCGACAAACTCTGGAGTGGACTGCCGGAGCCTAGCCGGGCCTTTTAAGCGAAAGTTTGTCGAAGTTCGACGCGAGAACAGCTACTTTGCGCTCTCGTTACGAAATACTGTTCTTCTGGTCTTCTTTTTAGTTTATTAATTATGGAAAATTCGTGTAGTCATTCTGTCGCAGAAAGTTTTAAACTGTTTTAACACATATTACGAAAGAATGACAAAATAATTCACGTTTTAATTAACTCGTAAGACTCGGCAATTTTGTCCTTGTCGTAAGTAACTTGGGAAATATTCGTCACGAGGTATTACGTGCATAAGTATCTGGTGCAAGTACATACATCTACATACAGATGACTTAATTCACCTTTACATAAAGTAAGAAGTATGGCACACAATACCTTTTTTCATTCTCTTAATTCTCTGCAAATTTTTTAACATTGTCTGTGTCACAATGTGTGACAAATCATCCGTGTGACGAAACGACCACCATATCAATTACGTTTATTATGCTCGAAGAAATCTCAAAAATTGTACCTAATTTACATGCAGTTGTATCAAACTACATGAAAGAATGTTTCGTTTGCGAGCGTTCTAAAATAGCATAACGACGTCCACCATGCCACGAGAAGCACGAACGTAACCGATGAAGCGGAAAGGGGTGCGAAAGGGGAGAACGGGGCGGCTGTAAAACCCCGTGGGGAGAAGCTAGAGCGGGGGGACAACATTAGGCAGGCTTTCCAGACGAGACGAGGGTAGGACGTTTGAGGTCAGTTCGGGGCGGTTTTTTCAACCCCCGAAGCGAGTCGCTCAATACCAAGCCGCCCCTCGACTGACCAATGGTCGTCCTTCTACCCCCACCATTTGAACTGGCTGACCAGCCAGCCGATTGGACGAAAACTTCCCGAGGGATACTCTATCCAGCAAGGATACTCACGGCCCGAATCCTCGAGACCCGCTAACTAACCGAAGAGGAGAGATTATGTACCGGGTGGCGCGTTCGATATCGAGCATATTGACACTGGCACCACCAGCGAGATAGTATTTCGTAGCTGTGGAATTCAATGGGCGGCCTCATCTGGCCGAGGAATCTCTGATGAGGGATTACAATGAATTTACAGCGTTGAGTTCTATCGTGATTATTCGACGAGGAATCGGCCGATGTTTTGATTTTAAGGATGTAATTGATTTTAAGGAAAATTCCGACGGGTCTGAGGTTTTATGGATATTTGGGAACGGAATTGATTAGGATGTTGGATAGGAGAATTGATGTTTGGATATAGACGGTGTTTCAAGGAAATTTAGTATAAATGTTGGTGTAAAATCTACATATATGTCGAAACGAAACTTACAATTACAATCGACGTATAGTTTAGTTCAATATCAGTACATGTTAACCTAACCCATTAGAATACAAATAAAAGTCTTTGAACGAGTCCAATAATCTATGGCTAGACGCTTCATTGAATGATTGAATCTTTACATTCTTCACGGAAAAGGAAAAATCTTCACTCCCTAATTTTTTATTATCTTATTTACTTATTACTTATTTACTTATTTACTTATTCACTTAAATTCTAACAAGGAAATTATACTCAAAAGTCTAACTTTTCTGAACCACCTAAGACACGTCCTGGCCATCGAAAATACAATTTTTACGAAGTTCAGAGGGTTTCCAAACTCCAAGGGAAAAGATGTCTAGCAAGAAAGCGAATACCCAGATGACACGGTTTTCCTCTGCAGGAAAGGTAGAGCATTTCCTGTCGCGTCACCCGCTAGACGCGACGAGATGGAAACGCTGTTGCAAGGTGGGCATCGATGCGGCTGTCTTGCACGTCGGAGTGTTTACGAATGTTATCAGCATAATAGTGGGACACCCTATATCCGTCCAGTGGCACCGGTCGTCCCGCTAGTTTGCTCGAGATGATATCGGCGTGTCTCTCCTTTTCGTTAGATTCTGCCGCGCTACTAAAGCAGATGGGACTTGAAACTCTGCCAAAATTCAGATCAAGCTCGCTGACTTAAAGACACCTTAAAGCTGGCGAATGAACAGTGGTGTTAGACAGAGAGGGGTGGTTGTGGAAGGGAAAGGTGGGACAGCCGCGCGGAAATTTCAAGCCGGTCGCTGGTTCACGCTGGAAATGACGTCGCGAGTTAATTTGGATCGATTTCCGACCGCGCGGTTACCGCGCTGGCCCGCGTCTTCCTCTTTGAACTTCCGGTCGAACGACTGTTTATCGGCGTATTGGAAATTCCTCGCGAAGATACGTCTGCTCCGATATCAACTACTCGTTCGCGTTCACGTTCCCGTTTTTTTGTGGAGTCCAAACGAGTCCTAAATGAATTTCAAAACTTTGTACAGATCAACGATAGGCGAATAATTTTGGATAGTCAAGTGGCAGATGACGCTAGGTTATATATCAATTGCGAACTATGATTTTACAATTCGTATTACATTCATCTAGATTTGTTTCAGAAAGTAAGATGCACATAGTTATGCATATAACTGCGTATATATTGTTTGATTTTCTAAATCTTTCTAAATAAAATCAACGACCAGGCACAAGGAAGTGTGATAATCAGAAACATCAACTCTCTATCTAGGAATGATTATAGATTTAAATAATTGTCGCAATTTTCTGCTGTTGTCCTCAGTTCCTCTTTACGTTTGTATATTCCAGATATCTTCTTCTCAAATTTGCGAATATTTTATTCATGCAAGCGTAAAATATACAAAATTAGTAAAATAAAGGTATACTGAATACTAAAATTAAATATTTAAACGCTATTTCGTTTCATTTTAGAGACGACTTAGATCACATTCCTTTGCCCCAAATCTAAACTCGAAATTTATTACGCAAAAAGCTTAGGAGACGATTGGAGATTTTTCAGAAATCGATCGTCGTGAAATTCATAGTAACGAAACATAGTCGCAATCTTGGCGTCGCGCGACAGGTATTTCTTTGGTTAGATTCTTTTCTTCTCGTTCCTCCTTTCGTCGGTCTTTACTGGTTCCCTGGCGCAGACAGGACCAGCTGGGACGGGGCTCGAGCCCACGGGACTGGGATCAAAGGAAGAATTATCAGGGTTCCGAGCGCGGTCCGGGATTTGGTCCCGTAGGAGACTTACCACATGTAAATAAGGACAGAGCTTCTGTAGCTCGCCTCTGCTCTGCGTAAATAACATTTTTCCGATAGCGTCGGAATAACCCTCCGCGTCAGAGTTCGCTGGAAACCTCCTAGCCGCGTATTCTACTGATCTTTCGTCGTTTTTCCGAGGCAAGGTTATTTGAGTCATCTGAACTTCAACATTTTAAAAGAATTTTAGAATAGTCAAACTTGTTGCATATTCCGAGACATCATTAATCTTCGATACAATAGCGAAAGAATGCGAAAATATCCTGTTCTTATCAAGTTCAGTTAGGAAAACTTTCGATAACGAGAAGGTTATATTCGAATAATTATCTGGTTGCGTTGTTTAAGTCAGCAAGGAGGTTGAGAATTAATAAAATAAGTAATACACATAATACACATAAGAAAATGCCGAATTATGATAATTACAACTGAGAATATTAACATTCAACAAACTTTTTTGATAAGTGGAAGTTATATCGTCGTAGAAGACGACGATTTTCGAGTTATAATATCTGTTTTCAAATGTAGATTAGTCAAAAATTATTTATAAACGATTTTGACGAATTACAAGGAATTATTTAAGGAATTATCCCTTGCATGGATTTCAAGAAAAAGTCAAACGGAGCATTGTTTCGTAATACACTACCACAGATCGATCTCGAAGGATACTTTGATTGCTTATTTAGGCACAATGATTTATCGTTGCCTATTTTTTCGTGGCGAGATTATTACCTATCCGTAGATTACACCATCTTCCAGGGTATTAATATTTTTGCGGTTGATGACTTGGTATTATGTCTGCTCGCAAGCTAAAGATAGAGGCCTTTGTCGTGGTACTTTGCTGGGGAGACAGAGCACGGAGATAAAGGCCATTCAACGACGCTTGTTTTTCACCCTTTTTCCTTAAATATTGGACATCCAGTGGTACACACTGATAAATAGGAACAGTCGAAATTGTTCGTCTTTTTTCTCCCATTTTTGTTGTCCAACATGTGGTTCACAAAGGGTTGAAAGCCGCATTGTGACGTTTGCGAGATATTGATTCCAAGCGTTGCAACTTAAGTAAACGATTAGACAATTTGTTACCAATCACGTTACAAATATTTTCGAAATTTTTGACTCCTCTGAAAATTTGTAAATGTATAAATAGAATTTTTATGCGATTTTCTTAAATCGCGTATATGCTATTGATTTTGAAAATAACATTGCTATATTATCTTTTCATATTATCGTTGTAAAGCTAACTAACTGATAACGTACTGCTTGAAACAATCAGAGGTGTAAATCATTTCCACAGCACAATAAAAATAATGTGCCTCGCATAACAAAAAAGTAAAATTCTACAATTCATCGCAATATTCATTACGTAAATTCCTTCCTAACAATCTATCCCCGCTTATAATTCAACTAAAAAAAAAAACAGCGAGAAATAACGCACATAGTTAAACGAGGATAATTCCCATTCACGTATCGTTATAATCAGAAACAATGGGAAACAACAGCAAACTAACAAAGAGAAAAAACAGAAAGAAAGAGAAAAAGAAATATCCAGAATTTTAATGGACCGTAGCAGTGCGTTTGGAAACGCGACGGCGCGGCGCGGCAGCCCTTGATTTTTCACGTTTCTCGTTTACCCGTCCGTTTTTATTCCCTCAACCTAGCCTCTCTTCACCCTCTCCGCTCACGTTTCTCGCTCGCGTAAAAGAGAGACGGGCATTTTTGTTTCCCCTGTGCGCTCCTCTTTTTTCTTGCTCGGCCAGCATATTCGGTGCGGTGGCGGCTCTACGTTTCAAAATGTATGCAAAAGACCGGAGCATCCCGCGCATCCTAACATGGTACACACGCCGGAGAAAGTCGTCTCTCACCCTCGCGTGTTCTCCACCTGTTATCCTTCCCCTTTAGTTCGTGTCGTGTTCTTGATCTTCGCGTGAATGTGAAACGATGGTGAGTAATTGAAGACGTTGAGATTCGTGGAAAAGAGACGGTTGTACAAGTAACAAGGAAAAAAAATGGTGGTCGTGATGTGGTGGTGGAAGGTCGAGGTCGTCGCTAAATTTTCACCGGACTGTACCGCGGTCCGGTCGGCGTAGTTACCATCGATTCGTGGCCGCAACTGTTTCGTCGTTTAAAAAAGGAACGCCTCGAGTCCTGGGGTGGAAAGACATCTTTTCCCGACATATATTCCTGTTTGTTCAAGGGGCCAGCAACAACCTCCCAACAATATGGGGTCATTTTACGTGTTTCCTTACAAGGCTGTCTAGGGTTGTCCCTGCGCGATGATATCGATAGTTTCGTGATAGACTGTTTTCGTGAACCGCGAGATACAAGCGATTATATTGGTTTGTGATAGCTTTTACTAATTGATATTTCTTGGTATCATAGTTATTATCAGTAGGTTATCGTGACTAGATATTGTTATTACTTATTGACGATAGATTTAGTGGGTCATAACGTGTATCTGACTGCGTTAATACGTAAGCTATAACACGTGTATGTATAATTAACATTCTGTAATATAACGTATAACGTAATAGCTATATGAAGACCACAGGCAAAAAACATATATTGTAGAAGTAGTAGTTACGTTCCATAAGTAATGTAAGAATACCTTTTTGAAATTTGTATTGCTTCGTTTACTGATTTTAAAGTAACAAAAAATGCTTCTATTAAAAAACAAAGTATCCTTTAGATGGACAAAGGATTATCCAGCTATGGTAGCTTCATCTTTACATCACGTTTTGTTCATCTCGTCGATCGTTTTTTTTTTTCCATCCATAAACTTCGTTTTCGCGAATCGAATGGTCGTCGCGTCGGTAGGATGTCCGGAGATTTACCGCAACAATTAGCCCGAGAAGAATTTTCACGAGGATTTATCGAAGCCCGGAAGTCTTGCGGGTAACTGTACCGCGCACATCTAACCCGTGCCACGGACCGAGCAAAGTGGATCCTCGGGTGGCGCATATTGATTTACGATAATTTCATTATTTTCCCGCCGGTTCTTGTAACCGATTAACGTCTCTTCCGGGCAGCTGTCCGCCAATTGAAATGTAAACGATCCTCACCGTTATCTCGCTTCTTTCTCTCAGCCAATTCGACTTCGTTTCGAAGATCGTTCAAGATCTCGAACAACTTACTCGAGTTATCCATCGTTGCTTCCCTCTTTTTATTTTTCCCTTGGAATACGCTAATATATCGACAGAGTGCGACCCATTAAGCACAAGGACAGTATCTTCACAGCGCGACCAATACGAGTCATACGGAAAGTTAGGAATGTCATTAAAAGTAGAGATTTTTTAATTTGTTAACGTTAATATTACGCGCTCCGTTCTTTTTTATTCACTAACGTGCTTCTTTCTATTGACGATTGTTTAACCTGTAAACGATAATTGAGAAAAATTTCCAACATTTTCCGTTCTCTTATTCTACTTTTTTTTTTATTATTTTTGGAGATATGGATACAAAGTGGAAGCGCGTATCAAGCGAGTTCGCACCAACGGGCGGACAAAGAAGCGAAAGCTCGAAAAGGCAAAAGGGAGATGAGAAAGCGAAGGGAGAGCGATCGAGCCAAAGGGGAGGAAGAGAATTTTATTGGCTCTGACTTGGCGCCCCTAACGTCTACTCGTTTGCCTCGCAGATTTTCATATGTTTTCATCCGCTTGGAAAATTAGGACGTTATACAGCAATCGGAATCTCTCGAGCTCCTTCAGACGTCGAGCTATAGCCTTTGTGAAACGAGTTATGCAGTTATCGAGACTTGGGGGTGTATGTGTTTTTCACGTATGATGCTTTTTAAAAAATCACGAACAGAAGTTTTTTGGTCTTTAAACTTTAAATTAGGTTCAAACGTAGCATTACTTTTGAAGATTGGAAGTTTGTTGTTTTATACATATAATCCTGAGGGAAACACGAGATTTTAGTACTTTGTTGTATTTTATGTCGTTGACATAGCAAGTTATTTATTTTCGTGAAACATTTTCATTTTAGGAAAATTCTACTAAAGAAAATATATTCGTCGAATTGAGATAGCCTCCTCCTTTTCCAAAGTCGGTGTAAAAATTGAGTTGTTCGTACGAAAACACCTCTTATCAAATTTTTCAACCTTTTAGAATTACACTGACAAGATGGTAGAATCTATATTATTAAAAAATCATCTACTATGTAAACAATTTTTCGTTTAAAAAATTTCGAGTGTTTCGAACAAGAAATTTAAAACGCCGAATAGTTGTCGAATTAACCAGAAATTACAGGTATTTCCCTCGACGAGGACAAATTTCTACAAGAATCGTCCTCGAGTCCTGTACTCGCAGAACCGAGGAATATTATTGTAAATTTATCCAGTCGCCGAATTTCAACCTTTTTATCAACGAAGTAAAAAATTAATGGAATACCCAGGAGATTTTACGTCAAAATGGAAACATGAAGCTAAAATTCGTTCCAGTTCGAAGAATAAAGGATAGAAAAGGATATTCTTGCGATAAATGTTCAACGGTGGTCGCCCATAGTCATGTTGAATCGAAGAAATTCAGAGCAGTGACTGGGGGTGGTGTTCTTGTCGGAAGCGTGGCTACATCCACCGCAGGAGGGCGCACATAAAAAACATATTTCGAGGTCCTGCCAGGGCTGCGGCAGGGTGGACCTTGGTTCTAATATATCAAGCCAGATCGATACTATTCCGCAGACTTCGGTTGTTCGGAAACCATCCGAAGCGCCCTTCCACCTCCTTCCTCCTGTTCTCGACGACGACCACTCTCTCAAATATCTGGAACTTCGAGGCACTGGCAAGACGAGGATAAGCCACACGTAGATATAACTGGGAAAATTCGAGCAGTCCCTCGGTACGACTTTTGCCCTTATTATTCGATCATCTCCTGCATCGTATTTTTGATATCAGACCTCTTTCTTCTCTTTTAAATTGCTTTTCAATTATACGATTGTCTAAGATAGCTATTAATAATTTACGTGACTGCTATATAATAACAGTATTGAGAATTGCTTAACGATCAAGTAATTATACTTTCACATGTTCTTTTTCCAATTTTATCAGTGGCAAATTGTATAATGATTAATCCGGATTTTTACTTTTTTAAACTGTACCTGAATGTCACGATTGTCACGTCCAAAGGTCCAACGATTGTTATGTGCTGTTATAGTTTATAGGACTGCTACGTTGTGGTGCTGTTGAGAATTGTTTATTTGTCGATCGAATGGGTTTATCTTTAGTCGATTTTGCTGGAATTTTGTGTTACACGACAAGTTAGACGATGGTAACTGTTGATTTTTCTTCTTTTTTAGATTACTCTTGAATTTTGTAGAACTATTAGGTTCCGTGATAAGTGGCGAATCTCGTAACGCACAAAACTTTTGATGTTCAACTTGCACATTATTTCCACGTTTCCTATATCTGACGCGTTATCGATGTATAGTCACACAAATTCGCAAGAATTAACGCTATAAAATAATTACAGTCTATAATATAAAGTAATTCTTCACTAAAAAAAAAAAATAAAATTAACCAAAATCGTCAAACATCTTTACGCAACTATCTGATTGAAAACACTTATTAGATTACAAGAAAGAACCAATTTTTTAAAGCAACGTCGGAGAAAAAGGGGAGAAAGAAACGAAAGCAAGCCTACAAAGCAAACACACACACAACGCTGACAGGAATAACGTGTCCCCTCAGCGAACATCCCGAGGAGCATCGTTACACGTTTACCGTTGAAAAGAGACGAATTACGGTGTTGTAAATGCAGAAAATAGGTTAACGATCGAAAGTGCCAGCGAATCTGTATCGATCCCGGTTGAAGTGGCGGGAGGGCAACAAAATCAGATTACACAAAGGGCTCTTACCTGATGCGGTGCGTGCGAAGTCTGGCCCAAAACTGGCACCCCTTTCGGTACATGGAAAAGGGGTAAGCTTTTTCCGTGGTCTCGCGTTTGTGTTCGTGCGTGTGTATCGAAAGCACCAGGTATATACATGCAACTGGTTCATCCCCTACCTTCCTTCCGCTTTGATACTGCGCTTAGGGTTACCAGACAGTCCTGAATTTGTAATTATGTCAAAATTGTATCCAGGATTGGAAAAATTCTGGGATTTTTTATTTTTTTTCTGGGAGTTTTAAAAATATTCTTATCGTAGCGATGTCTTTATTGGTTAACTTTATCGATTAATGATGATTTTTAAAAATATTGAATACAAAATATTGATATAGTTATTGAAGAATATATCTGATTCTCTAAAAATTCGGAAAGAATACGACTTTTAAATTGGCCGGTAATTGTCATTCCATTCTTTATGATTTATTAAAGTCGTTAGTTTAAGACATAGGTTAACACCTTTTTATTTCGCACGTATGTACTAATGTCTCGCAAATCTCGATTCAGTCGCTAAAATTTGAGGAACAAGATACATTCATTTTGAAAGAAGACAGTTTTTGCCATCTGACTATATCTACATAAAGTCATTTCATGGTTAGTACACTTTCAAGCGACTATTTCAATTTTTAAATACATTAAATACATATATAAATAAATACAAAACCAAAAATTCTTTAAAAAATCTAATCTCTGAACAACGTTATAATAAAGAAGCGACAAGAGATTTCAAAGCCACTTGTGCGGGCATCCTTACGATGATCAGCGTGGCTTTTTAACAGCGTAATCGTCTCGTCTACACAATCGCGGCACAAGTGGGTCAAGCATCGCGGCTTTTACGACGTACGAAACGCTATCGTTTATTCGAATATTCCGCGCACACCGAAGGTCGCGAATTTTTTCTCATTCGAAAGATGTACCACATGGAACAGGTATTTTGGTGGATGAAAAATCTCGGATTTCAGAGACAGATTTGGGGTTGCAGATGATAGCCATGCGCGATAGCGCGAGAATTCGCGCGGCCCATTGGGCATAGGTCAGGCAGAAGCCAATCCGACGAAACTCTCAGATATATGATAAAGATTGACTGGAGGTATCCCCGCCTCCATTTGCTCGATCGGCTGTTGGAAAAGGCCGAATTTTCGTTCGTCCCTTAAATCCCTCGGATAACGCGGTTCGAAGGAAGACCCTCGTCCATTTTCCCTCGCCGTCCCTGACGATAACGCGGCGAACAGTCCTCTGGAAGGAGGAGAGCGCAAAGAAAGGGAGTGCAGAGTCATCGGTGTACGATAAAAAAATGATCCGTCTGAAAAAGAAACGCGCGAGAGGGTGCAGACGATCTTCTCGTGGTCCGATCCGTTGTTTCGTCTCGGGTGATATCTCATCAGGGGCTGACGTGGAAGACTCGTTTTTTAATGGAACAGGAAATTAGGAGCCTTTTTTTGTCACGGTGTTGGATAAACGGTGCTTCTTCTTTGGATTTCGTCGTAAGGGTTGAATTTCGTTTAGAATTCGCGTTTAGGAAGATGACGTAATTTCTGATTTTATGAAGAAGTTTCTCACTGGTAAGGTATATATAATCGAATAGCAATGGATAAACCGTGGATGTTTGTACGAACTTATATTTTGGTAGACTAAAAAATTGGAACCTATATAGAGATTTCTGTCAATTTTTTAAATATTATTTTTCATATTTTACGAGAGAAACGAATGCAAGTTGACCTATTACCTAATTTTCTATGATTTTTATGAGATCTTCCGTTTGTTCTTTCGTAGATACTGTAACAATTTACCACATTTTAATTTCGTTTAAAATAAGACACATTTTCTCTTTGCACATATTCCTACATCAATTACAATTTTCTATCTCGAATAAAAGACTAATTGCTCTTAAATCAAGTCTTTAATACAACAGAAAATTGTAGGCGAACGCGAACGTGTAATTCCACGCAGTAGCCATACAAGATAATCGATCGAACGTCCGCGGCGAGGGAATTTAATATCGGCGGAATCCGTTTTCAACGGTGTTCAGGTATTATGATTCATCCGGGACGAATATGTCCGTAGTAGTCTGCGGTGGCGTAGACAAAAATTCGTGGCATCCTCTTTACCAGGCCACGTCGTCGCGTCAACTTAGTTGGTCGCGGAAATTTCCTTTGCGCGCGGCCAACGGAAAATATTTTTCAAAATCCCTCAAAGTCGCGAAAAATCCGCATCCCACGTTATACGACACTCACGCGGTATAAGGCTTGTCTATCTTTGCCATTTCTCATTGAAGACCTTCTCTTAAAATCAAACAGGCGATCAATGGCTGCGTATTTTGGTATAAATCGATGATTTCTTCGAAGTTCTATCATCATATTCGTATTGAGTTTTAATAGACGATAGAAATCTGCATTCAGCTTACAGTTTTGAATATTATACTCACGAAAATGTAACTACACAAACGTCTGCGATCTGCATGGATATTCCCTTATTTTCCTTGCAATTTCATCTTCTCTGCCAAGTTTCTTATTTCAATTTTATAGAGCTCTAATAGCAACAAATTCTATTATTTTCCGCTTATCTCTCGGAAAATTCTTATTTTTTATTTCCCTATGTTCATGCTAGTAATGAAAACGCCAAAAGAACATCATCACGAACGATGAATAATTTTTATCTACAATGTAACAATCTCTCGAATAAACGAGTATGCGCGTTTTCTCGTATCCTGTCGCTTTTGTCGGCCGTAGCCACTGAAAATGGAGCGATACATATTCCGGTTGATTCCAACCGTTTTTGTATTTGTTTGAAATTTTAATGTGCTTTCCGCGTTCGGTCAGAACGTGGTGGTCGGGGGCGGAGGATTGGTTTGGGGGGCGATAGGGCGAAGGGTTGGCCAGAACGCCGGGCGTAAACCGGCGGCCATTACCTTCGATTTCGAAATAAATTGCGCGCCATAAACAGGGTGGTCCATAAGAATACATACGACCGGCTTACCGCGGAGGTACCCAATGTTCTGAAAAATGTAGCCTTGCCGTGCTGATATCGATCCTACCACCCCCCCTCTGCATCATATTCTATGCGTGTCTCTCTCTCTCTCTCTCTCCCTCTCTTGCTGCACGTTCTCATTTCCTTTTTCTTCCCGTCCTCTCTTCTTTTGCTCCGTACTTCGTTTCGTTTTCGGTCGGAGCCATTCGAAGGACCAACACACAGGAAGTTGGCTTAATTCTGGATGCGTAGTCGAATACGTTGGTCGTTCCTCGAGAAAGAGTTTCAGGTTTGCGGGATCTGTAGCCAAACGGTGCCTTCGCGGTTCTACCCTTCACCCCTGCGCTATCTGCTCTAACGAAAAATCGTCAAGTGGCGCGTCAAAGGGCTGTTTCGAAGATTTTCTACCGTCGACACGGTGCTGCGCGTGTACATCGGCGAGCTCGCGTCACTTTTGTCCGCCTGGGAACACCGTCGAGTGGCGAGGAAAAGTTGCGGTAATTACGCGAAGGCGGAGCGATTCACGGGGACGCGTACGCTCGTCGAAGCAGAATTTTATTGCCGCGCGAACGTTAGAATACGCCGAGAGACACGGAGATTTGGGTAATTTCGCGGACGCGGTTCGATAGGGAGACCGTTCCGGACGACGACGATGGCAATTCAGAAATTGAATGTACATCGTGGAAAATAAGAGAAGGCAGGAACGTGCTGGGTGGCTCGCGTGAGACAGCCGAGAATTAAACTGCCAAGTAAACGACCAGTCTCTTCTCTCTTTCTCATTCTTCTTTCTATTCCTCTTAACTCCTTCCACGAGTTTCACTTTTCCCTCGTGGTCTTCGTGGATGCTTCCCAAGGCCTGGTTGCGCGGCTGTTACGAAGGATGATGTGCACGGGATGGGAAAAGGACGCGGTTTTGAAAATGGCCGCTGCCGTGGACTGATAAGGAGGACGCTCCTCGCGCTGTCCGAGGGGCTCCCTCGACAAATGGCCCGTCACGATTCTCGTAAATCAAGGCTCAGAGAGACCAGCTCCTCTCCTACTTCAATTCTAAATCCTTGTTTCGCTGCTTTCACTCGTTCTCTCTGTCTCTCATGGAGCTGTCACTTCGTAGAAGGAATAATCCGCTTAACGGACGCAACGCCTTCAGGGGACGAAACTTTCCTTGTAAAATTAACGCGTCTAGGCTCTTCGTTGATCCCTAACTATCCGGCTTCGATGTAATTCTGCTAATTATTGCGCACTTTTTGGCACCTATCGTTTTACTGACGAGGAAAGATATTTTTGGTTTTCAACAGAAGTAAACAAAGTATCGTACTCTTCCTAATACCAAGCCTATAGGACTGATCTACTTCGTTTATCTGAACTTGTCGAAGGACAAACAGTTTACATGATTGAAGTTCGCGTAATATGAGTGCGGCAATTTTCGCGTTTAAATAAGTGAATTCGATCGATCAAAATTCAGTTAATCAGGCATTAACTAAAATTTCATTCGAATAAATGCGGTTCTATCGTATTTCCAATTTCATCTTGCAACATCAAACACCTCTTTATACCCTCAAACGTGCCAAACGTCCACTGCTAAAAACCCACTTCTCCAGGAACGAAGTCTCTATACTTTGGACGAAGGAAAATATAAATAGAAGAAATGGAGTCACGCGTGCGAGCAGATTCCGCGTATATTTCGGTAACCGTCGGCGTTTACCACAGCCTCAAAGCGGGTGCACTGAACACGCGGCGCGCGAGACTTTCGCGTTTTTACTTACCGATGTGCTGGGGAGCCGCGAGAGCTAGAGGCCTGGTATGTACACTGCGGGAATCACAGGGCGAGAGCGCAGAACTCGCTGTCAGCACCCTCGTTAGCCGAGGCTGCGAGCCAACGAGTGGTTCGAGCTCGTTCCGTAACGATAATGGAACCCTTTGAGGATCGTCGAGTGCAGCACGCGGACACGCCGACACGGCCGCGGCGCACCTCCGTGAGTAGTAGGGTCGTCGGGTTATACGAGTATTTCATCCGGAAGGCTAGAGTTACTAGTCCCAGGTATACGCGGAGTTTCACAGACGAAAAAGAAGCGTGGCACGATGTTGGTGAAAGAAAGCTGGGTTCGGTGGGGTTCGTCGGGTATGTCGAGGTCGGGTTGCCGTTACGCGAGAAATCAGAGAGAGGAGAAATTTTAAATATTTGAATTAACCCCTTTCTACGTGGCGGTGTGTCTACCGGGCCCGTATACCTGGCCCTCCTATTATCTTACTCTCTCCTTCTCTTTTGCATCTGGCACGTATCCGTCGATATAACGTTTCCCCTGCAGCGTACCGTCTGTATAAGCTCTTCTATCCATGTAAAATTATGTTAATGGATTATCCTGTGGGGTGGTTGCCGCGATTTCCAGGTAGCTGTGCTAGGAAGATAGAAGGACACCCCTAGCCGAATCCTTCTTTCTTTTCTTCCTTTTTCATTCTTTGTCTATCTCGTTCATATATCTTTTCCGTTTTTTTTCTGTTTCTCTTTCTGTCACACACGACCCATTCAATCCTTCCGCTCGCGGAAGTAGGTCGAATCGCATAGGTGGTTCCGTGTCTGTTGCACGCGCGTGCAAACGCGCGTGCAAACGCGCCCATGGGACGCGCGTTGCCGAAACGACAGATGGGGTTAAAAAATCGCTGAAGAGGATTAGGGATGCGCCGAACTTGCATTATCGATTTTGCCCCGAATACGCGCGAGCGCCGTTAGGCTCTCTCTGCATTTTCATTTCAGTTAATCCCGAGGACCCCTTCTTTTCTTTTTTCCCCGTTAGCCTCTCTCCGTTACTCCGCCAGGATGGAAACCGCAACCACGGAAAATGAAAGACTTCTCCTTACGGCCGGGCCTCTGTTCGCCTCTATTCTCGTCTCTGATAGAGGATCGATCGATTTTATCGCCAGACCTAGCCCCCTCCCTCTCCTTGTCTAACTCTTGGCGAATAGAAAATTATTCTCCTACCGATCGGTTACTTTCAGACATACATATACGGTTTTGACATGATAGTCTCAGTGAGAATGGCATTCTCGCAGAAAAACAAAAGATATACATCTTGATTTGTTCATGAATATTAGGATCTCTGTTGGTTTCGCGTCAAGTCTAGTACCCGATGCACGTTATCAGGAAAACGATCGACGAGTCAGAATTTCCTTTTTTCTAAAATGTAACAAAATTGAACGAGATTATAATAGTTCTGAGTGTGGGTAGCAATTCTCAGATAATATCTGATTCTTATTTTTTGTACGTATCTTGATACATATTAACGAAACTGTATTTAAAAGAATTAGTACATGGATAGAGATGTTACTTTCGTAGCTTATTGCGGACTGTCTGAGAAATTGACAAAGCGTTTGGAGTAATTCCACCTCATTCAGTTGTCTGTCGATCATTAACAAATAAATATCTTTTCAATGGTATCCTTTTAGCGCGATCGATCTTCGTGGCGTGATTCGTTTCGCTTATATCGCGTTTCTTCGTACGTCGTGAATTACGTCGACGAGCAAGTCATTCAAAAGTTTTCGACGACGAACAACATTTTTTAATCGAACATGATGGAACAATGAATTAGGTGAACGTAACAGGTGTATTTTTTAATCCTGGCTTTCGATGCAATCAGACAGCTAAAGTTAAGTACACCTCCCTTCGTCAAGAGCGGTGTGAGTGTCCCTGATATAGATTAGCAAAAGTGAATCCACTCGAAGCAATTCGGAACCAACCGTCCCTCTTCATGGACGCGTCAACCAAAAAAAAGGAGAGAAAAGGGATAGAGAGAACACATAGTTGGTGGCTTTTTCTCTTCACAATGAAGATCTCGATCGGTTACAAGGATTTCACCGGCTGATGGTAGCGAAACCGTCTAGCTCGTCAGAGATTTCGGATAATTCTGAGAAGCGTCCAACCGAACTCGAGGGTTCTAGAGATGCCCGAGATAAGGTATTCAAAGCGTTTCGAGTATTTAAGGGTGAGTTCGCGTGTTATTCTACCCCTTCTCTACGCAAATATTCTGCCATATGATTGTCGGATTCGAGAGTGCGAAACATGGCGCGCGTTGTTATGTGAATATCGTATCGGCCATTTCTGTGGTCACTCGTTGCCTCGGTGGCCATCGCGTCACGTTTTATTAAATTTCATCGAACTTCTCCGATATTTTATAATCTCTTTTATTATCTTAATGTGTAGAAAACATAATAACGAACAATTGTCGCCCTTGAATAATTTGCATCTTTATTATTTTAGTATTTCTTTATTTTTTAGTATTTTTTAGTATTTTAACCTTTCGATACTTTAAGCTGAGAGAAACACGGAGGGAAGAATATTAATCGGAAAAATTATATTTTTCTGGCGAAAAACAACCTGCGAGGGCAGACGAGTGATCGTACGATTAAAATCGGATTTAACCTGACGTCACGCAGAATGAAAAAAGATGTGTAGCCTGCTTAGGGTCGGCCACGAAACGGATATCGCTGCTTTGGCGGTATTATTTGCGTTCTTTGTCGTCAATTTCTCGCTCCCCGCCCTGTTTTGGGTGTCGGTTTTCACGTTTTTTCACCCAAAACCACCCCTGGCCTATTGTACGCTCGACAACTTTTTTTTCAAAAGCGCGTAATCCGGCACGAGGGGTGAATTCAAGTACTTCTACTTTTATCGTTGTTGTGAAGCAGGTTGGTTGGCCACTGACAGGTACACGTCTCGCGTCAATAACAAACCTGATTTAATGCCACTTCAAGCCAAATTTAGTACCATTTTTAGAGAAACTTTTTTCAACACGCGCTGATTTTTAATATCGTTATTTTTCTACGAAATATTCCAAGTTACTTTTTTAAATATCCAAAAACATTCATACACTTGTGTGGTAAATCATAGATAGAGCTTTAACTTTTAGTATTATTAAGTAGACATTGGAAATTTGAAACAATTATTTTTAGAAGTAGTTGATTAATAAAATATATATACTGTTAGATCGAAATTAATGGAGGATCAGTAATTAAAAAGGAAGTTTGTACGAGGCAACGGGTAGAACACGAGGCGTTACATCTTTTGCCAATTTGTCTATAACAAAGACTATGGATCGCATAAAAAAACGTGCCAGGTGACGAAGACGAGAATCGTTTCGCTTTTCATTCAGGAAATTGGAAAACGTCATCTGGTGCCTTCTGAACGGCCAGCAACCCTTTACCGTGTTAAGCCATCGTGGCTGTATACCCTCGCAGCAGGGTAGAAATAAATTAAATTGATTTTCTTCATGCAAGAAACTTTAATGGCGGCCCTTCTTTTCCTTTATATGTATGTAATATTGGGCTTCAGAGAAAATTCTTTGTATAAAGGTTTGACTTAAAAAGTGTATAATCATATTAGCGGGTGTATAGTAATAATTGATTGAATATTAATTAATAATAAAGTTGGTTAAAAGAATGTACAATTACTCGAGGGAATAGCCGAGGAGAAAAATTCGAAATTATAATTTTCTTCAATCATTAAAAACATTCTAATCGAAGATCATGAAATTCAACTATTTCGGCTATGAATAACTTAGCTTTTACAGAAGATAAGTGGCGTAAGCTTGGAATAAAAGTAACAAGTAAAAATACGTCTGTGTCGTACACAAAAATTACAATTAAAACACACGTCGACACTCTAACAATTTAACACACAGCAGACAGGTGTATTATAGAAAGTAACTTTTCGGTGTCGTGAAGTTTCTTCTGCCTCGGTTCATTAAAAATTCTGATATAAATATTTCTCGTGAAATTATTCGCTTTCTACTTCTTTCGTCTTACTTAACTTAGCAACATTTAAATTTCGAAGTATCAATTTCTTTTCTAAATTCTTTATCACGTTACGAACTTCAAACGTTGCTCTCTATTCCAAAATCTCTCGCAAGATCGACTTGGCAAAATCTACCCTATTTAAATTCCTTCAAATTCAGCGTTCGCGTCACCATCGTCTGCGGTTCGGATTTCCGCAAAGGACCCGTATTCTTTGTTTTTCCGGCATTATTCAGGAACGTATTTTCCACCGGTTTCGCGGCACGCACGCGAAAACAGTTTCGCCGGAATAAAATTTACATGTACGCACGCATTCCCTTTCCACCCTTCTCCATCCTTACGTCACGAAAGTTCACACATACACACACGAATATATATGTATGTAGCATCGTTACGAGTTTCGTAAGGCCAGAAATGTCGAATCTTTCTCGCATATTTGCATCTCAGGTAGCGACACGCACATTGTGAGGTAACCCTAACCAACGTACCCAGTTAACTGGCATTTGCATCCCAGGTAAGCTGGCCTTGCAGACGCGTTTAACTCTCGTGAATGAATCAAGGAAAGGTTTGCAAGAGAGACGGAGAGAGAAAGATGAAAAAAAATCGTATTGCATAATACAGGGGGTCCTGTGACGAAACCCTTTTTCCTACCTGATCCCCCACCACGTCGCAAAGGTTGCCTCAGGTAAGATTTTTTGGGCCCTATCACACCTCTTATGAGAAGCAAAATCTTTCGACCGAGCTCAGTCACGTTTCAAGCTCACGCAAGGAACGATCGTGCTTGTGATTTTGGTAGCAGGTTGCTTTCGGTCCTCGAAATAGAAACATTTTAATTAGAAGCTTTCGATTTCTGTAGATAAAAATCGTGCAATTGTTACGGGGGGGTTAGTGATCGAATAAGTAACGAATGGGTTTGGTTTTGGGAATGGTAATGCATAAATTGCAATAAGATTTGTGTAAATGGAAAATAAAATTGGTAAATCGTGGTAAGAATAGTGTAAGTGAGATAAATTATATGGTAAAATGAGATACATGTACAATGAAGTAAGATACATTATAATAAGAATTGGGTGAGAATTTGATTAAGTCGACGTTTACGATGTATTTCATTATTTCAGAAATATTTCAGAACACTTAATTTTCTATCAAATACGCAATTCTGTTCCTTACGTTAAATTATCGGAAAGTCATTGTCGAAAGCAAAGCCTCGTACGGACAAATAGTACTTGGTCTTTCTCAAATCTTCTCCTCTGTAACATTTTCTCTATACTGTACCGTACTATACCAATACCCTATATACAAATTCTCTTTAACCTCATAAATTTTCTTCGACGTTCCAAATCGCGATTTATATTAAACGATCCTCGATAATCTTTGACGACAAAAAGTAAATCTGCTAAAAGTTCGACACTGGCTCGATGGGGGTTGAAACTTTCGCCAGCGCGGCGCTTCGTGGAAATAATTTCTATTTCGAGGGCGCAAGGTCAACTTTTCATCAAAAGCAGCAAACTTCTGAAATACTTGGCTTAAACTTCGAACTTCGAGGGAGGAAAAGAAAAGTATCGGGCGGAAGGCAGGCTCTTAGACGTCATAAAAATCCCTGAGCATCGATTCAACGGGTAAGTGCGATCGCACTTTCGTAACTAACTACTAATACCCGCGCAATTTGGTCGAATAACGAGAGGTGCGAAGAAACACGGGGCGCGCTAGGACGGCGACGCTCACCGAGATAAACGGCGCAATAATTTATGGTTGTGCTGGCTCGTGGCTTGGCTATAGCGTCTCGGTTGAATACAATCAATTTACCGACGCGATTTGCCCGGACTAATTAAGCGCGCCACGTTCCTTCGAGCCATGTTGGACATCCACAGAGAGAGAGAGAGAGAGAGAGAGGATCTTTCTTTTTCTCGGTCTCTTTCCTCTTCTTTCTTTTTTAACAGCTCGAAATCAACGGTATCACGGTGTAATCCGCGTGACGCGTTCAAAACTGAACGGATTCAAGTGACGGATCAATGACGAGTGTCTAATTAACGACCGTGTTCCCGGCATCGGGCTTGCCTCGACTAATTGACCGTTCGTCTCCGTTGCAGCGCGACGTCCTTACTAATCAATATTCACCGAGTGGCGTAAGAGAGCCGTCGGACGAGGATGGAAAGAAATCGACGTGAAAAAGAAAGATAGACGAGACGAGGAAAAAATGTCGAGGGTGTACTCTTCGGTTCCGTCGTGCGACAGTTCGATGTGTGTAGGTGCGAGGGTGCACACGTCAGGCGGTTATACGTGGCTATGCGTGTACGTGTGCAGAGATAGGCGCAGAGTTGGATGCTTCGATAGGTGTGTGTGTGTGTGAACGAGAATTCTAGTGGGTGCTCGTGCTTGGTCAGCATTCAAGGGGTGAGGTCACCCTATGGTCCAGCCGGCCAATGGGACGAGCGCATTTTTTTTATCAATATCTGGTGCTCGGGGGAGGTAGAATCAGGGGGGATGAAATAAAATGGAGGCTGTAGACCCCCTATATCGGAGTACAGGGCAGCGCGCGTGTTAATAATTTTTGTCGTTTTGTTCGAAGAATATTTTAAGGGATGAATCACGATGATCGCGATAGAAGCAACGCGTGAAAGGAGCAGGAAAAGCAGTAGAACTATTTTCTCGATGAAACCGCTCGTTAGGTCGTTTGACTTCTTCGCGATCGGCCTTCGTGGACGACGAACCAGGTTTTTTCTTCGTTCAGGTGTCGAAGCAAGATGGAAAAAGATAGAAATTGTTAGGCTAAGAGGTTCCGGTGTCGGAGTAACCTTAAGGTGATTTGATTCCGCAGATAGCGAGGCGTTCCACATTATCTGGCATCGTTATTTCCGGCCGGGCCGTTCGATTCACGCCCCGGCCTTCTCGCGAAATGAGAGTCCTATAACAAAAGTAACCCCCGAGAGCCGCGGCGTTGAACGCGGATTATCGGTTTCCAGCCAGAGTTTCCGTGGCTCTCGCACCACGAATCGATCTTTGTTCGCCGTGTAAAATTAAGATGAACGAGCTGACATTTGTCGGCCCTCCGGAATATTTTAATCCTTTCTCCGCGACGAGGATAAATGTTACACGGTTGTTGCTTGTTAGAATATTTCCGCTACGAAAACATTATTCTTTCTGTTCCATGTATCTACATTTTTCACAAATGTAGTTAATACTCTCGTAATTAGTTCTCGTTTCGGAACTTGTATTTCGTTACGGCTACTTCTTCGAAGGGGTTGGCGTGTGCCAGCCGGTTTTTGACCCGGAAACAGCCCACGGAGACTGCACTGACCTCCGCAGACCCCTAAAAACCCCTTAGACGTGTCTTGAAAGCGGCAAAGAAACGAGTTTTGACATCTCTTGACCACGTGCCAACACCTTCTTCCGACACGTTGCCTTATCCCAGCTCGAAACGTGTCGAAGTTACACCCAGTGTCCTGAAAAGAATCGATGTTTATGTCGAAGTGATGCATCACAGTAATGTGTGACTTAAATATCTATAAGAGGTAAATAGAACAAAAGTATTATTTCTATATATCAATTTCGTTACACCAAAATGCAAGTATTTATTTAATTAAACTTCTTACGTTGCCTAACTGATTTACCTCTGTAATTGAGAAATGGAAAGAATTACCTCTCTGCTGGATAAAAAAGAATTTCAAATCAAATGTTGCGTTAACGCTATGTTAATTCTTAATGAGCTAATATAGTAGCGAAAAATATTGAATGTGATTCTATAATGGAATATATTTTGAATAGAATGAGACGTAGCACATCTAACTCATGTTCGACTTAAGAATTCTGTGCTCGATTCTGTTCCCAGAAAATCGTATTACTTCAGGTGACTTAATATTTTTAAAGGAAACTAGCAAGCAGAAAAAATAGTACCAGTGTTGAAACTTCGAACTAAATCGATCGCTTCAACATCTTCCACTTTCCTTATACAATGAAACATGATCTAAGAAACAAGATCTCTCACTTTCTATGGCAGATGATAGAGGCCAAGAAAATACTCTAAGATCAAAGATAGAAATTTATAAAATCAGATGATAAACTCACAAAACATTACTTTTATTTACCAAACACGCGCAATTTTTCCCCGTATCAAAAGGTACCGATACTTCCTTCTTTTCCTTTCTCCGTAACAACGTTCGCTCTCATTACTGGCGTCATAGCTGTAGAACAGCGCACGTTTTCGAGGAATAAGGAGTTGCGATTCGAACGAGTAACAAGCGAAACGAAGAGCAGACAGACGAGCCTGCTGTGTTGAAACATCCTACCAGGGGTCCTGAAAAATTTTCTGCTCGCTTTTCTCCCGACGGAGGGACGTCCCTGGCATAAAGGACGATTCAAATAGCCCGGCACAAAACATCACTTAGAGAACCCCGGCTCTCGTAGCGCAAACACGCTAATGGAGCGCCTCCACCATCGCGCCTATACATATAGACGAGCTTCTTTTCGCACCTAACGCGCCACGGGTACATCGATACGAACCGCCGTCTTCTCTCTACGCCACCCCTTCTGCGATTGCTTCCGCGTCGCGGATAACCACGAGGAAAGCGCTTTTCAAAATATATATGCTTGGACCATGATGTTTTGACGGGACGCATTTCTGTCGGGGGCACTTCGTTTTCCACGAAGAATAATATTTCTAGCGTGGAGAAAAAGTTGCTGGGAATAGCAGTCGATTGGTAAAGGAAGATCGTTTAGTTGGTTCGCTCGAGTAATCTTACAATTGTTGGTCGGTGTACTTTTTAATATACGAGTCTTTTAATAGCTACTTCTAGAATTATTAATGGTCGTAGAAAGAAAGATCACGCGATTAACTGTTCTACACAAAGATTCAAGCTAAAATCCAATATCGAAAAAGACAACTCGATCGAAGATCGATTTAATAAGAAATCCTAGCTGATCTTGCTTAAAATTACCCACAAATTAATCCGCGAAACGTATCAGAAATCTCTACCGTTGCTACCAAAGGCTCCGACAGACTTTTGATCACAGCAAACTTCGCCGCTAACGACGTGACTTTTCGCTTGACGCAAAAGACCCGGCCGAGGGCATGAAAATAAAGACAAACCACGTATACCTGCGCGATATCAAAGCGTTTCACGGTAACAGCGTGTCCAAAAAGGCATCGTCGAAATATCGGCGCAGTACGAAAGAAAGAAGAAGAAGAAGAAGAAGAAGAAGGAAGAAAAAAGAAAAACAAAGCAGAAACGAAAGAAAGGGTTAGATAGAGCGCGAGGTATGCCACCGCGGCGCGTGTACAGGAGGGGTTGGATAACGGAGAGCTACGGGGGTTTCATGTCGTTCCGCGAGAGGACCGGAGTACGATACATAACTCGTCCCTCGACACGAGTATCTCGTACATACGATATACACGTCCATATATGTATGCCCACTCGTGTCTGCGTGTCTGCTTGTGTGAACGTCTGTCCCACGCGCCGACCTCGTCGTAGATCAAAACGATGTACCAATTTCGCGCGATACGGTTACGCCGAGATCAAAAAAGAGGAAAAAAGGACGAAAAGGGAGAAGAGGCTACAGCAAGGAAAAAAAGAAGGGAGAGAGGAAGGAGAAAGGAAGCACACGCGAGAAAGTAGAGAGAAAGATGGAAGAACGTATATCTGAATTTAAATTTCGAATTCTATCGTTGGCATATGGTCCCATGAGACGCAACCATCGGAGTCCCCTGGTCAGCCATCGGATGCAGTTTTCGGTCTCGACGTCCTTCAATTTTTGAACAGGATCGGCCGAAGGTGTCCCGCGGGACAACCACGCTGAGACCTTTCCCCAACGTGTGTACGTATCCGGGAAACGGTGGCTCCACCCTCGTTGTAAATTCCAAATAACCCTGTAAAGATACCTCGCGTAGTCGCCATTTTCGAGTTATTTACGAGTAGACCGTGTGTCCCTCCACTTTCCTTTCTGGCGGAGTATCGACGGCGATTGACGTGAAATAACCGTGAAGATATCAAGTAAACTGTGAAATGCAGCTCGAATTAGAGAGCGTAAAAGCGTCTCGCCTCGATAGAATGTTTTCCTTGCCTCTTCACTGCCAGGGTCTTATCGTTGGTCTCGTCCATCCGAATTTTCTTATCCGTCCGTTTATAAGCGTCCGGGCAGTTTGGTTCATTTGTAGTAATTAATAATTACTGTTTGCTCTCGTTTTATGAAATTAGCAGACTGTACGTTTAAAGACACGGTAATTATATTTATATTTTTACCGTTTGCTAATATAATTAGTATATCTGTCCATGTGAAATCAATATCAAATCCATTTCTGCCAGAACTTCCACTACTTTGGGAGGTCCATTTTAATTTATAGCTTAGAAATTAAAGAAGGTAAAATCTTGTCAAAATATAAAGTTTAACGATTACATACGTCAGTTTTATTGCTGCATACTGATAAGGTTCTATTCTAGCTGACGATCGTAAAGAATAAAATAATTACCATAAGTATGCCAATTCCTCGTCATCGGTCTCTATCGAAATCCTTCCATCCATCCGTTCAGTATAGAATCAACGAACGGACAAGATAAAATTCTCACGTTTTCTCCGCGCGTCGGTCGTATCGTTTTTCTCCTCATTTAACAGATTCTCGTCGTCGTTGGACGCGCCTAACCCCTCGCGGAACTGAGTGGATCGCGTCTCTTCATTTCCTCCAGCTCCTCGAGTGGATACCTCGTAAATCTCGATGACTGCCTGTAACTCTTCCGCTATGCCACTTGCCTTCTATCCTTTTTCTACTTTTGTACCAGGAATTCCAAAAGGATCAAGCGAAAGAAGCCTTTCCCAAGAATCATTCCCTTTTCTTCTTCAAAAAAAAAAGTGTAACGATCCCCTCGGTTTCGCGAACGAGAAGAGACCGAGCGAAACGACAGGGTGCCACACGGTGGATGAAGAAAAAATATAGGAGAAGAGAAACGTCACCCCAAATATCGCCACTGATACTAAATCATTAATTTGGCCGGTCACCTTTTTTTTCTACAGGTAGTCGAACACCCCTTTCGTTCGCGCAGGTATACTTGCACCCTTTTGTGTAACTTTCTACCGAGTTACGAAGTAAGGAAAAAAAATAACGACTAGTATCACCGTCCCTCTCTTCCGTTTTTTTTTTCACCCTGTATAGGCCCATTTCGACCCTCCGCTTCGTCCCCGAAAAGGAAAACACTCCGCACTGTCATATCGGGGACTAATATATTTTTGATCGATACGGGAATCACGAGGCCCCGTTTCCCACGAGATGAACGCCAGCCGGAGAGAAAGAATCGTTGTCCAAACAAACACACCCAGACACCTGGTATACGTGACTTACGGATCGCGTTTGAGTTTTGCGTAATCATGGTGAGAATAGGTTGTGCTTTCGGAGAGAATGAAGAGTGTCTGGAATGACGAGGTGGCTGTTCGTTGGTACGGATTGTTTTCGATATTTCGTATCGTTTTGACATTTTAGCTTGA
Organism: Bombus confusus; assembly: GCA_014737475.1. Classification (NCBI taxonomy): domain Eukaryota; kingdom Metazoa; phylum Arthropoda; class Insecta; order Hymenoptera; family Apidae; genus Bombus; species Bombus confusus. Next base: position 2,830,643 of record JACXIV010000033.1, on the reverse strand, counting down.
TGGAAACGCTTGTAATGTATTAGAAGTGATAGAAGTCTTCAAATCTTGTTAATATTTAGAAAAGTAACAGGGGGAAACATTCTTTTCATTTATAAGATAATAACATTTAGATATCAGGCAACGTTGTTATGTAATATGTGAACTCTTTTCTATTTGTTTAATTATTTTTATTATCGTTAAGTTTTTACCGGTTCTATCATATCTGCATGTACATTAAAATTGATAAGGGACATGGAATTTATTAAATTATTATTAAATTCAGGGAAATATTAGAGAGGTAACTTAATTTAATATTTATAAAGAAAGAATCCACGTTTGATGATAACAAATTTGTAATTTTTTTAATAATTTGAGCGTATCAATTCAATGAAAGGTTCGTTGCCGATGCAACAAGATTGCATACGAACTTTGTGAAGTACTTAAAAATGGTCTCTAAAATTTGTTTGTGACACAAATAATTAATTTTTAAATTTCATCGCAAGATGACAATTTCCAACTACCCTATGCGGTTCGTGTACGCGCAAAAATCGTATTCTGTCGCATCAGGAACGAATTCCAAACTGACAGCGGCGCAGGTATTATCGAGCATATTAGGAGGAGAATCTTTCATACTCCTGGTCACAGAAGAGACTCCATTAAAGGGTCGAACGCGACTTAATATGCGACGTCACGAAGTCGGGGCGGAGGATGAGTCTCGTCTCGTTTCATCGCTCGTACAATGGACATCTAATTCGAGTGGCGGTTCTTGCCAGCGGAAAGACGGAAAATCGGGAAATCGGCTTTGGTCCAGATGAAACGCGAAAACCAAAATCCCCGATGTAATCCTTCCTTTCAGCCTGCGATTTTTTTTTTCTCCTCTCTCTTGTTCGCTCCGCACTTTGCGACCTCTCTCCCCTTCCCCCCTCTCTCTCTCTTTCTATCTTTTCGATCCTCTGCGTCATCGAACCCTCTATACGATCGACTTCTGTGCCCCCGTCTGTCTCCAAAAGCCTCGTGGTACCCTTGCACGAAATTTTAAGGGTTAAAAACTTGCTCTCGACTCGACAATGAGTTACACGCAGAGTAAAAAAGAGAAAGCAAGTTACACAGAGGGGTAAAAGTGAGAGAGAGAGAGAGAGAGAGAGAGAGAGAGAGAGCGACGAGGAAGGGTAACGTCATGATCCCCAGAAACATCACGATTCTCGTCTGTCTCTTTTGTACGAATTTTCTTTCTTTTTCCAGACAACTTTCCGCTGTCGCGAATGCAACGAAAATAAATAACGAAATAAATGACAGTCGTTCTGGAAACTGTTTTGGGTTTTGTAGCGCGACCGTGCTTTCATGCAGCCACCCTGGCATCCTTTTTTTCATGTCATTGTCGTCGCTTCTCATCCTTCCGCTCCCTAGCAAAAATGTGATTCCCGCGACCAGCCGGTTAGAAATTTATTAGATATTTATTGCGTGTCGGTTTTGTAGCGGAATAGAAAGATCATATCTCCGTTCAATGTATCGATTGCTATAGGATTAGACTGATTGGTATTATTCCAAGAAGATGCATTAGCGATTAGGGAAGAAGATGCATTCCAAAATGCATTAGCATTGAAAATTGACAACAAGACCTCGTAATTTCCATATGTTTTAATACTTCTCGCTAAATAATTACGTCTTTCTTCCTTACTTTAAATTGCCTCCTTGAGAATCTGAAATTTTTTTAGTTTTTCAAGCGGAGTTTGCGTTAAGTTAAAATAATCTGGTGATTATGAGTGGATAGAAAAAACGAATCGGCGATATAGGGAAAGATAAATATTTTTCACGTTAGGGAATGCTTAAGCTGAAGTACAAACAAACTTCAACTAAACCGGAAACGCTTTCAGTTTTTATACGAGACTACCCGGTATGATACACTTCAGGGCACCCTTATGTTTGGTCAAACAAGGTATGATTCTCTAAAAATTATTTGTTCGTGATACACTTATACGACAAAAACTTACGATTGAAATAACTTAATATTTCTCGATGTATCATATCTTTGGTACTTGTTCCTTATTTATCTTAGGACTTACATAATTCACTACGATAAAATTTATATTAATGCATCTTGTGCATTTTTTTACGAGTTTATTCTCATACCTTTCCAATGAACCAGTTATGAAACTATGAAATTCATAAAGAATTCGTTCCACAACTCTTTCAAAATCGAAAGCAAAAGGTAAATAGTAAATGTATGGAGAAGAACATGGAATTAATTTCAATCAATTCATCAAACGAATTCGAACGCGTTTTCAACGCAATTGTCTGCTCACGAAATAAAAATTAACATTCGTTCGACTGTCCCCACCCTCCGTGTTTCCGTCTTCATCCGCCTCTATCCCGACCGTTCTCCCTGGCGTTCGACGTTGAGGGCGACGTCGGGGTAAAAAGAAGTCAAAAGGTCGGAAAGAATTTAATATTAAAAAACTGTCATTCTGTGTCGATATGAAAATTCCACGGATATCACCTTTTTTCCGACGTCTGTTTCCCTCTTCACCCCTTCGTTCGTCGGCTTCTTATATCGCGCCACCCCTTACCACCCCACGTGTATCTTCTCTATTGGGTGTCTCGATTGTTTAGCGAGCGTTTCGAGCTCACGTGACGAAACTTTCAACGGAACAAGGTTGTTTTCAAGGCGAATTTACCGCGAGTCAAGCGGCGAATTTATAATTTCCAAGTACACGATGGGGGTTGGTGGTGGGACGATGTAACCATAGCCATCAGCCACTACTACTAATCGATGAGAGGCCGTCGTTACTTAGTCGCGACTTGCAGGAAACTGAATTTCCTTGCCACGTTTCGTGGCGCGCGAAATTCAATAACCCTTCGTTGTGAGGGGGTGGAGGGGTGCGCTTGTGTTTTGTGGAAGTTGAAGACGCAGTCGATAGATTTTTTCAGATATTATCACAGTGGACACACTGGATAACCAGAGAGGGAGAAATTCGTATGTGACGACGAAGTAACGCTCATCGCCGATGTATGATAATTTTCTAGGTATACACGAATAGACACCATAAATATCTAGAAGCTTCGGTCGATTTACGGCCAAGTATTTGAATTTCACCAAAGTGCGCAAATTAACGATAAATTCATAATTATTAGATGCACCACTGGTTAGGTTTTTATGGGATTAGTAGCTTACGAGTATAAATTACTTTACTAAACCACGTAATAACAGTAGATTTTGTTATCTTCTGTACTACTATAAGCTTATAATTAAAGGATATGGAGATAAGAACCTACCAACTAAACAAGATAATTGTACAGCTAGTTTGAAAATCTGATAAAATTCATGTAGAATTATCAATAATCTACCAAAGTATCTATACAAGTAGCGTAATGGATTACGAAAACACGCTATGAGTCACTGGCGCGATAAAACTCATCTGCATCAGATGCGTCTTAGAGTACGCGAGTTTTTCTTTGGACCACCGCGAAACGAGACACAGCGATATCGATTTCGAGGTCGAGCTTGTGACACACGGAGAAAGGGCGACTGGTCTCACCCTTTTTTTCTGTCGAATTAAGGAATTTTAAAGTCCACAGAGGGGAAATGCCCACTGGACCGAGTTAACGCGACGATTTATTGGCAATTTTTCTAAAAAGCCTTTGGATTTATGCTTGTCGTGTGTCTATCCTCGAAGGGAGTTGTTTTGTTAGTTTGTGTCTGTATGTGCAAGGAAGTAGGCAGTAACATTCAGCACGCTTGATAGCGTATAATTGAATGGGGAAGCATCGTAAGATTTTCCAAAAATTTCGTGGAAGTTGAGCACGGTCGATGAGGGAGATGAGTTACGCCGCCATTGACCTTGTAGTATTTTAAAGCGGTTATAATTGAAAATCGATGGACGTCGATTTTCAACCGCGAATTTCATTTTAAAGCGATAGCGCGACTCAATTTTCTATCGTTAATGGGACCTTTTCCCTATAATTATTTTGCTTTCTCTTTTCAATTAAAATATGCTGTTACGTCTCTTATTTTCATGGATGTTTAATTTTTCATATGTTTCTGAATTATTGTGGAGTTTCGTTTTAGTCACCATAGTGGTGCAAATTACGATAATTATGGAATGAGTTCATTATAAAACACATTTTCTTCTAATAACAATGTCATATTTTTCATATTTGATATATTGCAAATAAACCTCGAGTCTCTACAAGACATAGTTTAATAAAAGATAGTATCATGCAGTAATATTCATTCATTGGATTCAAAATATTTAATTTAACAAATTTTAACACGTATATAGTCAAAATAACGAGAGAAAATATCGATCGATAATAGTAAATCAATATTCACTGACACGAATGTCGATTGTCGCAAGACAATATCAAACAATGGCGTTGAACGCGAGAGCCGGCTGCTCCGTATGATTAAAAATCTGTCGTGAAGTTTCGGTAGAGCGGGAAAATTGAATGAAAAACGGTGTGGCCCGGGCGTGTTGTGCGCCGGAAAACAGGGTGTTAGCAGTTACGACACTTTAGAACTCGCCAGGCGCGATACGCGCGAGTGTGACTCGGCCGCGGAAGTACAACGACGATCTCAGCGAAGTTTCAGCGAGCAAGGACGCTGGAACTTAACCTAAGTAGTTGGAGATCGTTCCTTATTGTTAGCCTTTCGTCGGACAACGACTATTGCGACAGTAAACCCGTTAACTCGCGGATATTTCGCTTTCTGGTAAACTCAACCCTTAAATTTCCTCCTATTTTTCTATACTTTACAGCTGCGAATACGAACAATCGATAAATCTAGTATATACACTATGGTTTACAAATGTGTGGATGCATTGGTCCATTTTGGGGGTTGTTAATAAAATTTGGGAATTAATGACAAAAAATGATCAAAAGATATATTAGTTTAACACGCACACTGTCGCTCATGAATGCTATATAAGCACATTTTAACGGACAATACATAAATGTTATTAAATATTTGAATTAATATCAAACCGGTGATCATAAAAGCAATAGCTTCTATATTCTCGTGGAATCAAGCTCTAAAATTGAATTTTCTCGTGCAACGTTCTAAGATTGTTCTGAGCTGTTGTATTTGCAATCGTCTAACTTGTGTCCTGTTAAAAACAACTAATACAAATCAGTGTTCATCAGACTCATATAGTGTTCTCTAAATAATCTTCTAGATAAGAGACAGTGCGATGCCATGAAAGCCATTCAATTTCCCCGCACAATTCAATAGAAAATTCCAAACCGAAAGTTCCTCTTCCTACGAATACTCCTCGGAATCGACTTAAGTAAACAAATTTCCAGCTCGCTAAATTTCTCTCATAAATTTTCATGAGTTGTTGCAGCCTCGTCTTTAGCCATGGAAAAGCGAAAGTGTGCATACAGAGAGCGTGGAAAAGTAAGAGTGGAGGAATAATCGCGTAAGTTGCAAGGATTAAGGGTTGACGCGGGCATCGCCGTGTATTTTTAAACCTGGGGGATCGTTAGCCGGCCGTGTTGCGAATCAGAATATGGGCAAAAGCTTCGTGGAGGATGCCGTGAGGGAGAGTGAGCGCTGTGGATGGGATGCAAGGGGGTTTGGGGTGGGCAAAGGGGATAGATGGGTAGGTGGGTGGGTAGCCCTCTAATCGATCGTGGCTGTCCACCCTTATCAGGGGGTTGGGAGAGCCAGTATATAGCCGAGGTCGGTCGTCGGGGGTTGCTACTGCTGCTGCTCTGTGCTTCTGCTTTGCATGGCCGGCAAAGCTCCCCGGTCGACCCTCCCCTGATGCCTCGACCACCACCACCCCCTAACCCCATCTCTTTCTATCTGTCTCTTTCACTCTCTCGATCCTTCTGTACGCTTTCGCTACTCCCTTTCACCCTGCTCCATCCCGTATCCACCTTCTCGAGCCTCGACCAAAAAACCAACCCTTAAAATAGGGGCCACAGACCACGGCCATTGTTGCCAGATGCCCCGCGCATTTGCATTTTCCCGCAGATTCCTTGAAAAATGAAGCGGCCGTCCCTTCCGAGGCTGTTCGTGGTATTAGGACAAGCTTCTGAACTTTTCCTTCCTTCCCTTCACTTCGCTGTGTCAGCGTTATTTTTCTCCTTTTTAGGCGGCCGCCCTCTCTGTGTATCTCAATTTCTTGATCAATATCGAGTTATGTCGTTACGAGTGATCGCTGGAGAATTTGCAACTTGCACGTATTCGGTTCGTTAGATCGGTGTGTTTTTGGAGCGCGGTTGATAGAAACGTCGTGTGGAAATTGGGAGCTGTAGACCTATGAATACTGTCGTTCTGAACATTTTATATTGGGTTTCGGCGTGTTTCGACGATACGGAGCTAATTTTTATAGAAGAGTTACACGGGGGAGATTTAATTTCAATAATTTGTAGACAATTCATTGGACAATTTGTAATTCAATCGATAACGTATGTTTGCGACACGGTCAGATAAGACAATTAGGTTTAAGATAAATTAACGGAATTGATGGATTTGTAGAATGTCTAATTATATCCACCACAAATAATGTCATTATGGTGAGGATAGAAAAAATTCTCGTAGTATTTATAGAATCGTGCTTGCGTATTTTGCCTTCATGCTCCATGTTCCTTACAATTTCATTCTTCTCGCACATCCTATTTTATTACAATTCACTTCTCGTAATTGTTATATTATTTATTCACGACTTTCATAAAGAAACCAAAAAACTTGGTTCCTTAAAAATTCCATCATCATTGGTGTGTGGTGTAAAAACACTGTATACCAAAAGAGTCGACGTTCGAACCGCGAGAGGTATCGTTTTTTTTTACAAGAAACTAGAAAGACCGCCTCGAGGTCCTTATTGATAAATTAGTCGATCTTATTCTCCGTGCAAATACTCGACCGTGGACTCCATCTGTATTTGAGCGGCCGTTGTTTGAACGAGGCGCGCGAAATCCGTATTTACGCAAAGCTGACGCCACCCTATTGGTCTAGGACTTATATACGAGCCACGATACAAAGGGCTAAGAAGTTGGATACACTGACGATATCAGGTCGATCTGTTTTACTCTTGTTTGGTATTTATGTTTCCTCGTACAATTACTCTTTGCACACGCTTCCTCTGTTTAGCCCGTTTCTGCCTATGAACCAGATATGTACTTCGAATTTTCATAACAAAAAAGACATATGTAAGACACGTTCAGAGATTCGTGTAAAAAATCAGTTCGAAAAATACTTCGCCTATGAAATCAAAAATAAATATGGGACACGTTACGGTTTTAAAAACAAATTTTGTCAGTATTGTTGCAATATTGAATTATTATAATGCTTGCAAAGAATAATATAAAATAAGCTAAATGTAGAATATCTTATGCATTGAAGAATAACTCTTTTTAGTTGCAATTTTATATTTTTCCAATATTTTTAAACACTGAAGATTTATAATATTTGCAAAATGAAGTATTTAAAATACAAAAATTTCAATATTTGGAAAATATAAATATCTTTCCATATTTTAGAAATATTGAAGGAGAAACGTGAGATACGACGTCCAAAAGAACATGAACAAATATCACGTCGCAAACGAAAAAGTTCACTTTTCGTATGAAATTGATAATAGGTACCTATATACATGCAACTCCTATTGTCAAAACATTTTTCCAAACAGAATAATATTATCCGTAATATCGTGATGTTATTTATCTACCTTAATCTACCAGAAACTTGTACGAGCCAATTCATCCTCCACCACTTAATTCCACGCTCAATCACCTATGTTCACCACAAATTTCCTTAATTCAAGGAGCATTCAAGGAAACTCCTTTTCAGGGGAGGGCAGCTCGAATAGAGGGCTCGATACGTTTGCTTGAATCCCGCGGCGTGCGATCGTAATGGGAATCGCGTTACAGAGTCGAAGCAGGTTTTTCCGGGACTGTGACCGGTGATAGATTCCCGCGTCGAGAAAATTTAATGGAAAAATCCGAGGTGTCAGGCACAGACACGCCGACGATACGTCAGACCATTCACGGCTCGCAGACGTCTCTCGTTCCTCCTGTGGAGTAACAGGGAAAGAGAAAAGATTCCAGCTGAAAATACGACGTTCCAAGTATACACATTCGTACGCGAAGTAGAGTGGGAATAGGGGAACAATCGCTGCCACCGACGGTACGTCGGTAGAAGTTTCATCGGTTCCGCGGGATTTTCGCGGGCCTCCCGTTGATTTTTGCTCGACCGAACAACCGTCGCCTATTCACTCGACTTCTGCTTTCTCGACTCCGGTACATTCGAATCGCCGGTGAATCGTTGAATGGATTCGCCCTGGTTGAATTTCTTCCAATGGCCGTCGACGTCGATGACACCGAATGCAACTCCTATTTACGTAGTCGGTGGTTACATCGTCGACGATGTTTCCGGGCGAATTGTAATTGGGTCAATAGGGAGCGTTTCTGAATTATCTCGCACAGGTCACTAATTATATGCCCAGGCTGTCGCGTAATTAGAGTGCCACCGCTTCTGGTCGATAAGTGTTGTCGTTCCGTGTTTCAGAAACATGCTTTTCGTACCAAAAATAAACTTTATATTTCCTATCGAGTAAAAACTTGGACGGTGCGCGTGTACGTTGGAAGAGAAGCACCTCGTCGAGCCGTTTCCTCCGCGAGTCTCGAATTATCGAGTGCAATGTGGCCTGTTAGGAGGGACATCGTGCCACAGGGGTCGGTAAACCGGTAGTACCGACATCTGTGGATGGTTCACAGTTGGATGATCAGTATTTTGCGCTAGGTAGTCGGTAAAGTAGATGAATCTAATTCCTAGCTCTAGTTTCTAGCTCTAAAGGTCCCCTCTCTTGCTGTCTGCTAGGGTTGTCCAACATGGGACTCCCCACTCCACCAGAAAGGGGATGTTCGGTGAAGGGGTGCAAAAGGGGCGCTATGGGACAGCACCGACTTGATTGGGGGAGGGCAGCAATGGCACGGGAGCCATTGACAGGATGTTGAGTAGAATGAAAGTTTCGAATGAATTTGATCGAACACGAGCATTACTACTTCGTTACCCGTTTGTGAATTTTCGGTGAATAGGTAAAATATTCTATAGATTCCGGCGTGCAATAATTTAGTAATCGGTAGAAGTAGTGAACCGACAAGTGAACTTTGTTAATAATCCTAACTAATGGAAGTAGGTGTCCTAGTATCTATGACTAACAATGTACATACCTGTATCCTTAGATTACAACAGATACTAAGAAAAATAAGTTTCTGCTTAGTCATATCTATCATTGTATCTCTTAACAAGACAGTAGATAAAAGTCTTATCTGAAATTATACGTGTATATTCCAAAGTATAAAAATTATACCAAGTATACCTATTAATTATAAAAAATAATAAGAATGAATAAAAACCGTCTCTGCAATAGTATTAAATAGCGTCTACCCCATTACCATGTTTCTAAATTAATTACCTGCAATCACTGTATATATTTTTAAAACTCAATATCCAAATATGCTTATTTAAAATCTTAAAACTCTATACCTAATATCACAATGTATCCTTGACAATTTCCGACTCCTTTTATCGGACAGTACAACAGAGCATCGTTCACGAAACTCGCGGGATCGTAGGCGTTTCGCATCGAAAACTCCGACGGTTGCGGTTTTCCCGGTTGGTTTGCAAGGAGGCAGCGAATTAATTTGGCAAATTGAACCGGTTCTTCCATCGAGTCCGATAATTCGGTGACTACCTCTGCTCCAGGGCCTGTATCCTCGGCTGTCGCTCGCCCTCGTTCCACGTGTTCCGCGCGAACGAGGGTCTTGGTACCTACACCCTTCGCTGGTTCAAGGAAATTCCAGGTTTCTACTGCTGGTCTACGTAGCTTAGTTCCCTAATCGAATTAGAGGAGTCAGGATATTGCGTGTCGCTATGCACCCACACTCCCAGCAATTGTTTTAAGTTGACATCTCCGTCGAACCGCTTCGTCGCCGCCATACTCCGGACATCGAATTTGAACTAAACTATCTTCGGTTCTGGAATATCGGATTATCGTTGGACGGCTGGAAAAAGACGCCCAGTCGAAACATTTCCGCTTTGCTATGGGACAATCGGCGCAGGAAATCGAATTCATCGTTCAACAAATATTCTCGGAGATACATGTACCTTCAGCTACTGTGTTATCAGAATATTTATTAGTCAGAAAAAATAATTCATTGTTTTTCGTAGAAATTTTGTAGATTTGCGAAGGTGGGTTTTGGGGAATTTAGATGCTTTTAGGTGAAGCGTATGAATCAATGCTTGTCTAAAGAGAGTCTCGATAAAGTTTTTTGCCAGGGTTAAACAGTTATCTTATCTATTTATCGTCTACTCGAGTGGAAATAAGCAAGAAAGATCGGATACCCTCTTCGCGTGTTTAAATTTGATTATCTGGAACCCTTATGGGAGCCTCAGGGAGCCGTCATTGTAACAGTTTAATTTCTCTGAAGAAAACAGTGCTTAAATTAGGGTCCTGACTAATAAAGCTTCTTTTTCTGTTTGACTTGGTCGCACGTTTGATAAATATATTTGATGAAAAGAACACTTGCAACATTGCAATGTACAGATCTAGAAGATCTATATAGAAATTCTTTTAAATATTCAATTTCAAAATGTTTCATAGACGATGTAATCGTCAACGATCGGCGATAGTAGAAGATACTCGATCGTCGACTTATTTACTTATTATTCAAAAAATCTTATCTACATAAGAAAACATATCCTCCAAATGAAATTCTCAATGTTTCATTGAATTCGACATCAACAGATGAAAAGATCGGCTACTCTTACGTCACATCCTTCCACGCTACACACGTAACAAGAAATTACCCCTCTCACTCCAAGAGTCTCGCTCCTCCAACCCCTCAATCTTCTCCACACACCCCCCTCCTTTCACGATCTCGCAATCGTCGCTACCAACAAAAAATCCAATACCCCATGCAAGATCTAACTGCACCGTACCGAAAGATGTTCCAAAGGCTCGCACATGATCGAGGAGGGCGCGTGTCATTAGGCGCGCGTCCATCACGCGCGTGTCCACATGCTATTACAGAAAATGACTGCGCACGGTCTGGCGCGGCCGCTGGAAGAGGGTAGGTTCTTAACTTTCGCTAACGACCGAAGTTTTTCGGTGTCCGAGCCCCCGAGTGGCTGAGTATCATAAATTCAAAATGGCGGACCCTTTGGGGACGAAAACAAAAGCCACTCGGGTCGAGCGCGAGTAAAAGGACCGTGCTCCTTCTATGGTGGTGGTGGTGATGGTGTCGGTGGGCAACCCTTCTGAAGTCCTTTCCAGCGGGGAGGAGGAAACGCTGAGGATTTTCGAGGGGTCGCGCCACCGAAAATGGCGGACCCAATTAAGCGAGTCTAGGCTACCAGCCGTTATTCCGTGACGTAGGCTCGCGTCATGGAAACCATAGAGACGAAGAGAAGGGAAAGAAGAAGGCCGAGAGGAGAGTCCTCCGTAAAGGACGCGTGCGTTTTTACGCTCTCAGCATCCTCATACTCTCTCTTTTTCTCCATGTTTGTTCATACAGACCCTCGGATTTACGTCTTGTTGACCTTTTTCAAGCTGATGCGTGAACGATGCGAGAATGGAACGGCGGTACATGATCCTTGCCTACATGAGTGGCTAGTTATTCGTCTCCTTTGACAGCAGCATTTTCCTATGTTTTCGCTTGATAGCGCGCCGGTCTTTTTCGCGCGAAGGGTTGCCGAGTGGGAATAGAATCTCGTTAGTTTCTTGTTGGTGTTGATTAACTGGAATATTCAATTTAGTTTCGATGAACGAGTGGAAAAAGATTTTATCTTCTTCGTATTACAAATTACTAGGTCGATCGCCTGCTTTGATCTACAAGGCAAAGATTCTGAAATAATGTTGTGCAAGCAACTCTAGATCAGGTCTACCTGGTTTCATCCTTATAAGTAGCTAAGTATGTGCGAAAATGAATATAGTATGATGAAACAGCTGAAGTTCTTTTCTAATAGACGTTTTTAAAGCATTTTGTAAACTTTGATTAGACTTCTGTTTTATTTTCTCCATTATCCTTGACTTGCAGTATTCTTGTCATAAAAATAGTGAATTTGACGAGAACACCAGTAATTAATTAAAGAATTAATTCATTAAATAAAAATCCTGAGTTTTATTTGGTATAAATTGCAACTTTTTTCTATTTATTCTTTTTTTTGTAACGTTCGTATTATATATGTAGATATAGTTATCCAAGATTACATTTGATCATAGTTTTTAAGAAATATTTAATAATATTTCTACTTTTTCTCGTTTATTTAGTCACATACGAATAGTGATCATTAGCATGGTGATGTTATATTCTATAATATCAATTCATATTGAACGAAGCAAGGAAAAGGGATTTTACATAGTAATTTTAGAAACATGATATAACAATCTTATTTAGCCCATATCTGTTTTTGTCCAATTCTATTTGCTTGAATTAATGATAAAGCACGCAAAAAATCAACTAGTGCATTTTTTACAGCTATCGATTTTATCAAAGCTATCGACGGTACCAAAAATAAAAGAAAAAGGGATGCGATAGAGTTCTTCATATAAAAATTCAACTATTCAATTTCTTCAAATTTGGTACGCTGAAAGTTAACGAGATCTATTTTTTAGAAGCACACAGAAATAACGATTCAAACATACAAATATCAAACAATAAATACATACAACAAATTGACAAATAATAATTTCATCCACGTAGTAATAAAATCAGGAAGAAGTATAATACTTCCTAACAAAAAAAAAAAAAAACAAAAAAAATGTAGAACTAGTATCCACTTCCTGCTCAGGTTTGAAAGTTAAGTCAGATTATTGAAAACTCGGATTACCAAGAATGGGCAACTTTTCTGAAAAAGTTGCGAACACGATTTTCCTTGGAAACAATGTAGAAATCGTTGACCATACTCGGCGCACTTTGTCGAGGAACTAGAATGCTTGGAAGCGTAATCTGCGTAATATGCCTCGGGGTTCAAGCGAGGAATGAATTGTGATTCGAATTACAATCTTGTTTAGGACCTCAACTTGCATATCTGAAGGGAGCATCCCTCTAAACAGGATTCTCATGGTCCAGAACTGGATGGACAGGCTCTGCGCAAAAGACTAACTCGTGATCTCTGATCTCGCTTGACCGGATGCTGGACCTCTGTTCTACCTGTTTCACTGGACAGGTGTACAATATTTATCTCTACTGGTCATGTATCTTTTTCATGCACTGACTTTCAATTCATAATTTCTATTCATAGGTCTTACGTATTTTGTGACTGGTTTTTCAGTAATTCTTAAATAGCGATTTGATGACATCTAAGGCTCAGTTTCGATGTATCAAATCAAGTTGATGGTACAATTTTTACTAGAAAACATTAATACTTTCTCTATGTACAATACTTATTACTAGCTATTAATCAAATCGTTAGTTACTCCATTGCTAATTAAAGTTAGACTAACGAACATCACGTCTCATTTATCAAACACTAGACCACACAGTAAAATGAAGTTAACAAAAAGAAATAAAACTTGAATGAACGTTTTCGACGTGATTATTAGTATCAGAAGATCGTTCATAATTAAAGTTCCCTCTCTTCCTTCTATTTTCCTAGCTCAGTAGAATATATTATTATCACATCACAGAACAATCGAGCAATTTTAGACTGGCCTCGTATATCAATACTAACAAAGAATCGATCATTCGGTAATTTCCATTACGCACTTAATGATTACATACACACACTCGTATCGTCGTACACAATATTATAATTACTTTCGGAAACCACCAAAACCGAGACGCTGCGATCATTTACTCGGCAACTACACCGAAGAATCTCACCTCTATAAATACTACCACAATCATCAAAAAACGACCAGCCATTGCACCTCCTCCTATCGCCACTAACACTCGTACACTCTCATAATGCACGATTTATCCAACTATCTCAATATCCTCATCCTTATCCACGTCTCTTCCTTCATCTCGCATCAAGTTCCGAGATTCCGCTAGGAAGGACAATAAGGAGGAGCGTCGCTCCTACGCTCGATTCTTCGCTCGTTTCTCCGCGATCTTTCACATTATTTCCTACTCGAGACACGTAGGTCGAACAAAAGACGAAGAGAGCGTGCGGCGAGGGTGGCGCTCGAGAGAAACACCATATAGAGAAAGACGAAGAGCAAGGAGAGGCGGAGAATCGTAGGCAAGATCTCGCTGCTGTGTGAAAAGAGTGAAAGTCGGCGGGCGCGTTTCTTTGAAGCGGGTATTAGCGGGCCGATTCCATCGAATTTACCGCGTGGCGCGATACTCTCTCTCCCTCTCTCATTTTCTCTTTCTTGCAAGTTCGATCATAGAATGTGATAGCTTGTATATTTGTAGAAGTAATAACGGGCGCAGAGAAGCGGAGAGTGGTCGTAGGAAGAGACCGTGGCTACGAAGCACGCGGGGCTGGGTTGTCGCGAGGAGGTAAAGGAGGTGGAGGGTAGCTTGGCGACACTCAAGACCTCTCTCTGCAAGCCGGTCCCACTTCCTCCTACGCTCATTCCATCTTGCTCGCTTGCTCTCGTGCTTGCCGAGCTGTACAAGGGTCCATCTCATAGCAACGCCCACGGAAACCCGAATCGATACGACGCACTGTTCTGGAAATTCGCCGGATTTTCGTGCTCGTTTTCGAATTTTCCCCGCGAAAAAATCTCGAATGACTTCGATGGCTCTCTGCGCGTACACACAGAGACGTGGCTTCGGGGTTCGTCGTGTCGCGCCGACTCGCTACGCCGCACTGTGCGTTAAAATAGTTGTCCGACCCAGAAAAAGCCATCAGTCTCTAGAATCTAATTTTCGCTTTTGTTTTCTTGACTCTCTAAATTCGTAAGGATCCTAAAGACGGAATAGAGGAAGGTACGGTTATTTGAGCCAGAAGGATGTTTAAGTCAAGCTATGTCATTTGCCCTGTAATCCGCTAAAATCGGTGTTATTCGGTGTTCTGACATCGGCGGTTCGACAACCAAATTTCTCCACGCAGATGTAACTTTCATCAGAAGGAAAGGCTAATGGTGTCCCGTGATATACAAGTTTGATTCAATTTAAAAATGTTTAACTATCATGGTCGAATTGTCAACGTATGTACACGCTATGTTTCACCAATAGTCCGTTTTCAGATGTGGATTAGAAATTGTTCGTAATTGAATTCGTGGAATAACAAGGCGAGTTACTTAACTCGATTCAAATATTTTTCTGACTCGAATAGTCCTTGCTCTATTCGTAACGACCCATCGTAGCGGGGCCAACCGACTATAAATTCGAGAATCACGCTGCTGAAGGGACAGGACTTGGACCGAAAATTCCAGCCCTCCTTTGGCTACCTTGCAGCAAGGAAAACAGCGGTTGGAAGGAAGGGATTTTTGATAAAGGTATGCCTTATCAGCGGCGGACACACGGTCCTCTCTCTGGTCTCTCTGGTTCCTGAAAAACTGCACGGAGAGATTGCCTGCCCTCCTAATGCGCGCGAATCCGCCACCACAAGTTTGCATCCCTCTGCGCCTTCGATTACCACCTCTCTTTACGACAGTCGCTCCTATGGCTCGTTTTTCCTTCTTAAAGTTCTAGGTGGTAGGAGCAAGAGGTTCCAGCGAGTGGAAAACAGAATTGAGATAAGAATCGTGATATGTCACGCGATATTTATTTCCAAAGAAGGAGGTTTTCTTCACGAGAGAAAGTTTTTATTTGGTTCGATAAATTCTTGAATGCTTTTGGTGATTCTCGAATTGTCGTGGTTATACATATTAAAGGAAAATTGTGTTAGTTATTATTGATCGAAGATTTTAATACGTATACCGATTGTATAATTAACCTACCAGATATTTGGTACATTGTCTCTGTATTGCTAACGAAGCTAATAATAGCAAAGCGTATGAATGTATTGAAAAAGGTCGATTAAATCAATTACTATAATGAAATAAATTTGATCGTCAAGCAATGTGTAACATTATACAGGCAACTTCGTAACAAACGATGTAACTTTGTTTACAAAATTATTTGGTAAACCTTCAAATACTATAGATAAATATACGAGACCAGTTGATTAGGAAACTGAATGCAAATTCTAATAAAAGAAAAGTATACCATTTATAAAGACGAAGAATCAAGTAGCAAGTATTAAAGTAATAGTTTGAATATACATACGACACTTAACGTTCACAATATATTCAGATTGTTTAATACACAAACAATTAAAGGTTTCTAGAGTTATCTATTTCTCCAGCTCTGAAGAATCGAGTCTTACAAAGTCCTTCGAATTCAGAATTATCTTGACATCGCGTTAAATCCTTTCCGTCTCTTACTCTTCTCCTTTAACTGGAACCTTCTTTCCCTCCCTCCTCCCCAGAAACTTTTCACGCGGCTATCAAGGATATTGCGCTTTTCATAACAATGGTCGACGTAGATTCTTCAACATCCAACCTTTTTCCATAAAAAAGGAAAAAGAAAGAAACGAAGAAGGAAAAGAAAGAAGATGAAGATCCAAGAGGAAGTCGACGGGGAAGAGAGTCTTGAAATGGCGCGAAAGGAACGAGGCGAGTTTGTATTCTCCGCGTTTTCCTCGTTTTTACTGGCGTGGCCAGTCAGGCGTCTTGTCATGCATGACCGATGTCGATATGTGTACAGCGTGGGATGTACACGCTCAGGAGCAAAGCATCGTTGGAAGAGTCCTCTTGCTTCCCTTCGATCCCCTCTTCCTCCTTTCTATATATCCCTCTTATATCAAGAGGATGGGAGCTAGGCTTCGTTTCACATTCGTTTCCAGATCTGTAGAGGTTCGTGCACGAGAAATCCAGAAAATTGGACAGAGCGATCGGTTCCCGAACCATCCCCAACGAACGTTCTTCAAATGAACGATCAGCTGGAATCCCACGCGACATTTTTCTCCGTGAGAGATCCATAGGACAAACGATATCAAAATTTGAAAACCGAGCCAGCCAGCGAGCCACGTTTCCGCTGATCTACACAATTTTCTTCTCTTAATTCAGATTTAAATCTCGCCACTTCTATCCAACAAACGATGTTCAGCACGTACGGCATTTAAATTCGCGAAGAAAATATCCGGATATCTGGTTTCAATTTTGGCTTCGAATGATCGACGAATTTTTTCACTCGCGTAGCTATGTACAATAGGATTGAAAATTTAATCAGTGCTTCGATCGATTCTTTAATGAAATTCCGAATTTCACGACATCTGATATACTGTATTTAAATAATCCTTCTATACACGGGATGGCGCAAAATCGATGTAAAATTAGCTTTATTTAGGGCGGTTTAAAATTATCGTCCAATTTAAATTGCCATTAATCAAACAGACTTCCTCCGCGGATTGCCCAATCGTGCTAAAATAATTTCACATATCTTATATTTCATGAATTATGCTTTTTCTTTGCTCCAACTGAACCACGATTTCCTTAAGATAAATAACCACGAGAAACTTCGTTCTTCATTGTAACTCGTTGTTCATCCAATTTTACGAGAAACGTATTAGCTTTTAGATTTTAAGCTATCACGATGTTTGCAAACGTTACAGTTCGCTTTTTCACGGCAAATATGAATTAATGTAATAAATAATTGTATTCGAATTAAATAGCCAAACGTGTAGAAACGAAAATCGAATTAAATAATCCGGTGTGATGGTTCCATCTTGACATACTTTAAGAACCAATAATTCTTTCCAGAAGTTATTAATCACTTGAGAAGTGGATGAGAAAGACTCGTAGAATTAAATGCACGATATTTGGAGTATAGACACGTAGAAGAGAAATAAGAAAGAAATGATATTAAATTAGATATTGAAAACACTTGTTACATTTTCATTAGTATCTAATAAAATCTATAAACTCGATACATTGTTAAACAAAGCTGACAGAACTTTGCATGTGCTTAATATAAACGCGTGAAGAGCATTTTCCACCCTCGAGTCGTTTCCCGATACTCGACAGAGCCGGCTGCTAAATATTAAAGCGACGCTATTGAATTAGGATGTAACGTCGACGAAACACGGGGGGTTGATCACCACTGATACGAATTTGTCTACATGGGCGATTGTGGTCAGTCGATGCAGGATCGACAAGACTCGGCTACTCGTTTAGCCAGTTCCTGGTCCGGTTTCCACGGTGAACTTCGACCTCGAAACGGGGCCAACCCTGTCAACACAGAGGCGCGCGTACAGAATGACAAATGTCGCTGCGACCGCTAATGTTGCTGCACAACAAATTATATTCGAGGTGATAAAATCTACCAGGAAGCTAGATAAACACGGTGCTCGAAGACGAGAGGCCACTCTCGCGAGTCACGAGTCCAATTCAATTTCTTCTTTGATCTTTATCCCTGTGTTTTTGAAAGCGTCTTGAAAATTTTATACGAAAGAATGATGTTTGGCTTGGAGGATTAGAGCCTGGTTTTAAGCATTTTCGCGTCGCGCTTTCAGCATTTTTTAGACGCTTTATTAATGGATGGTATTGTATGAGGTTTTTATTGTTTGTTGCAGGTGCCTCGTGGAAGCTGAATCTGTGAATACAGCTGCTTGGTGATCTTGGATTTATTTTGTGAATATTGTACAGTGTACTTATTATGGTGTTATGGTGTTTTGAATGAAGAGTGTGTAATATTGTGAAAATGAGTGACATCGGACGCATTGATTCCGATACACGTTGATAGTTATGCGTGATAAATAGGCTGTGGATGTTTATGCAAATTCATATTCTTGAGAATACAATAAAAGTTGTTTTAACTGCTAACAAGTACTATACTTTAGATGTCTTGTATATTTCTGCATATTATGTGCATTTTTGCATTTTGAAATTTTCCATAAGTACATACTTAACCATCCACAGTATAGTAGTAAAATTTTATAAAATATATTTCCATATCTGGAGACCGCTAATTACTATTACATTATATTTTTACGTTAAAAAAAGTAAAATTAAAAATTAGCAAAGGCAGAATCTAACATACTCTTTATTGGATTTTTATTCTATAAAATAGCGCTCGGTTTGGTTACAAATAGGAAGGCTTTTAATATCGCAAAATTATCTTAGAACAGTACCTTCAAATGACTATAAAACAATGCCCCGTAACTTCACATTTACGGTCCACGGAATTAAAATACGCTATGTTCCTCGTACAACACAAATTTACTTGCACCGTTCAAAATTTTAAAACCACTATGTTCCTGCTTATTTTTACGCGAAAAAGTAAGTCGAAAATGTAGACTGATATTTTTATGTACGAAGCTTAACTTGTATTTTCATCTAGCGAACTATTACTGCATCAATTACGTCAAAAATACTTAGTAAAGGAAATATAATGGAATACAAACATTTTTCTTAAAGAACTTCTCCTATTAATGTGAAAGTTGTTGGAAAAATGACTGCCATTTTATTCGCTAAAGTATTTCTGTTCTGGATATTAGACTTCTCATGTTTTATGTCACACTGTATACGAACGTTTTCGACGATACTCCATTGCCAAACGATATTCGAATGTAAAGATTTAAATGTAATCTTCGGACACTCTGAATCTCGCATTTTCCATTTTTAACAATTACGAAAAACTATGTTTCCACTTTTTTCAAAATATTTATGTACATAAGTGTTGACTGTTCAGTTGTTCGCTGGTCAACAATTGTGTGACAGAAATAATACAAAAATTGTATTCTAGGTAGCTAATAAATTAAACATTAGTGGCTCCAGGTAATAAGAATCAATGCGTCGAAATCGATATGTGTATTGCGAATTATCAAAGTGATTCGAGAGTGTGTGCGAAGAGAAATCGAGAAGACGAAATAAACACAACATGGAAATGTCCCGACCCACGGTTCATCACGCTCCTGTCCTGCATTCCTGTCTCGCGTCCACCTTTTCCTCGTGTTCGACCATTAATTTTCTTTATCGGAGCCTCGAGGATACGGCGCAGTGTAAGTACGTGCTATGTTATTGGCCAATATCGGGCAGGCACGAGGTTCGAATCGTTCTCGGCTACGCACGACCCCCATTAACCGCGCCATAAACAGATAATCGCGAATTTCCCGGCGATACCGCTCACCCAATCAGATAAATCCGAAGCAGCCGAGATATAGAATTATTGTCTACGTGTTTCTCAGTTCATTCGCGTGCGAGGCTACGTAGCTGCGAATTAGCAACAGATTTCACGTCATTGACGGTAGGTTTGAAATTATCTAGGGAAAATCACGGTGCTGTTGGAAATTCGAAATGTCCTGGTCACGCTAGTTTTATTAGCGTTAAAGGAAAGTATAAAAAAGATCGAGTATAAAATGGTAAATTGCGAAAGATTCGATCACAATCTAATAGTTAGTTCAATGATATTTTCACTTTACTTTACCTTCTATTCTTACAACGTTAAAGTGTCAGGCTATACAACATACCATTTCTTAAAACATTCACAGTACACTCACATTGGAGCTTTAAATTCAAGTTGAAAAAATCATTTATCCTGCAAATAGTTACGTACAACACTGTATAAAAATACAGAACAACCCGATCACCAAACCAGATCTTTCTTCTTCCACGTACACCACAAATTCAAACAAAGTATACAAATCCATCTTCTTGTCGCGTTGGAAGTTAACGCGGTTCTTTCTCTACAACACGCGTCGTCGTATCGCAAAAAAAAATCCTTACCAATCGCACGGAAAGACAAAATACATGGTGCCTTGTTCGAAACGCGCGTTGACTCCTCGTAAGCGAAGCCTGTGAAACGTCTGTTCCTTCGTAAATCTGAAAAGCAGCTCGGCTAATTCGGTGTAACACGCGTTTGGGTGATATCAAACGACCGGACCTCGCGCGCAGCGGAATAAAATTTCCTCGATGCCTGGCGTACTTATTACCAAGCGGAGTCGGCCGCGATCCGTACTCTTTGTTTGTGTTGGCGAGATGCGCGGAGGGTGAAGGAAACGCGGCTGAGGGTGAGAAAGAGGAGCACTCCGTTAATCATTATCCAAGGGTAAGTCGAGAGGCGAAGGAAGCCTCCTTTGAGGCCGGACCACGGTTGCTCTGCCCGGAATTCCAGGGCCTCGGATTACAATTTGGCGAGTCCAGGGCGAAGGGAGAGTAAAATGGCCGCCGGCGGTAGGGTAGTTTTGCCGGTCGTGGGGTGGCTACGAGGGTGGCTAACTGGGTGGTCGACAAGGACCAGTGGAAGGAGTAAGAAGAGAAGCAGCAGCGTGGAGGTCGGTAAAGGGGATAGCGGTGGCTGAGGACTGGGGCAAAGGGGGGCTGATGCTAGCCACAACCCCTTAAGGGTCGAACGAACCCTTGCACTACTACACGGAGTCCAAGAATTCTCTCTCTGCTCCTCGCTTCCCTTCCTCTCGGGCTTCTCTCTCTTTCAGTTTCTCCACATCTGTGTCCTCCTCTCTTTCCATTTTGCCCGCAGTTCGCGATGCTTCTCTGTTGCTGCCAGCGTCCCTCTTCCGCGTATTATCCGTCTCGTTCCTTTTCCACCGTCTCATCCCCCGCTCACCCCCCTCGTTGAACAACCTTTATATCTACAGCCACTATACCTACCACCACCACGACCACGTACTACCTAGCTACCTATACCTTGGTTACTCGTGTGTTCGAGGGGTAGAGAAGCTGCGAAAGAGCGACAGAGAACGATCGAGACTAGAGGGTGAGTTCGAGAGTCGAAGGAGGATGGACGAACGTGCTGGTTACCGATAAAGAGAGACAGAATGGGAAAGGGACAAACGGAAACTGGCCATAGAGATGGAGAGAGACGAGGTGAAGGAGGTGGAATAGGGGAGGGAGTACATAGGAGAGAAACACGAAGCAGTATGGACGAGGGACGAGGAGAGTCGGCGCTGAATGAAGGACGGGGCGCAAAGAGGATGGGCGCACACGGGCAAGGGTGGAATTTTAGAGCCGGGACTAGCCTTAAAATACACGCCACGCGAAATACCAGCCGTGAATTAGAGTCCGCGCGTATACACGCTCGCTGCGGCGAGCGGCCAACGAACGGACGAACCTTTGGAATTTTCGTCAGCCGCAAACCGAGCGAAACCATCTTCCGACGTTTCTCTCGTTCCGCTCGCGTCCCAGCTCGCCTTTCGATGGACCTTGCATCGTGCGCCTGACTAACAGAATTCCAACGACACGAGTACCGTTGATTGTCAGACATTCCACGATTCGTCGTTCAGCGACGATTGTTACGAGGTGGGTTGAGTCGTTGCTGGACCGTGAAGGTTTCTTTACCAAAGTAATAAACGTAATTGTTATATGCTTCGGTTGGGAATCTATCGAACGAACGAGGAAAATTGAAACTTGAAGTTCTTTCCAGGAAATGAGGAGTATTAAGAATTGGAGTTTAGTTGGAACGAAATGCAATATGGTAATTGGTGGAATTAGAAATCGAAGTATAGTTACGAGTGAGTGAAATACAGCGACGAGTAAACTTAAGAATCGAAGTATAGTTAGGAATAAATACGATTACAAGGATTCACTTGTGTCTATTATTTTATTTAGGTGTATGTCTATTTAAGAGGTTTAATTAGAGTGTTGCTGCTTTGAATGGGTTCTTAGACTGGCTTGATTCTCCAGGATAATCGCAGCATGCTTCGAGCAGTGAATTAAAGATATCACGTTTTCCAGGAAATTAATTCGTGCATTTTTACCAACATGCTTGTTACTTTTTTATCGCGATATATAAGGAAGCTATTGTTAAATAGTTATTTCGTCACGGGATAGTTTGTGATGTTGATGAAGCTGTAGAAATCGTAGACGCTATTAAGAGGAAATAAACACGGTTCATGGAAATGTATTAAACATCGGAAAACGTCAGCGTAGGTTCAGATAGTTCGAGGAAGACGTTTTCAAATTTTGAGTGAAAGGTTTGTCGAACGTTTAATGATGAACTCGCGCTAACTATAGAAACAATAGAAATCGAAGATAGAGTTAGAAAAATAGAAATATTGCAAAATATTGCAACAAGGATGCACGTGGTTGTTTCTTCGCGTTAATTATGAGAATTGTTAGATTTATCTGGTCATTAGTCACGTCTAAAATAGGCATGAATAAGTGAGCATAACTGAAAGTGGAAAGTAAAACAGCTTCAGAGACAAATGCAAATGCGTACCTTGAAATGGTCAAACTCGGAGAAAAAGTTAAGAGTAACTGCGCCGCGATGCTAGAAACGTTGACTAAACGAGTTTTAAAATGACATTTTTTTTATTCGAATGAAATTCCATTTATTACTGTCTACCTTTATATTAGTTTATATACAAATTTCATAACAACAAGACAGTCACCATAAATTCCCAAATCGTCTTTCGCGATATTTATCTTATTTTCTTTTCTTTTTACCATTTCCATTCCACGTTCCGTTCTTCAATCAATTCGGGCAATTACCACTCATCGTTCCAACATAAAGATCTAAAAATCCCCTACCTTCTACATAAAACTTAGTTACACGAATTGCATTTACTAGTCACGAAACTTGCAAAAATTCTCTACATATGCCGACACTTCAGATACCAGGTACTCGCATTGATATTTGAATATTTCACAAAATTCGAGCGTTATTATTAGTATACACGCATCGACGATATTTATATCAACCTAACCCCAAACTAGTCAACTAATGAGCTGTTTTAAACAAATGTATATACATCTGTATACAACAATAATACCTGCATACACGGTGGCTGAATATCAATGCGAGTCACTGAGACTATTTACATGGTCCTCTCATTTTCCATCGTACGGTCAAGTCGAACACGCGATTGACGCGATTCTAATTACTCAAAATTAACCAAATTAACCGCTAAAAGGTCCCAAAAAATTTCGCGTACTACGTACATATATGGTATAACTATTTGCTCAGTTCCCTTATTTCACTCGACAGAGTCGAGTCGTGCACGCGATCTCGACGAAAGCGGGGGATTTTTTCCTCGTGGCGTGACACGATATAAGTTAACGACGATACCGCACGGATTTAACTAATAAGAGCAATTAGCGCCGGGGGTAGTAACTAGAGGTGGTTTGCCCGCCATGGCATGTCTCTCGCCTGGCGGTCGCCTCGGTCAATACCCACCGGACAAGATGGCCGACGCCCACTCCAACACAAACTCAAAGTTACATACATTTATGTACTCAAATGTATAACCCACCCCCTCCGGACGGAGTTGCCTTTCTCCTTCCGCCGGCTACAACCCTCCCGGTCTCGCCATCCACTCCGGCTACACGGACACCGAACTTCATCATTATTATCTCGCTAGCCCGGTATCCAGCTTTCCGGCTGGTGCGTGAATTTTGCAAAAGCAGAGCGCCACTCGGACCCTGTCACGAGACGCTGATACAGGCTGAGGGCTTGATTCTGGAAAATTAAGCGATCGATCGATCGAACCAGAGAACCGGAGGCTCGATCGTCGGGGGAGAACGGAGACGAGATTGAAACGTCGCGCCGTGTCGGTCGTAGATAAATGTTTAAACGTTTTATTCTCGCTCTTAGCGAATCTCCTCAATTTGGAAATCTAATCGATCGAATCGAGAGAAAATGGTGTAGCGAGGCGCGTGATGCGAGCAAGTTGTGAAATCGGTCAGTAGTTGAAGAATTCGTAATAATTTAAAGCAGGTAATCGAGCAGCCCATTGGGAAAATAGTACAAGTATAGTCTTTAGTGCGGATTTAATAATGCACGGATTGTTATGATAAGTATCGCAGTAATAAATACAAGTAAAACAAGTGTAATAAATGTTCGTTACGTTCTGACGATTTTGGTTTGAATTTTTTACCGTCTTTCTTTCAATTTTTCTGGGCGAGTATACAATTTTCAAAAATGAGACAAATATAAGGTATATATATATATATATATAATATTCGTGCCTTCTATGTCTAGTGGATTTTATTTTGGATCCCAAGTTCTTTTGAGAAATTATAATAATATGTTACAATAATTACAAACATAAAGGTCTGTCTATTTTCTCAATGTGAATGTTCGGGCTTTTCTTAAATAACAATTAATAAATATTCTTAATTATATATAAAATATTTTTTATTGTTTTGCGACTATAAAAGGGAATGCAATGTACGTCTCTAAGTAGGTTTACATTTTTTAAACGTTAGTCAGAGGGAGAGAGAGAAAGAAAGTATCCTCGAGAGTATCTTGCTCTACTTCTATATCTTGGCTCTATAAGATACAGCTTTATATTTAACGTTAGATGGATGAGTTAAGTTTTAGAGAATGTATTCAATTCTTAATTGTGAATTTCTAATGGCTTATAAATAAATGTTTCGTTCGTGATAGATATAAGAAAAATCCTCTCGAAAATTGAAATATCTTTCATCTTAGAATTTATATTGATTTATTAATAAAAGATTGAATTGAGAATTTCGGACACAATGGGGATCGATTCATCTCAAATTAGAAAAAGGAATTGCGACCAAGGCGCAAAAGTTACGAATTTAAAAACCTCTTTCAAATGGAAATAGAAATAGAAATCTATTATTTATATTATATATTATACGTATATCGAGCCAGTGTATGAGCAGTTCAATTGGGGAAAAATTAGCCGATCAATATTTTATTATAAAATCACCTCCTATTTGAACGATCGCTTAGACTGCAGATTGTTATGCATTTACTGGAAATCTATAGGTGCAAAAATCCACAGAATGCATATAATATACAAAAACTTATAAAATATCGAAATTATAAATAAAATTATTAATAAATAAAAGAATTGTATGTCATAGTTGATTTTTTGTAATTATGTTCATAAAAATGCGAATTTTCATAAATATTCGCGGTTTGCTGATTACAAAATTAGAGCCTGTTACATCCAAACTTAACCCTCGTATATGTACGTGTCGTATATCTACAAATTTTGTTTCTAACAGCTTCCACCAAGTAGTCGCTAAAATTTTCGTGCCATCGCTAAAAAATTCACGTGTCAAGTGTCAGAAGAAGTATAAATTCGAGCGTATCCCAGGAAATTGCGACAAGTTAGCGGCGTAAAATTTTAACGAACAGCCAGCCGCACTAACCGGGTTCGTTAGGCTTCGGCATGTCCCTAAAGGGACAAGTCTAGCCAGGACACGTCAAAACGGTCCTCGATTGGTCAGCAGAAAGGGGTGGCAAGCCCACGCATACGATTGGTCAAAGCTACCCTTGCAGTAAGCGAATACTGACCCTTCGGGGGAGGATTTCTCTCCCTTGAAAAATACCGGCGATCTTTCGCGCCCCTGGCAAACGAGCGGAAAGAAAAACGCACAGGGAACTCGATGAAACGTATGCGGATAGTTTAGCGGCTTGCGCTGATTCGTTTCATGTCCCACGATTTCTTTTTCCCCTCCTTTTTTCCTATATCTTTTGCTGTATCGGTTTCCGTAGATTTAGGAAGAGATGGAGAAATATTCGAGGGTATATTGATTATTATTGACAATTCTTGATAAGGAAAACTGTCAACAAAATACTTTACAAGCATCTCTAAACAGGCACATTGTCGATCTTATTAAAAAAATATTGTAATTATGTAATACATTAAATCTGTATATCTTCTTTGTATGTAAATGTAAATGTAAATCCTGCATACCACATACCTGTAAGCATCACGTTCCTCAGCGGCATTATAGGTATTTATCGCTTGAATTCAAACGGCTTCGAGCTGAGTACGAGCAACACATTGGCAAGGCGCTACTTGAATTTAACCCTGTCGCGATTCTCGAATTTTTATATTGCAATTTTGCTCTTATCTCTACAAATAAGAAGATTTGTAATGTTTTAAAAAACGCATCGACTACGATTCTCTCACGTCGTGCTCAAACTTGAGATAATCCTCGATATTAACAAAATGCAATGGGCCAAAAATCACCCCAGAAGAACGCAGCATGGTTACGGAACTTAAAAGTTGACTTGATTCGGAAGTAGCTTCGTCCATCGACAGCTAGGGAAAGGAAAAGCGCGATAAGAGCAACCGGTCTCGCAGTATCGGCCGCAAATTGGAAAATCGAAAAGCAAAGCGTGGCATGGTAGCCCGTGCAAAGAAACGTTTCAGTAATTGATTTAGCAGTATCCATTTAATTAGGCGGACGTTGTAAAGGCCGAGAAGAGATCGAGAGCTCCATCCGACAATACTTTCCCAGTTCTTTATCGGGAAACGGAGAAGGACAGTCGCGGGAACGACGAAGTATCGGCAATAATGAGATTGAAATTAATTCGACGTCGTGCCGGTCGACGAGATATTCGACGATAAGATAATTCAACAAATTTGCCCAACTAAGACTCGGATTTTCGTTCCACACCGGTGTTACTATTATTCGACAGTATTACCCTCTTGGTGGCTATTTTTATTTTTTTCCTTCTTCCTCCTCTCGTTCCTCTTTTTTTTCTACTTTTTGTTGGCGATCCTTAACGCTCCTTCACCGTGAAACGATTCTCGAACGAAGGAGAAGCGAGACCTCTTGCCGCGAAGACAAACGAGCACCGTTTAATCTTTTAACCGGGAACGAGACAGTGGCGCGAACGCAGCCGAACTAATCCAGCGCAATTGTTTTCGTCCATGTTGACTGCTTATCTGGCTTAACAGCCGACTAATTCCGCGATCTAACAAACTTCGAGGCCCCGGTGCCTCCTCCGCTAGTAGTTAACCTCCGGTTCCTGTAGTTTTTCACGACGCTCCCTGTAACGGTGCAACTGAATACCGGACATTAAGATATACACGGCGAACAACGTAATCGCTTAAACGGCCGCGAGATCATACGTGTCTCCGACGAGATAGCGAAATGGCGACCATTTAAAGGGAAATAAACGCGTTCTCGGGAGCAATCGCGAGGAACGAGAGAACGATGCTCGAGTGGTGTGATCGTTTGGTTTAGAAAATTAATTGTGGAATTGATCTTACATATACAAAGGGAAGGTCTAAGGTTTTAGGGTTAACTGTGGTAAGCTTTGAAGGTTCACAGCGTGTAAAGAGAGGAATAATCATGTACGATGTTGTAGGAATACTTGATGAGGTTAATTTATTTGTTCGCCGTAGATAATGCAGTTAAATCATAATAACGAAGAATGTATATTGTATAAGACGAACATGTAATACGTTCGAAATTTATATTCGAAACGAGAAGTTTTAGAAAAATCAGACTTTCAATTTTAGTTCTTGTTAGAATTAGTTTTACTAGAATAATAGTTTTTATTAAAATTGGAATCTTATTGAGATTTTATCTTTTTATCAAAGACGTGTCAAAGAACGATACGGCTCTATTGGCATTCTTTAAGCACGGCGATCTCTTCCTATGCAGGGTCTCTAACTTACCCTCGTACCGGTTCTGTGAGGGGTTGAAATTTTGTAGGGAAGTGTACCACCTATTAGTAGGCAACCGTGTGTTACGTTGCTGCTGTACTTCAGGTAACTCAGGTGTATGGAACGAAATAGGAAAGCACAATCGATACTCGAATCTTAGTTTCGAACGTATGCTGATATTATTTGCAAATTATATGCATATAAATTTGTGTTAACAATGTAGCTCAAATTTTCGGCAGAGTTGGGATTATTCGTAGGTGAAAATCGATAGTTTAATTTTAACGGAGATTCGGCTGGGCTAAGTTTAGCACGCGCAATTAATGGTTACATTCGTTGGAGAATGCGCGAATCAATATAATTCACGTAATAATCGCAAGACATCGTTACACAGAATTTGAGAAAATTTCTATTTTGAATCGTGTTTACTATTATTTTATTATTCTTGGATATTATTTCTGCTTTTAGAGAGCAGCTCTGAACACAAGTTGTTAATAATCTTACCGAAACCATCGATATACTTTTTGTAATTATAAACACGGGAAATTTGAAATCAATTATTTTTATGAGTTTCGCGATTCTACTTAGAAATACATTCCAATCTTCTAACATGAACCAATTGAACAAGTAATTTACAAATCTTTCTTTCAAATTCACATAAAATGCCTGAAAGACAGAATAAAAATTGGTTGAAGGTAGACGTTGCTATAAACTCTGTTTCTTATCGCATGAACAAACGAAAGTATACAAATATATCTCGATAAATCAGCAGGAATACAACTCGTTAACGACAACGCAGAACCCTAAAATTTAGAAGAAAAAAAACAAATGCGTGGAAAAAGAAAATTTCTGTTCTTCGTGCTCAGTTGTCGAAACATCGCGATAAAGAAGTCCTCGACTCTGTTTCCTAAAACGCATGTGCAGCCGAAATCCCTAAAAATTCGGCAAAACTAAACGTCAGCCACGAACTCGGAATAGTTAACGAAACGTCACGATAGAAGACTAAAATTATATGCGTCCTTCTCCATTTCTCTGCCTTCCTCTCCACTCTTCTCTTTTTTTCTCCTTCTTTTTTTTTTATCATACTGACTGGTGCGCTGTTTTCTACGCTCGCGACGAACGGATGCGGACGAAACGGCGACGCGACGCCGGAAACGCGGATGGGGTGGGAGTTGAGCGTTTGACATATTTTGTCCGGAAAACCGACAGATCAGGGACGATAGCGGCGTACGAGAAAGGGTTGGTGGTTGGGGTGAGCACAGGGGCACCTCTGCTTCTGACGTGGAGATTAGTGTCCGCCATTGTGGTGACGTCACCATAGTTAACACGCATTCAAACGACCGTGCAAACGGCTGGTGAAATTATTGACCAACGCCTCGCGAGTTTCGTCACCTCGTCCTCATTCGTTCTCTTGTCTTCCTCCTGTCTTCTCGTTTTCTTTTCTTCCCCTTTTCAAAAACTCATCGCGAGTCATTCTATCTAAAAAAAATAATCGAATAATGAAGGAGATAGGGTAAAAACTGATTTCATGGTGGACAGTAGGATAGAGAAAGGAGATGATCTATCGTTGAATCGTGTAACGTCGAGTCTGCAGGCAGAAGTCGGTACCGGTTGACAGATGAATTGTGCCCCGAGGAACAATGGGACCGACCAAAAATTAACGGCATTGTCTTAACTTTGAATTCGCATGGCGGCTGGTGTTTGCCTCATGCCGTAGTCGATTACCACGAAACAGGGAGGCGCGGCTGGGCGCGAACGCATTCAGAAGAGAGCTTTCCGGGCTTTCGATTACGTGCCCGACGACGGATTGTCCCTGGCGTTACTGCCGCATTTCGAACTTTATGACGTGTAATTTTGGCTTTGACGTCTTCGGAAGATGTACGAGCGAGGAGGAAGGGCAAGTGTGCGTTTATAGCCAGCCCTTGTTCTATCGCGTAAAAAATCCGTCGAGTTAGCAAAGTAGATGTAAATATGAAATGTTGATCCATGTTGGATAGGATTTGCCGTGATTTCTATTTTGAATCCTTTTTTTTTTCTGGAGATGTGATTGGGGTTAGGTTTATTATTATCGAATGTAGAAAAAAGTTCGGTGATTTCATATATATTATGGCGAAAGCATAGACGTTGTTGGATGTATACGATAATTAAGTCAAAAGTTTAGGAAATGTTAGTCGTAAAGTTGTAATATAAAATTCTGCCCATTTCCATTTCCAAGTCGACTTTCGTCAAACGTTTAATAATTGGTTGAGACAATCGTGATAGGAAAAAGGAAAAATTATTATCAGTTTATATCGTTCCCAAAAATAAACTAAGCACAGTAGAAACGATACATAAAATTCAGATTAATATGTTCATATAAAAGGTTTCACTATAAATTTCTAAACTTTTATGAGTATGTATAATTTTTTTTACATTTGGTAATATACAAATCTTTCTGCGAGAATTTATTATTGTTCTGTTCGTGTATTAAATGCAAAACTGATTTCGTTAACTTTACTGCTACTTTACTGTTTAAGAATTTGTTTTGTAATTTTACTAGTCAATTTAATTAATACGTAACTATCAGAAATCTACAACATAAGACAATTTCATCTATTGTTGCCTGATATTAAAACTGTGCTCAACCCCCGTGATACTGCAACCAGATACGCGCTACAGTAGTACCCGTGGCTTGACGTTCAGGCGAACTATTCTTACCTGAGCCTCGTCCATCGATACCTGTTTTAAACGTGAGATGGCGTAGCTCATTTCCAACAAGCGTTCTCCCTCGTACTATGAATTTAACGATCGCTCAAAGAAATCGATTAAAAAGAAAAATCCGAAATAATAGCTCGATTATCTGATTCCGGACGGAGCAGAGGCGATGGGTTCACGCGACGCGGCGGTTTCGCACACGCGAGACACGTTGCGAAATGCATTATGCAATAAACGTAATAAGCGTCCAATAGTAATGGCTCGAGAGGAGTTAAACAATTTATGTAACGAGCTTTCTATAGCCAGCGGAGGTGTATCGAGATCTGGCGTGAGATCGATCAATTATTCTCGCATAAATTCGCTCTTGTAATCGGGGAAAACGATCGTTCGTCAAGATCGTATGAATTGAAATGTATCCTCGACCGATACATTTGGATCATGGATGACCGAAACAGTTTGATTTAGGTTTAAGATTGATTACTCGATCTTAATTTTCGTTCTGTAATTTTGACGATAAATTTTGTTTAAAGATTTTGTCATATAAAACGATGTTAGATAATTTAATAGATCATTTAACGATCATGAATTGAGGATGTTCAAAAATATTTCTTGCATTTTATGGATATTCATTTATATGAATTATATTTGTGACTGTATTCTTGAGTTAAAGATTCTATTAAGTTAAGAAAAATTATTTAAATAAATTTTGTATATTGATTTATACTTATCTTCCTCCCTTATCCATTTCAATCAGACGTAGGATTAATCTGATACAATATCTTTTATCTATTGATCACGTGATATAAATTTAATCGTGAAAATGATTCACGTGAAATTATGTAAACACATTTAAAATAACGTTTCGTTGGAATTGCTATGAGTCAATTAGAGAGTCAATACTTTTTACTGTTACTGAAATTTTACTCTTTCTTCTCAGGAACAATATGATTATTACGATTATTGTTTGAGCGAGTTACTGTCAAAAATAAATCGATAAGAATATCAAATAATTATTATTACGCGATACGCATTTCGATGCTGAAAGACAAAAATCTAACCCAAACCAACGTCAGTAATATTATTGAAACAATCGATGAGACGTCTCATATGCGTCTCGTATGCGTCAGTAACAGTAGAAGTCTTAGTGAATGTAATTGATTCAAAAAGCAATCTGAAAAACAATAATTTATAAAAGAAATAACAGAGACAGTGTTTAATACAAAAACCAGAATGGGAGTATATTAATATAACACGAATTATTTAAAAACAATGTGGTTTATTTGAATCGCACAAGACATACACCGTATCAGCTATGTTTATAATTACGGACCTCCCCGTGGAAAAGCTGGTCAAAGGATGTGTCGCGAACTTTGGCCAGTCTTTGCCCGAAGACGCCTTGCTTTCTCGTATTGCCTTAATGTCGATCCTCGGTTTTTTCTGATTTTTCATTTTTCTTTATTTTTGTTTAAAGTGTTCGAAAGCGTTGCCAGGTCTTGAGAACCCAGTCGTACCGTGTCTAGAAACCGAGCTTCGGATTATTTTTACCCTGGATCAGAAGATTTCATGCTAAAAATCCAATTTCCCTGCTACCGACTGTTTTTGTTCGCCTCCGTTTCTGCGCATCCTGCCGCGTTCATCTTGCGTGTGGCTCATTTCCCATCCTGTCGCTTACTATATTATAGGAAATACCTCTTCATATTTTTTTTCTTGTTTAATTATTTTATTTAACTGTCTAGATACTTCAATTCGCTATACTTCTGACGTTTTGCTCTTCGCTTTATTTATTTATTTATTTATTTTTTTTTTTTTTATTTCGTCTGGGATTATCTTTTACCATTTTACGTGGTTTACCCTGTGTAGAAACGTTAGAAATCGATCGACAGGACACGGCGAGGCGAAATAACACGATTTATTTCATCCACGTGAAAGAAACTTCAGGTTTCGTCGCCTGGAATTCGTTCTGGAAGATTTCACTTTCGCGGCGAATTTACTCATCGTCTCCTGTCGATCGAATCGCCCGCCGCGAGATTTGCGTGTGTGATTGTGTTCTTTTTCTTTTTTTTTTTTTTTTTCTTCCTATGTTCGCTTCGTGAGGCAGGGAACTTGGTCCTATGTGGGATGAATTCGAATAAGAAAGACGAGAGAAACTTTTGGAAACGAAGCGCGCGTTTCGTCGCATCGTCTCACGGATTAAGGTCATTCTGTGAACTCATAATTCTTTTTCTTTCTTTTTACCGTTCCTCTGATTTAATTCTATCTGGTTGTTTTACAGAATTAAACATTTCGAAAGCGCTCAAGACGGACGAAACATCCATCTTTTAGATAATTGCCCCATTTGTTTCTCTTTTATTATTCGTATTCTTATAATGTTCACGTGCCAGTAAAATGGCCAACAAACATCCACGAAGATAATGATGAACGAAACGACGCGTTCTCGTGTGCACGAAAAAGATTGATGCAATTAATATTATGATGATTTTTATTTATTTCTCACGTTTGAACGCCGACGATCATGTTCGTCTGCCTTATTCTCCGCCCGGTTCTCCACCTCCCTGTATTCGTCTCCCATTTTTTGCTACGGGCAGTGCCATATATTTACAATATATCGTATAAACGGAGCCTGGCATGTACGTATTTCAGAATCAATCTAACAAACGCTTTTTTTTTCTTTAACTAGATAACGAGATTTTCATTTTTTTTATCATTTTGCCTTTTACCTAGGGCCGTACACGTCTAACACCGAGACAACTATCTTGATATGAGTTTTTTTCTCCTTTCATCCCTTTATTACTCGCTCGTTATTGACACTCATACAATACACGACGCACGGAAAAATTGAAGAAATTATCGTTCGATCATTTCTCCTTCAACGCGCACACGCACAGTTTCAACGAACTCATACATACACAAAAATCGAGAAACGCGCACACATACTATACTCCAGTTACTCTTTATCTTATTGCCTAGATCATCTTTTTTTTTTTATTTAGGAACAGTCCCCTTCGAAAACGTTTACAACGAGGCGTTTTGCGGGAAAACGAAATGAACAAAGAAAAAAAAACGAAAGGGGAGGAAACAAAACTATATAGTACGCAGTTTAATGGAACGTAAGAGGAAAGGAAAGATAATTGAACGCTGGATGCATCGATCGTGCGAATACAATATGTAAGTACCTCAGTCTTCGGCTTCTTCCAACGAAAAAAACGGAGAAAGTAAAATGATAATCAGTTAACCAACCGTCGCGTCGTTTGGACGCGCCCCTTTGGTGGACACGACGATTTTCGTAGGATCAACGATCCGCGGTCTCGATCCTGCGAAAGCCGTGCGATATCCGATCAGCCGCGACGGCAATAAATATAACCAACGAACAAACGCGCTATAATAATAGCGCCAGCGTGTTTTGCGACCGCAAAATGACCGTCGAAGATTTCTCGAACGCTCTTCACACGAGCCAACCACAAAAGTGTCTTTTCAACGTCTATAGGTCCTATTTTTTCCAAATGCTCGTCATTATTTTTCCCGGATTTAGTTTTATCACGTTTTTGCTATTTTCATTTTCTTCGTTATAATCCATTTATTATCTGCATCAATTTCATTTTACTTTTATTCGATTCTTTTTCTGCGAACGTGAATAGACAAATTTTTATGACTAGCCATCGAACATTGATTAGACGCATTTTTAAAAATCCGTTTAACATAGCGTCATCGCGAAAACAACAAAGACAAGTTTCGATAGAGAGCCTTCGACGAACATCTCCGGCCGACGATCATCGCGCCGATAAACCTAAACAACTTTGGCATCTTCTTAACCACGTAAAACATCATCTTCGATAATAATTTAATAATAGCGGAGATAAAATAATGAAGACGGCGCTTACAGTCGCTTGTAACCGCGTTAATAATAGTGGCAATGAATAATAATAATAATAATAATAATAATAATAATAATAATAATAATAATAATCATAATAATAATAATCATTATGACAATAATAATAATAATATAATAATAATAATATAATAAAGTCAATAATAATGTTAATAATGACAATAATAATATTAATAATAAGCAATAATAGAAACGTAGATAATATCAGATAATATTAATAGGCAATAAAAGTATTACGATATATTTTACATTGGATCGGGGGTGGAGCTTAAAATCTAGAAAAAAACGCAGCGTGAACTTCCGGTTCACGCTGTACACGATTAATCGTACATCAAATACTCTCGGTATTCCTAATCATCGATAGCTAAACGCTGTTGTGGTATTATTTAAGGGTGGAGTTGAGGTTTTTCGAATATCGATGTTTCGCGCTTATATACATACACAAAGGATAACTTCGAAATCGCCCACGTGATTATTCTTCTTCTCGATGGAAAAGAATAACCTGCCACCTTTATTCTCTGGCTTCTTTCGCGATTTCTTTCTTCTTTCTTAGAAAACAAAGAGAGACGCTCGATATATCGAAGCGACGTCGTCGGTACAATGTACAAAAGGATTATTTCTCCCCTCCTAACCCTCTAAATCACTCCTCTCTCGCCCCCTCTTTTCGACCTTACACCCTAAATACTATACGTATGAAGTGGTTGCAGGTTTTTTCATATCATATAACGTAATGTACATACATATACACGCGAACACAGGCCTCCATTACACATATATACATATATTACGTTATACAGTATTAGTATGCGATAATATTCTCTATCGTTATTAAATAAATAATCTTCAAATGCGATAATAAAGTTACTATGTTCATTATCCTATGTATAATATTTATATTCTGTATAATTCATCCTCTCGCGCTTTTATATTTATGTATATATTTATACATTTATATATTTTTTTTATACTCTTTATGTATATAATATGTATATTTATATATATATTCATATTTATAGTTTCTTTATTTATAACTATTTATAAGGATATACTCTTTTAAATAGCTGTGCTGAGACTCGAAAAATGGTAACCATTCGTTCGTTTCTCTAGTTCGATGCTTAAAATCGTCTTTATTCATCGAACCAGTTTGAATTTTTCTTTATATTCGGTTTCCTCCAGCTCGAAAAGCTTTCTTTCTCGTCTTGAAATCCGCAAACGCGGATTTTTAACTTTCGAGGCTGACATTTGTCGTTGTTCTTCGTTTATACAATGATATACATTCCTCGTGTTGCCGGGACCGTTTCCAGGTCATATCGATCGGCTGCTTCCTCGTTCACCGACCTACCGCCTCCCCTAACACTGAGAAGCGATCCTGGACATTTGACCAGAGAAGATCATTCGGAGTACCCTGCAACCGTGTCTTCGTCTGAACGGTTTATGGTTCATTGTCTTCGTCCAGGATTCGCCTTTCTGCCCTCTGTTTCACTTTCAAGGTAGAAGATCCCCTCTTCAGTACACCGGGTAAGGTGGTCTGTGTGGCCACAGTGGCGGGATCGGCGGTAGGCTTCCGTTCCAAGATCAAGTGTCCTTGGTACTCAACGAAGAGTCCTCATCCTGGCTACCGGGATATGGCATGCCTAATTTTGGACCTTGTTGCACCACAACCACGCACTTTCTCATGTGCTTCTCCAGCGTGCTTGGCACCGAGAATGGCATCTCGCAGAAGCGACATTTGTACGTGTCTTTCCCGTGTCTACCGTGTGTCTTCATGTGCCTGGTCAGTTTCGAACTCTGTGCACACGCGTACGAGCACAATTCGCACTTGTATGGTTTCTCTCCTGTGTGAGATCGCCTGTGTACCGTTAGGTTCGAGCAATTCTTGAATACTTTGCCGCAATACTCGCATGTATCGTTCCTACCACTTCGTTCCTTTTTCAATAAGGGACTTGGTAGACCTTGAAGAGCTAAACTGGACGTGGTAGCCTTCGTTGCTTTACGGAATTCATTGTTTTCTAGATAATGGGGACTAGGTAGCCAGAGGCCACCGAAGTCCGGCCCCGAAGATCTGGGAAAACCCTGACCTGAAAATATATTGGGTGTGGTTGAGGAATTGAAGTTCGTGGGCGATAACGCGCTGTCTTTCTCCTTGTTGTTGTTCAAAGAGTTGGTCATGTTAGACGGAGATTCCGTTTTAATGAAACCGCCCCGATGGTTCTCCTGTAGAGCCTGCCTATAAGCCTCCGAGTATTGCGCGATGTTACTTAATCCAAACTTTTCCATCAGATCACCGACTAAACTGGCTGGTTTCTGCTCTATTCTACCGCCGCTTTCTT
The DNA here is from genome assembly GCA_014737475.1 of Bombus confusus. Taxonomy (NCBI): domain Eukaryota; kingdom Metazoa; phylum Arthropoda; class Insecta; order Hymenoptera; family Apidae; genus Bombus; species Bombus confusus. The sequence continues at coordinate 2,793,469 of JACXIV010000033.1, read as the reverse complement.
CTCCGCTTTGGCCTTGAGTAGTACTCAGATCCTCTGGTGTATTCTCCTCGGTATCTTCCCTTTCTCCTTTCTGTTCGTTCTCATCCGCTTCATCGAGATCCATATTCTCATCGCAACTGGAACCATCGTCCGGAACGGTTTCCACGCTCCCTTGAGGACTAGCCGCGTTCAGATTCTCCTGGTGTTCTTTTCTCATGTGTTTCCTCAACTCGGCGAAGCTTGGAATCTCCATTTCGCAAACTTCGCACCTCGTCGGCGTCGTTTGTCCATCCTGCGTTCCATCTTGTCCATACTGTCTCTCCTTATCCCTGTGACTTCTTCGATGCACGATGAGATTCGACTGGAAACGAAACTTCTTGTCACAGACCTCGCACGAGTAAATGGTTTCTGACACGGAATCTGCGATGATGGGCGTCGAGGCGACAGGTGGACTGGTCTTCTCGCTATCAGTCGAATTATTGTTGTTATGATGACCAACCGGGCTCTGACTGTAGCAGGGCGGCGAATTCTCCTTTTGGTGATTGTTATGTGTCAGTATTGTAGCGTTGTTCGACGCTGGACTGGGAGGTTCGACAGGTTGACTGTGATTTTGTGCTGCTGGCTGTTGCTGTTGCTGCTGCTGCTGCTGCTGGACGGTGCTCGGTACAGGTACAGGCGGTACCGGGGCGGGTGGGTTCGAATTCGTCGTCGAATTACCGCTACTAGGTGGAGCCGCGCCTAAGGACGGATTAGCGAGGCTCCTTAGGCGCGCCGAGTAAAAATCCAGGTTGGCCTCGAGTGGAGGAGGATGCGCCTGACCGCCGAGGCCACGGCCGTGCGACAGTTCGGCCAGGTTCGCCAGATTCCGGGCATTGTTCAAGGAGTCCAACGAGCTACGGACCAAAGGATCTCCCAAATTTAAACCATCCATACCTCGAAGCGGGTCACCAAGATTTTGCAGGTTTCTCGTGGCAGTCTGTAGCTCTTGAAGGCCTCTATACCCGGCCAGAGGATTCAAGGCCAAAAAGTCTGGCCTAAACATGGGTGGGAAGCTTCGCTCGAGATGCTGAGGTAACCTTAGAAAACTGTGAAGCGGATCGCCAACAAGGGACGCCGAGGATTGAAGTTGTTGTCGTCCACTGCTGTTACCGCTGGAACTCGTGCCGCCAGATGAGTTTCCCGTGGATGAGCTTCCGGTGGATTTACTGCTTAGATTCAGGTGGTTGGGTGGGCTCAGGTGATGCGTGTGGGTGGGTGTGGGCGTTGGTGGACTTGGCGCGGGTGTGTTCGACGAGGAGTTCGTCGATGACGACGGGGAAGTGTAAAGACGGGCGCCGTGGACGCTTTGTACGTGCTGGAGCAGCTCCCACGCTGAGGATAGTCTTCTGGAACACTGCGAGCACTGCAGCCATCGTGGTTCTGAAACAGGATAATGTAGACGGTCTCGGTTAAATACCTGAAAGTATAGATTTTTGGAAAAGAACTCATCGAAGGGAAATATATCGTTAATTTATAGTGGAGCGACAAATCGAGTATTTTAGGAATATGTGGGGCTATTTTGATACGAACAGCTACAAGGTACAAAGGTCTTTTAATTTTAAAGAAGTAATTTTCTCGTCACAAACGAATCTTTGAAAATTTCTGAATTTCGAAGCTCGTGCATTGTCTTTCTTTCATAAAACGAGAATACTTGATTCTTAATGCGAAGGGAAACGACTTTGGAAAATTTTAGATAAAATTAAAGTATAAGAAGTCCACAGAGTCGTTGATGTCTAGTCTGCGTGTATTTTCTTGGACGTATAAAGATATAGTAACGCATCGGTGATCGTCTGTGTACAAAAGACACGGTATTTACATTTCAAATAACGAAAAATGGTATTATACTGAAAACTATTGAAAAAGCTTTGATCACGCCCAAGATAAAGGATCGAAAATCGCATAAAATATCTCACCCCGAAGCAACGCTGCCGCGGTCGATCACGCGTGCGATAAGTTGCAACCGCATCAAACAGTCCAGGAGATTACCGTGAACCACGATGATATATGGAAACACGGGGCAAAAAACTCTCGTCAAAATTGTCGAGGGGCAAGACGACACCACCGCGAGAACATGTGTGTCTAACGTGTGACCGACCCACGTCTATGGGAAGTTCAACTGGCTATCAATTTTCGAGGCACCCTTAATTTCGCGGAATCGGGATAGAAATCGGGTCCGCCGATTGAATTCGGAATTCAAACGGCGCGGCTGTGTCAAATTGCGGCCACGCGGGGGCTTAAAAATAATATCCCCGACAACGATGCTCCATAGTCAGGGGGTTGAAAAGGCTGGCTCGAGGCGAATGGGGATCGGTTCAGCCTGAAACTGACCCTTAACGACTTCTCGACCCTGCCTCTCGCTCCGTCGACGACCGCGGCAGGAACTGGTTTTGAATTTCAATGTTTTTAATCCGGAATATCAGATTTTCGGCCATTTTTCACGCTCCGGAGACAACGCTGTACGCGGTGCTAGGGTGTCCGTAGGATTTTATTAATTCGTGGCCACCCTCTCGTAAAAGAGGATGAAAGAAGACGAGAAAAAAATGGGAGGAAAGCGGAACAGACGTTGCGATGGTCCCTTGTTTCGTACCGCGGAAATGCCATTGAACTGAGCATCAGGGACATATTCGGAGATCTCGTGATTCCGGACGTTAGGGTGATTGTGAATTAAATTTGTTTCGAAGAAACGTGGAGAGATGATGCGTAGTTTGTGAGCAAAGGGATCTTTCGCTTCAGGTGTAACGATAGTTGAGATTATGAACCAGGAAATATGCAATTTAAGCTATACGATACATAATTCGTAATGTACTCGAGATACATGAAATTGAAGTTTACATTTGTGTCCCGTGAATTTGAATATTTTACGATCCTTTTAAATAATGACGCGTGTTTTTAGCAGATTGTATTCCTTTCAAAGCGTACTTTATCTCTTTAATATGCCACTTGCTTTTGTTTCATATGATATAGAATCGTGAACTCATACTTATCAGGAGTGAATATATTTATCGGTTTGAATAAAATATTGGGAAGGTTCTGTAATTGGTATAAACGCGTTAATGTTGGAATACGACATAAGCAAGAAATTACACAGTTAGATCGAACGTGGAGAAGAAGAGTGTTAGAAAATTAAAAAGTTGGGGATCGCTTCGCCTATTATATCGTTTCAGACTGATTTAACATCGGGAAGAAAAGTCAACCGGAGAGACAAAAGATCTGGGAAAAATAAAAGCGGTCCTAATTAAATGGCTGTTCGAGATAGGGGAAGATCTTTGTCGTCGAAGGAAGTCTGCAAGCGAGAGTCTTAAAGCCGAACCTCCTCTAAATAAGACCTTACATTTTACTTAAGTTTCTTATTCCATTCGAATTGAGTCGTTTGTTACACCAAACGGAACGTTCTCGTCGATCGTTTACTCTTCTGAATTCTCTTTAAATCGTATAAAAGCAGCACGACTCTCGAATAAAATGATCAGATTCTAAAGTTCATGTAGACTCTTCTATTTTCAGTGCTAGTTATACTTTGCGATCTTTCGCATCGCTCTATCATAAGTATCTTTCGAATTAACTGTGAATTAATGAAAAAAAAAATCATCGATTATTTATAAAAAGCAACAGAGAAACTAACTACTAGCAGGCATTTAGTGGCAAATACGTATGAGCTTTTTCGAAGTTAAATCGATCAACTCCGTCTTTTATAAAGTTATGAATTTCGCATTATCCAGATACGAAACTAGTACTCGACATCTCAACGAAGAAAACGCGTGTTCATAAATTTATTCAATTCCAGTAAATTTCAAGAAAAGTTTTCAAAAAACAATGTTTCTAATTATCCTTCTTGCACGCAGTTTCATTCACGGAGTCGATCGGCATAACTTCTGAACGATTCATATAGCCTGTGCTAAATCTATCAAAAAGTGTTGAAATCACGACGAATGCGTAGAACATTCAAAAAACGAGATAAAAATTGCGAATACCATTGAAACAGGAAAACAGCGAATTATACGATTTTTGGTCACACCTCGGTCTCGTTACTGAAATTATTCAAGAGAAACTGCTTGAGAGCCGCGCGGAATACACAGAAGCGTGTATCAACGATGTCCAATAAATGAATCACGCTGGCGCGGATCCCGGCGACAATGGGACACGTAAACAATGAATCCTAAATTAAATTAGAAACAACTCGAGGGACGTCAGCTTCATAAGCGATAGGATATACCCCGCGACAATACACAATAGAACACATATCGCCGCGTGTAACAAGGTGCTAAGTAGAATAACGAGGCTGCCGGGTGGGCGACAGATTTTTCTTCCCCGCCTCGCTGACCTTTCACCACGATTACGTTTGCGTTTACGCGTCGCGGTAAGAAACGCTCGTGGAATGGAAGAGGGAAAATACCGTGATTCCTCGCAGATAACCTCGTTCCAACGTCTACCAACGTTGTTGCGTCGGCTTCGAGGTTGAAATCTGAAGTTCAAACGTGATCGTATATGCAGTCTACAGGGGAAGATGATGATGATAAATAGATTCGGGATTTTTATACAAATTTATATCGTATTTTTATGGATGCAACTAAAGTAATAGAATTGTACTTAAATAGAGACTCGTTACATCTGTTACAAATTATTATAGTTACCCGTTACACATTTTTACCTGCAACATACTTAAAAACGCTTAAAAATGCAGTTGTTGACAATTACAACCAGTTTGTTAGCTTGGACAGTTTAAATCTGGTTTGCGTATCATGCACGTTCCGTGTATTCTCAGAAGTACATAGACTTTCACATTCCATTTATCACAGAACGTTTTTATCGATCACATTCTCAACGACGACGAATACTTTTCCGATATTACTTATATTTCGCACAGCTTACTTCAAGATGTAGCTTATTTCGTGATGCAGCTTACCTCTTCCACTTGTAAATATCGTTAAACGAACTCGTAATATAGAATCCTGACAAGTAGAACATCCCGACGAACGTAATAAAACTTTTGGAATTTGACTTTTGGCGTTGGTCGCTTCGATTGCTCAACAGAATTTCCAAACGAAACTGACACGGCTACACGGTTATCTCGCCAAGCGGTAAAACAAAGGAGCGCGATACCGCAGGAACAGGAAGAAAAACCGTTTAATTTTCACCGCGTCATCGATTCGACGAACCTTTTCGAGTGCGAACTTGGCTGACCCCGGCGAGGAGAAAATTAGAAAGCGAGGAAAGGGACGAGTCACGTCATAAATGAGGGGTCATCGAGTGGCAAACCGTGAAAATTTGGCATATTGTTTCACGCGTCTGGCCCTCGGGCGAGCTTTCGTCGACCGGAAGTCGATGATATTGCCGAGTTCCCTCGAACTGGTTGAAGAGGGGACCCGACACCGAGGAAGATAAGCAAGTGCTCGAGCATAATAAAGGTGTATCGATTCACAGGCGGACGCTTTTCATATGCAAACGTCGCGGCCGGCCATCCGTTAGGATTATTTCTTTAGATTTTCCGCCATCTTCTCTCTCTCTATGGATGCTTCTGCCCTTACTGAAGATGCGGCCGATAGAGAAGCGCATCGATCACGATTTATAGGGTTCCACTTTACAACGTGAATGGTGTTGCGAAAAAAGCACCGCGGCAATGGAAATCATTGGAAATTTGAAAGTTTTGTATGGAGCTGGCGTATAAAAATTGTTAAAAAAAAAAAAAAAAAAAGATGAGAAAATTATCTACATACTAAAATTATTTTAGAACGTTGAGAAATTTTTATCGATCAATTGCGATTTATTGGCTAGCTTGAAGAATAGTTTAGCGCATCTTGAGTATTATTAAATTCACAGGAATTACATATATATATATATATGTGCAATTAAATTTTTACCAAAGAATTTTGTTAATATATTAAATAGTAAATATACGCGACATACGATTCGATGGCGAAAGCTAAATTCGTCAGGGGTATCGTACGATCAAATAACGAACAATGTGGTCGCATACGAATACATGGTCTTCCGGTGCTCGCGATAGTGACCGAACGATTTTCCTCAGAAATTGCCCGACAAATTGGCCCACGCGACGTTTACGGGCAAATCGTTCGGAATGCCATTGTTTAACGACCATCCAAACCCTGGTCATCCTACGAATACTTCCTTTCAACCCCTTCACGGAAGATTTCACACGAAACCTAGCTTCCCTCAATCGGTGGGTATAGTTGCCGCGAAATAATTTTCCAAATTATTCCTCGTCTCTTCAATACGCTTTTTTTCAGACGCATTTCTCATAGACTTCTGACGTGTTCATTTTACAAACTTTTGAGAATATTTGGAAATTGGAAGTTATTCTTTCATAATATAATATTTTATATATTTTACTGTATGTGCTACATACTATACGAAGATGGAAATACAATAAGTTCATTTTTATCGATTTCCTAATTTCACTATCATTTACAATTTAATATGCCATAGCTGAAAAATAGATTTATAAATTCAGAAAGTTTTGTAAAGGAAGATATTCGCTGCATAATCAATAATATTCAATATTCACAAACGTTACGTTTAGCAGGATCTATTATAAGTAGAGATTTATTTTATCTGCTCAATATTTCGAAACCATATTTTCTACTTTGAATATTTCATGTATTTCTGCAGATGACACGAATTCTGCATATTGTCGGCTCTTTAAATTTTTCATAAATGCATAAAAATTCGCAACCTATTTGCGATCAAAGCTCCGCTACAACGTCAAAGGGTATGTTCAATTTGACACTTTGAACAAACCTGTCACAAAAGAAAGCAGCAAGGCAAATTCTAAAAAAAATATCTGAACGAGCCTCCAGCAGTCAAATTAGACGATTCTACTTTTTATTCATTTCGTAATTTCATTGCGTAAGTCCACGAGTAATATTGAATTCTCAAGAAACGAATGACTCACTTCTGGAAGTTCATCTATTTCAAAAAAATGACGTGAATTTAAAAGTCACTGTTTGTAACATCATTATGTTCCTATATTTTGCGTATGTGAAAGATTCTGACAGGAAGAATGTTACGAACGAAGAAAACCGCATACAGAGAGTGGAAAATATGAAACTATTAGATAAATTCATTTGATGTTCATATGAAACACCGCGAGACGAAGTTTCAATCGGTCAATCTCTGTCGAACAAGCATAATCTGATCCCTGATTGCGATGCGGCGCGCGTTGTCCCTTTTAAGTGCAACCCTTGTACGTAGGACAAAGTGCATACGCCGCATACGTTGGCTAATCGATATTTTAATATTGTCACACGCCATTCTGGATTAAAGGGCTTTCGGTGTATGCGTGTACAAACACGTGCACACGCGTGGTGACGCGACCAACAGCAGATGTGACCGGTTTGAAAAGCGAGAAGATTTCCTCCGACGAAACTGTATCGTTTTAATAAATTTTCGTGCCGTCCACGGGACGTTCGTCGACCGAAAATTCCGAGAACAATCGCCCCTGGACGATCAATAACCGTTGCCAGTAATTATCGTTTCATAATTAATAAATCCTGGAAATAGTTGTCGCTCGATGATCACGGCTGTTGTTAACGTACCTGTATTTGACAATAGCTTTGGTAGGATTCGAAACGAGCTGCTTTTTGGATCTGTAGAGGTCAGACTGAGACGTAAAGAAAGCTGATTTTTGGAGACACGTAAAATTGAATAGATCCTGCTGAGTCTTGCATCTCGTCAGGTTCTACTTCTGCCAGTTTCAACTTGCGTGGGTGTAGCATATTGTTTGAAAAATGGCGTTTGATCTGCGATTCTTCGATCAGCATTTTGTTAATTGAGAGATCGATAGTTTTATCTTTTTTTTTTTTTTCTTCTTATTTAAAGTTTCAGAAGTGTATTAACATTTTGGTACTTGTACGCGTTTGGTCATTTTATTTGGTGAACTGGATTGTAATTTTATGGAAATATTTATTGAAGGAGGTGTTCGATCAAGTTTGCACGTGTTATTTTCATATTTTCTGGATTAATCTCTTTTGCGAAACAAATTTCCATTAGAGGACCTAAACAAGATGGAATATGTAGGTCATAAGAGGAAAAATTGATAAGCCACATTACGTGCCACGAGTCTTCGGATAAAATTTGCTACTGTATCCTACGGCTAAATATAATGCGAAGATGTTGCTCAAAGAAAACACTTTAAAAGCTCTATCAAAAAGTTAGAACAGAAATATGGAAATAACATTGGCGTTATTTGCATTACAATGCAGAGCATGTGCAGAATATCATAATAATTAGATAATTATAGGAACCTTCCATTATTCTCTATCATATTAAGCATACGACATTTATCATATATCAAAATTAGTAAAATCGATAAAGTCTTGCTATTATTTCTTACTAATGTGCTTCATCGAATACAGTGATATACATATATTTTCCTTCGCACAAAAGCTTCTCTAAAATATACGATGAACCGATCTTTTCTTTTAAATGCAAAATATTCCCAGCATAATTTTATTAAAACACTGAATGCAGTCTATTGTCAAGTGCGCTATATATTAAACATCGCTGAAACTTTCGTGAATCGAAGTTCTCTCTTTAAATAAACCCACATACTGTTCGAAGCTTCCCGCGACTGTATTTCTCGTGGTCACTACAATGTTGCAACGCGACTGGCTAGCGTTTTCTCTGAGACTTTATGTCCCTTGTTCCCCTGTCCAACCGCAAACGTCAAGAATGGACCACGGTGCCCATTAACTCTCTCGTCTCGCAAACAAACGAAAGAAAAGAATGCCGAAGCGAGAACGTTGTGTTCTTCTGCTTGAAATAACAACATTTCCAAAGACCGCGCGTGCCAAAAATATTGCTCTTCTTCGAATGTTTGCGCGTTATTGCGTTCAGCTTCATCTGCCAAACATGGTGCAGTTCAAGAAAGAAACGAAAAGAAAAGGCAAAGTGAGGACGCGTTTATCTTGGCAGTCTGAAACGTTGCTGCTGTTACATTCTCGTCTTCGACTGTGACACTTTAATTGTCTTCGTTGAACCTTCGCCGCCAGGAAGAAGACAAATGAAGTTTGTAGGCAGCTTTTTAACGTGTCTTTGTTCAAGAAGATTGGCAAGGGCACGAGAATAAAGGGTTGAGGAAAAATTGAAAACCGAAAGAACGTCGTGTAAAATGGAAACTTACTAATCCTTTGTACTTTGATAACTCGCGTGATAGATCAACGATTTAGGTAGATTCTTCCAATAACATTTTTTGGCACCAGGGATTCGTTTCAAAGTGAGAAAGGTTACGAGTTAGTAGTCTTTATTTTTCTGCTTCGTATGAGTTGAAACAATACGATACAGTACAGTGTAGTGCGAAGTATTAGAGAAGCATGACAGTGTAAAAATTTTCAGAGAGGTTTCTTCGAGAAATTTATGACCTCTTTACTACGAGGAACAAAGAGAATGTCTATAAGATTCACATGGTATATAGAATATTAATTAACAACTTATCAACAACGACTACGATAATTCGATTAGGTACGAGTTAATTTAATTTCGACCAATCGGTTAAAATTGTCATCTAATTAAAATTCAAAAGACACCTAACATTATCGAAAACCATCGCGCTATATCGATCGTTACCAGAAAAAAGATTCGAACACATACGAAACGCTTAAAATAACGTGACAAAACTAAACGTTCGAGGAAGAAGTCGTCGCATGTAACGATGACGAAAAGTAAGGGGAAAAATCCTTAAAAAATCTGGTAGAAAAACACGAAGAGAGGGTAAGAAGTGAAGACTGTCGCGCGTATTGGCACTGCCGCTACAGTGTATCACTTTTATGTCGTCCTCGTTGACTTCCTTCCTTGCGGGGGTGAGAAAGCAGGGCGGAAAGAAGGGAACGGAAGGGCTGCAGGAGCTCGAAACCCTGAGATACAACCAATTCGCAAGCAATTCTCGTCGCGCCTCGGGCGGTCCACGAAGACGAGCTAGCACGAGGATGACGGAGAAAGAGAAACGAGTATAAAGCGAAATAGAAGGAGAGGGAAGAGGTTGAGAAAGGGGACGCGCGAAGGAAGCATAAAGAACCGCCGTTGGAAAAAGCTCGGCCACGAACGAGAATTAATATTCCAGACAAACGTGACAGATAGATCAAATCTGCATCTCACCGGGAACACCGGTGTCAATTTCGACGGATTATCGCTGCTTGTCTCGGTTCCTCCTCTTCATCCCCTATGCCAAACTTTCGTTTTTCCCTGTAACGTCAATCTCCATCTCCTTACGTCCCTGTTTCTCGAGAGACAATCGCGAGAAGATTTTTTTTTTTTTTCGTTGTCTGTATTGGCTTCAGAGTCGCTAATCTTGCTCATAGAGCTAATCCTGCTCATCGGTAGAAAGTTTGCATTTATGAACATAATTTCATGACATATATAGTATCAGGGTGCAAACCTTGGAGAATTCCCGATATAAAACAGTTAAAAGGCAGTAAAAGCGCCGACAGATTAGGAAATTAGGAAATTCCGAGGGACCATATACCTGTGGCCCTTTATGATCTTGGGTAATTAAAAGGATCTGCTTGACCATAGGTCATTAAAAAGATCTACTTGACCATGGATCATTAAAAAGATTTACTTGAACATGGGTCAATGTGTGGGCCAGGTACATCAAAGCCGGGATATAAAAGGCAGCCGTTAGAGAGTATGGGTTCACAGTGTGGAGGACTATTTCTAGGCAAGAGGAGGTCAGTGTTAATGTTGTCAGAGCTGTCTAGAAGTTAGTGCCGTGGTGCGAAGACCAGTGGGTCATCGTGCCGTAGAGCTGAGTTAGTGACCAATAGTGACTGCATGCAGAGATACTAACTGAGTGTGAGACTAGATTTAGTGCTGACAGGAACGATATCGGAACAATCATACCGCTACCAAATATGCTAATACTAATATCACACCTAATCTTATTCTACATATATTTTTGTCAAATTTTGTGAAATCGAATGGAAGTCCTATCGTGAAGTTTGAACGATAGACGATGTAAATGCCACAAATGATGATAAAGAAATAATATATGTTCGTTGGATCTTGTTTTATTTCTTGTGTATCACCAATTATCAGCATGAAATTGACCACTTTTTTATTTTTTTCGTTAGAAGATCAGCGTTAAGCGAAAGTCTACGAGTCTTGAAACTCTTTGAGGTTTCATATTATAAAACATGTTTCCAAAATCATTGAAAACTTGGATAAACGTTCCATTTACCAAAGACTCAAAAATTCCTGGTCTATATAATATTCTATAACACTATTATATCTTCAAAGCTACTTATACCAAGTTAACCAACCAATCTCACGAAAATCAAACTACATTAAACCCTTTCACCACAAAGGGCTCAACACATCTTCCACTTATTCCAGCTAAAATATTATCTCAAAAGACACAGTTGCCATTTTCACTCATGAACGAACTTCATCAAAAAAACTAAATAAAAAGACAGATCAGCCAGAGTCTAAAGTCTAGTGGGCTCCATTTCCGCTTCACTTCGTTTCTGTCGATCGTCTCCGATTCAGATTACTCTACCTAGAGACAAACTACAAGCTAGATACACCGTGATGTCGCAGATCAACCGGTTCGCTCACATTCACGCATATTATCCCACGAATTCACACATACGTATTCGCGTGCGTGCTCGTGCAGCATTGGCTCGTGCGGACCACGTGGCCAAACAATAGGACGATTCTAATTGGGCTTTTGGAGGTGGTCGGTCAATGACAAAAAACTGGGCAAAAAAGGCGACGAAAGGGGCTTATCCAGGAGAACAAGTCCAACGTGGACGCAGCGTTGGGGGATGAGCACCAGGATGGGGTTAACTCTCTTTCTCCGCGTACCTAGCAGAAAAGGGGGACCAGGGATGCTTCAGCGAGTTTCACGGACCGTGATGAAATTTTAAAGAGACACACCGGTGCGCTCGCGCCGGATCAACAAGCTGTTGCGTAATTATTATCGTTTGCATTAATCAAGCGGCGGCCGCGGTTTGCTCGCGATGGAGGATCAACCCTTCGAGTGTGAAAAATCTTCGAATACGAAGGGATGATGGCGAAACGGGGGTAAACGTATATTTGGACGGCTGGTTTGAGATCTTCCAGTGAGGCTTGATGATGCTCGGACGAGTTTGATGATGTTTGATGATATTTGATGATATTTGATTATGTTTTATCACGTATTAGTGCGGTTTTTGTTAATTGGTGTAATGTGCAGTGAATGTTTAACTCTAGAAGAACTGGTTGAGCTATTTTGCATTGCTAGCAAATATAATTATTCCTAAACCTTTAATTTTTGGGAAAAGGTAAGAGCATTCCTATGCTTCGTTAGAAATTATAGCGGATTATTATAATTTGTGATTATAGCGATTATTTTTGAAGTATAGCGAAATATATTCAAGATAAATATATTAGGATAAAGAAACTGGTATTTCTATTTAAATATGTATACAGGTAGGATGAAAGTAATTTAATGTGGAGTTATGTTTGCAAGAGTTAATTAGAATTATGTATCACTGGAATCTGAGTCTGAGGTAATAACGTATAATGTATTATACATCTGATTGTGAGTAGCTAATAACTGTTAGATATTAATGATAATTAATAACGTTTTGCACTTTAATAAGCATAGATATAAAGGTATATAAAGAATTCCTGAATGCAGTTAGCATTATTTGTTGGTAGCTTTTTCGAACAAGTGAACCATCATAGGGTTACATTATTGATAATGGACATTACTATTCATTTATTCTGTTATTCATATCATGAAAAAATAATCATTCGTTTTTAATTGGTATCGTTGGGTCATAGGTTACCACAATAATTTATGCTAGGTTCCCGTTGAATTACTTAATTTTACAGTATAAAGATTACTAATGATATTTATCGTGTAAAATGTGAAATTATATAAAGTAACCTATAAAATATAAACCTACGATAAATGAAATTATTTTAATAATATTTAATAATTACTAATTTATGATTCAACGACGCTACTTCAAAATTAACGCAGAAGATCTAATTGTGATTCTTTCTATTAAATATAATACAGTGTATTGCACGAAACAGCAATCACATGAAAATTTTAAATCGCTGTAAAAACATGTCAGAGGACGAATTATTCATCATCACTAATTAGCAATTCTCAATTTGAAGAATGGAAACAGTGTTAGCGTTCGAATTAAATAGCACAATCTATATCACAAGTGTCACTTGATATTATTAAACCAAGGGTTAAATATTTCAATAAAGTACTTACACTCGAAAAAGCGTAATAAGATGAAAAATTATATAACAGATCTGTTTCTGCAACTTTTCGTAGCTTCAATGGAACGCTTAGTGATGTCAAATTTTTTAATCAGCGGTGTACATATAAATCAACGTTGTTTCATCGATGGTAATCGTTCCAATCGAACGATTATTCCGCCAATACTCCCTCATCCACGACTTTCCTATAATCGTCGCTTTTCGAATGAGACACAATTAAGATGGAACGATTCTTAAGTCTTAAGGAATGGCCGGATCATTGCGGAGCGAGCGTGATAATATTTGCAAAAGCGAAAACACGCTAATTGTAAGAAAGAGAGCAGAGGAACGACCAGCGATTCTCATTGAATACCATTACCGGGATCCGTATTTTCTCTCTTTCGTTTCCACCCTCTCTGTCTTTATTTCTGCGATGCAAAACAGCCGGCCGCGGCAATTTGCACAGGTAAGCACCGAGTTAAGAATCTCAAAGGCTGTGCTTTCAATTCATCAGGGGCGTCGGGTCGCATGAATTTCGTTCGAGGTCGTCGCCGTGTCTTTGAAGTTAATCGGAGTAAACCGTCGCGATCCTGGTGTCGATTCGTCCCCACGAGTGGGTGCGAAATTGAAACCCTCCCTTTCATATCGTTGTCATTCAGTCATCGAACGCGCCTATTTTTTAAACAAATTTCGAAGGAACTAGCCGATCAGGATATTATGAATGGAAACTTAAAAATTGGCTAGAGACCGATAGCGAGCTAAAAAGTTTATTTTTTGCGTTTCAAGTGTGTACCTTATATTAGTAAAAGATACGAATCGAACGCACTAGTAGGTTAATACATCGATAATATATAAGAGACTATCTTTTTCAACTTTTTGTGGTTCGATTTTTCAAGTGCAAGGAAATTCTTGAGAATTATTAAATCACATAAGATAACGACGACAATGAACTTTATGAAAATTTAACACAATGAGGATATTTCTTATTCATCCTGCGAATATTTCAATTTTTACTTTCATGATTTATACAAAGTTTCACGAGAAACATCTATATTCCGTCTTTCAGACAAAATTATAGTTCACGATTTTTCCGTAATATCTCTATCCTAAATACCAGTAATTCTGAGTGGAATAAAAAATGAGATGAATTTACAAAGACTGTACTTATACATGGAAACACGCTACGAAATTTTATTTCTCTCCAATATCAACTTTAACTACAATTTTTACGACCACGAGTGTATTTGCATCGATTCGATAAAAGTCGCGTGGACTGCCGACCATCGAACGGTCGATCTGTCATCTGCGCAGTGAAATTCTGGTTTCGGATTCGCTGGTCGAGGGGGCGAGAAAGAAAGAAAGAGAAAAAGGGAGTTTTAAAGTACAGTTACGGGCTGCCATGTGATGTCGATCGTGGTTCAACGAGCATGGACAATGCCGCGGTAGATTCGATTTTTGAATTTAAAGAGCCCGCTCGGGGATTGGGGTGAACCTGCCCCCATAGCCTCTCCCCTACCCCTCGTGGCCCTTTTTTTTATCGGTGGCCGCATTGTCGAAAGGTTTAACGTGCGAATGTCCACGCTGGTTTTCAATCATGCTCCACGATGAAAAGTCGTAATTAATTTTATTTTCGAAACTTGCCGCTAGTCCGATTTCGGTTTCGAGTGCCGGCGAGGGAATCATATAACTGTCACGCTGCAAGACAAGGGAAACTTTGTAGACATCCATCTGGATGATCGAAAAGTCTCCATGGTTTATTGGATATTAAAGAATAAAGAATAGGAATCCTACGTAGTATCTTAGGATAGATTTAAAAATTTATGACTTCACTCTTTTTCTTTTTTAAGGACGAGCAGTTATGGCAGTAGGTTTATGATTAAAAATATAACAGAGAAGAGTCGGTAATTATCGTTATCGAGTCAATTATCGAATTGTTTGTAAATTAAACCATTAAAATCGCTACTTGGAGAAATGTAATTTCCAAGAATATCGATATCGTTTTTTAAATCGGGAAATAACGAATTTTATTGTGTTCTTATATTAAACAGATTTAGGAATCGAATTTAACGTAATTTGTTACTTATTCTATCGATAATGTCTGCTCGGGAGCTGTATAGAGTACGGAGAGCATTTGTTGCCGGAACACTCGCGTTTTATTTATAGAGGCTACCTTGACTCGGAAGACCCAACGCAGAACTGGAAGCGGAATATGTGAAAACATCGTGAGGCATCTTTAGATCTACTTGATACCACGAGTCGAATGTCAGCTCCACTTTTGTTCGAAGAATACTTCTGATAATTTTTATCAGGATAGCATCGATCATAAAGGTTTAACACTAAACCTACCCACACTTCTTGCATACTCATTGACCGCTCGCGATAGGCAGGACAGACTACAAATTTTTCTTAGAAAAAGAAGCAAACTAGATACAGATACCGAAGAATATATTGTATACATATTTTATGAAAAGTCATAGATTAGGAAGCGATATGATAACCTTTAAATATGGTAAAATTTGTGTAGAAATTTGAAAGCGGTCAATTTGACCGCTGTGGTAGGTTTAGTGTTAAGGATCGTAAAAACGTTAGTATATACCTACGCACGATCAAAGTACTATTTAAAAATAACATGTTTTATATGCACAAACTTAAAACTCTTGAAATCGACCAATAAGTTCTCTTATATCCTACATTATTCCATGATACTATCCCGAATGAAACTTTTCACTTTATCTCTTCTCATCCCCATCTCCTTCACCTGGTACCTGCGTTTCAATTTCTCTAAGCGAAATAATCAATCAAAAAGTACTTTCTAATCGTAACTTAAAAATTTTCCGACAAATACCTCCTTTCTGATCTTCGCTACTTTCTAGCACGCCTTATTCGTATGTACTTTAAATTAGTATTTCAACTTCTCGTGTTAAAAGCACCCGATTCTCCTCGCAATTCACCTAATACCGAACGAATGAACAAATCCCAGGCACGTACTCACCAGAATTGACCGTATTGGTGTCCGCATCCACAGATTCCGTTTTCGGTTTCTTCGGTAGATCCTCCTTGTCTTCGTCGGAAGCTTCTGTCCGTCTTTTAGGTGTCGAGCTGGCGCTAGCTTTCAGCTCGATCGGGCTTCCAGCGTCCGGACCGGAGCCTTGAAGCGTCGGAGGGCTCTCCAACCTTCCTCCGCCTCTTTTGTTGATGGGCGCCGAAATGCTGGGCACCGAGTTCAACTTCGAGTCCTGGTCGACCGTCTTCAAGGCGAGCGCGTCCTCCGGATCGGAATCTTCCGGCGCCGCAGTCGCCGGTGGACTGTGACAACCTTGAAGAGTACTGCGACAGTGATTCACCTTGTGTTCGATGAACCGCACGATCTCGCCAAGGGGGTAGGACACCCTGCATGCCCCACATTGGACGGTGTCAGGAGATGTGGTGCCTTGCGAGGTTTCCGCTGGAAAATTACAAAATCGAACTTTCTTAATTTGTTTGTCGTCGGTTTGCAAAGCATACAGAGCAGTTACAAAATAACGGTATAAGGTGTTAAATGTTCGTAGATTTTTACTCTTCTTGATGAATAGTGTAGAAATACTACGAACTTTAGAAGCTAATTTTTAAACCTTTTAAACCAGAGACGATAAAACGTCAACGATTAGATATAGAATTTTTATTGGATTTGAAAAATTTCGTTAAAGTATTTTAATTCGAAGTGTAATAATGTATCATCAGTTATTTTCATAATAAATGCTTTTGCATGGTATTGTTTATAGGAATATGTAAAACAAAATTGTGATAAAATTGTCGAATAGAAGACTTAGGTATTACGTAATGCGTGAAATAATTCTTCAAGATCTGGGTATTTTATTATAGGTTGATTTTTCAAAATTCCTGTTCCATGTCTGACAACATTCTGTCCAGTTTTACGCGTCTTACATAAAGTCGCATAAACTCACATGTTCCTATGAAACTAAACAGAAGACCCTCTTAAGAATTCGCCCAAAGCTGCAGACACTTTAGATAAAAGGATGCTTCAAGTCCTTTCTCTTGAACCTGTGTTTTAGACCACCCAAGAAAATTTCACCATCTTGCAATATTTTATCGTGACGCTTTAACCGTCCACGTTCTGGATGAAAAGTTCATTAAATTTGTTCCGTTACGTTTCGCTTAAAATACGGCTTCTAATCTCTCTCGAACGTATTAAAGCGTGAAGAGATATTCTGATTGCGTTTTAGAATTAGAACTACGGAACGAGGTATCCATCGATTACCAATGAAGTTAAAAAATCAATGAAACACTGCTTTCCATATTTCATGACAATAAATGGATTGTAGGAAATATTCTCGTTTCTTCTACTTTATTACCTACAGTTAGTTACTTCGTTATCAAATTATATTGCAATTGCAGATAGTCTACGACCGAACTACAAATCTTTACAATCGTTTTGAAAGGTAGCTCTTTTTGGCATAGAATATATTAATTTTCCGGCAACGAAAATTAATGTCACGATGATAAAAATGGCCTTATCGCATATTATATGCACAAAGATTTTCATGTCTCCTGCAAAAATGATAAAAATGGAAAAAAATCTACGCGATAGTTCCACCAATCGTTACCACAAAATCTCACAAAATTCCCACAACCACCGCATGCTTATACATATAATTAAAGCTCGTTCACGCGCGAGCGACGCAGACATCGCGAGCTCCATTTTCGTGTAAGGGGTTGGGGGTTGAAATTTGGTTAGCTGAAGGAAAACGCACGCCGCTGATATAGAGATCTAATTTCCTTCTGTGCGAGTCTTATAATTCACCGTGGTTCGAGGGGCTAAGGTCCTGGGGTCAGCCGCAGACGTAACAATTCACTTTTAAGTGTCCTCCAGCAGACCTCCTGGCAGCATTCCTCGCGGCTCTCCCCCTTGCCCACTGCTTATGCCGCGCTCCATTAACATAGAGATTGGCAGGAGTTTCATGCATCGATCTCTCCCTCGTCGGAGTCAAGTATCCATATCCATGCGAATAGGGCTGCCAGTGCCGCGTAAAAATACGAAAACCCTCTATCATTGTCTTTTTGACCATTTGTCCTTCTACTCTTTCTTCAGATGTAATAGGTGTTTCAATACAGAATACTTTCTGACATATAGTTTGATTTGGCTGTGTTGTACAAATATTTTGGACGAACTTCTTTAGCGGACTTCTTTTCATGGTAGGGATGAAAGTCCATATTTGGATAGCCTGTGGCTATTCTTTTTGCTCGTTTTCGTAGGTGCGCGGACACCGTTCGATTCTTTCGGGGCGGAGCTCTGATTGACCACTGGCCAGCGCGCAAACGCAGTTCGGATGACCCTGCGTATGTAACTTCACCTTTGGTCCGAGTGGGATTGTCAGATACTTGCATGGAAAGGTTTCAGCGATGGATTTATATCACTTTTGCAATATTTCGATCAAAATTTATCACGCGGCGCTCGTTAATCATTTAGACGTCGTGTAACTTCGTACTTAGTGTAGCATTTTTGGCCCTGATGGAAATACTCGATCTGTGTTTTAAACATTGAAATACTTACGGTTAATCTTTTTCTTGTTTTTTATCATTCTCATTTCCCGATTTCATTATTCTTCCCTGGCTTTGACCAATTCATCCTTGAAAACACTGATTTCATTTCGCTCTACTTACTTACTGTAACATGTATTATTACTCACGAAGAGAACAAGGAAATACAACGTCCGAATTCGAACAGGTAAATTTACTTAGGTCTTATCCTAGGTCTTATCATATCTTGTACAGCAACGCTATCAAGCTTTTTCTCTAAAGAGAAACACTTTCAACACCCCTATAACCGGAAGAATCCATATCTGTTGCCAGCAACTATATCCAAGTCTTAACCAACATAACCAAATCTACACTCGCACGCTTCCTGCAAGGATACAATATTTTAACCGTTCCTTCCACATCTCCGGCAAAAACAAGCGGCTTAGAACCAACAAAACTAGCCATTCAATCGAAAAGATACGCTATATACAGAATTATGTATCGGGATCGAAAAAATGTTCAACGGTGAAGAGGCTGAAGCAGCGAACACGATTCAACGAAGGGAGACAGAGAGAGAGAGAGAGAGAGAGAGAGAATCTTAGAAAGAAAGTTCGCGAGCAAGACGAGGAGGGCTGAGAGAGGTCTAGGATCGAAGGCAGAGAACACAGAGACAGAAGAACAGAAACGGGACATAGAGAAAACGGGGCCTTGAATGGACTCGGTTCTGGGTCCGTTATTCGCCTACGATTGAAAAGCGCTCGCTTAGAAACAAGAGACGCGCGACCGGTCGTTAACGACAATGGGCTTTTGTTTTTTCGGGGGCAGATGTTGGACCGAAGCTCGGGAGCTGCGGCCGACGGGTAAACTCATGGTTCAAGAGGAAAAGAGAGGAAGAGACTCGTGGTTATGTTACATACCCCTGTGTGGCGTTCCGACGAAGGTGATCGCGAAGGAGGACTTGCACGACACGTGTCCGCTCCGTCATTCTCTGGTGAATCTCCCTTCGTGCATGCACGCACGCGTCACCCTTCTAACCTGTCCGCTAAACCGGTCCACGAGATACAGCGTACGATACGTACGACGTACATACGCTGTCGTTGTGTATTTATTCATTTGGCGGCACGATGCACGGAAATAAAAAGGGAGAAATTAGGCGAACGAGCGAAGTACTTGAGATTTTGAAGAGTTTGTGGAGGAGATAAAGAAGAGTCCTGTTGAGGATATATGAACGCTAGAAACATCGCAGTTTCCTATTTCCAGTGCTTCTTTCTAGTGAACCTTTATCTTTAAGAGCATCGCTGAATAGTGATCGATTATTGTTTTAAACAAAACACGGAGTAATAAATATGTTTCATTCAAAGCGAAGAGATTGGCGAGTAGTTGTTCTTGTTAGCGGAGGCGATCATTTTTGCCGATTCGTTAATGGCTGAAAATGACCAGGCTGATCTTTCTCTCAAAGGATAATATTAAGTACGAATTAAAATGAAATCTTTCAAGTACTAAACTAGTGTGATCATCTAAGCAGATTTTCGGAGTAAAGTGTATGTGTGTACATGCGTAACGTTACTAACGTAAGGGATGTTTGGAGAATGTGGAGCGAAAAGATGGAGTCAGAATGGTTGACGCGTCGTCCTTCAATTTGAATAACGTTCGCATATATGCAAAGTATAACACGACGTGTGTATGTATATTTTATCGCTAATATAAAGAGATATCGTAGTAAGGAACAACGCTTTATTTCCTCTCTTGTAAAAATTTCGATTCTTCTTTCAATTTGTATATGTTTCGTATGTATGAATCATTGAATCAACATAGACATATATTGATATATTATTTTATATATATAGTAAGACGAAATTTGGTGTATCGTGGGACTAAATGAAAAACTTATCACGTATTTGCATAAAAAAAAGATACAAAATCACATTTAGATCTTTAAAAAATTGTTCGGCGCTTGTTAAGCGTGAAATTAGGTTTCGAGATGGCAAGATTGGCGGATGGAAGATGAAAGTTTGGTTAGCGGATGGAAGTAGGTGATTTCTCTTTTCCGTAAGATTGTAAGGGGAGGAAAAGAGTTTAAATTGATTTTGCGGGTAGCTTAATAAAAATATAGTCTGAATGTTTCCTGATCTTCAACGGAATTTATTAAAACGGATAACGTTTAAAGTTACCGTAAACGATAAAAGCAATGTAAACGTTGAATTAACTTTGTTTGCTTCATTTAATAAGAATCTCGGTCGAGTAATCCTCGATGTTATATAGAATTTATTAAAATATCGTGTTCCTATACTTCATTTTTCTAATTATGACAAAATCTTTGTACAATATCTTTCGTATAAATCGTTCGCGTAAAAATATTTCGATCGTCTTGTTAACAAATAACATTTATCTGTTAACTCAGATGTACGATTTAATTCATCGTTCAATTTGCCAACTTTTTCAACTTGATAACTTTCCACCGCGGACATACTAAATTAAATGCATCTTTAAACAAAACTTTAACTACACACAGATTTTTCAAAACATAATGTGTTTCGCAAAACTAATTTTCACGTCGATAATTAACTAGATCCATTACTCCAGATCTATTGCAGTTATCGATCCTAAAATTTACAAAATTCCTATAACGAAGCTTTTACACTTTCCTTTAAAATGTGTATAAATTCACGAATTAAAAAGATGTCCAGATGGAATAGACTCGTTTCAGTTCTTATTGATTCGAAAGTTATTTTGCCTCCGATATAGAGAAAAGCTTTTGTTTAAGTTCTTGATTCTCGATTCGATTCGATTCTTCCCGATGGCTGACATAAATACGCTAAGAGAAAGCAAGCTTACTGGCCACAAGAGTAAAAGTAACGTCGTCCAATAAAAGGATACCGCGAATAGCTAGGAAAAGATAACATAAAAATGCAATATTGCCCCGCGAATGTAAGTTGGATTGCTTACAAATTGGTCCATACATCCGTAATGCCTCGATCACTGTACCGCGTGTCTCCCTTATTGCGAAGAGACTTCGTAATTTCCATCGACGAATGGAGGGGCAAATGCGTATGGGAATCGCTGCAGGAAACGTCCTGGAGCTTATTAGTCCTTCACATTAATTTTCTTTCGTTTGCCGTTCGAGTTAGATGAAACGCTCAACCTAGGGAATCGATTCTGCGCGTCGATTAGTCACGGCGATCTTCGATATTAAATTCTGAATCGTTTCCTTCGAATAATCTTTTTCCTTGTCGAAAAGCTAATCGTTCAATCAAATCTTTACCTTCTACGTTTCCTGATAGTCGAATTTTAAGTGAATTTGAGATAAATAATAATGCCCGAGCGATATTAAAATTCACTATTTTTGGAATTGTTAATTGTTTGGCATTGAAAAATCAACATTAATGTTAGTTTTAATTATCAGGTTGATTCAAACATTCGTTTCTCGATTCTTAGAACATTTTCTTTCATTCTGATAATGTTAGAAGTTCTCATATCTCGATGTGAACTTTATTAGGGAAATAATAATGCGAGATTGATTTTTGGCGACAGCATTTTCCAATGAGCTTCGTAGATAGACGCAGAAAATTTTAGAAGTATTAAGTTCTTTCCAGATCTGGAAGTATTGCTCATATTACAGTCATACAATCAAGCAGACACAAGATCGTTCTTCATAAAATATTAAGAAACTTCTAATTCAAAACCCAATCGCAGTTCCAACGCACTGAAAACTGCCCTCGACTATCTTCGAACATATCTATTCGTAATTATCGAGCGACGTTCCTTTATAAGCAATTTCCCGCGGGTTTAATTTCGTAAAGAATTACTGCACCAGTTCAATTATCTCCGTATTACACTTTCAAGAAACCAAAAACGGACGACGTCCCACGTAAGAACATGATAATAAACTATTGATTCAATCTTTCTTCAATCAGTAAAACAGATGTTGATATAAGTACGATACAAGTACATACAAGAGATAACGCTCGTGCAACTTACAAACTTAATCGCATACAACTAACATTTAATTGAACGTCCTCTAACCTAACTCAACTACTGTAAAAATGTGACGAAATGTGATTAAAGATCTTAACACCAACACCACCAAACTTGTCGAAAAGACAAGTCGTTGAAAAAGTTGTCCCTGCAATTTTTTTGATTCTAATAGTAAAAATCAATTTCTGATGTAGTGGTATTCTAAATGAATAACGATCCAAAATCCTCCAAATCTTCAAACTCTACCTCTCGTTTCAACGTCAATAATACGACATCAATGATACGACATCAATAATACTTATACACAGTTGACTCCCAATGTATGCACAATAGACGTACCTTACACTTGACTAAATACCAATCCAAAAATCCACAACTCATTCAAATATCAACAGAACCTTCAAAAAACACCACGTGGCCAATTAAAAGCCAGCAGTCATCGCGACTGACCTCCACTAAGCCAGTCGCGTTCCAGAAATACCGCGCGACATGTATTCTCGTCGAGACTTTCAAAAACTATTTAACTCCGTCGTCACCGAGTTTCAAGAACCGAGTTTCAGACGGTTGCAGGCAGGTTGGAGCATCTCGGAACGACGTCGATTTCATCGGGACGCGGTTCCATTATCAGCTATGCCTCGCGTCGTTCCGTGCGTGGCTCGATATTCCCGGCGACGTGTGCCAGGAATCCATCGGTTTCTTGATCCGTCTGTATATTTCGCGTTTCCCGATGGATCCTAGCTGCACACGTACGCGCGTCCGTTACCTCGGTCGTCGAAGGAAATTGCCGCGACCCAATACTAATGGATAATGGAATTATTGGTTACGGTCGGAGCTCGCCCTGGGGATGATCGTAATTCAATTGCTTCGATGTGTCCTGTGGACGTTTTGACAGGACGGATGTCCTAACAAGGAAACCGCCTCGGGATATCCTCGCGTATATATCTCTATTTCTTCATGTGTTGTGTCGACGTCGTTTGTATCCCGACACAACGTAGTGGAAAACCGTGGCTGGGGGAAAAGTCGAACGAATTGGCCGTGGATGATGAGAAACTACAGTTCTCCAGATTAGAAATATAGAATTTTGAACGAGAGGTTGGACAAGGTTGACGAAAGTACACGAATTTGTAGATACCTTTTACGAATATATTATGCGTGTTATGTGAAACGTTCTGAGTTCCATCTACATGTTTAGATTCGTTTGAAATTTTACCGATATAGTCATGATTATCTATCGGTCGTGTCTTATTACTGAGTCTAATTGACCGCTCGAATTTACGTACAACATCCTACGAGTCAAAATACCTGGACAATTTACTCAACGAAATCCTCTTTACTTTCATTATCAACGTCGTCGCCTAAATCGCGTAATTAATAAGAAAACCATAATTTCGTGATTAGCAATTTTCATGGAAACGCTTGTAAATCGACCAAGCAATCCTAAGTCTCCACTCATCAAACATACAACCTGTGTTCAATTTTAATACACCTTATATTCAACCTTTAATTTGAAACCAAACTTCACAATAAAGACACTTCCAAATTAAAATCCAATCTCAAATTGCATCCCTGCAAGCAACAAAATTCTTCCTCAGAAAATCGAACAATTTCTGCTTACAAGTTAACGTTTGTTTACCTTCATGCGCCATTACGCGTCGGTCCATGGCGATAGTTTCCATGGTGCAGCGTACGAATTCCCGAATCATCGTCCACTTAATCAATAACTCACTCGTAAACTCGGTAACGATTAATAAACCAATTCATCCTCGATCTTACTGCCATCAATTAAATAATTAAGAAACGACTCGCGTTCAATTAAGGCGAAGGAAGATCTGGTTTCTCGCGTGCTCGAATGCTGACTGGAGAATTTGGCAGGGCACAGGGCCGGCCAAGGGCCCCGACGACAGGATGTCAAAAGAATAGAAAGGACCTACCAGCGCGCACTCCGACGGTGGGGGAAATTTTTAACCAAACCCCCACTTTCTCTCTCTCTCTCTCTCTCTCTCTCTCTCTCTCTCTCTCTCTCTCTCTCTCTGTTGTCTCCCTCTTTCCTTTCTCCACACCCGGAAACCCCTTCGTCCTTTCGACTTTCTTCCAGGGGTGAAGAGTTTTTAACCCTGGACCTGGCACCAAAACGAACTTACCCCACAAAGGACTCAAAATGGCGGTGCTATACGTGTTTTTTTCGTTCTTCCATGTGGAAGACCCTTTCCCTTACGTACGTGGACCAGATGATGATGGGAAAAAAACGCTGGTCCATGTAGATAGGAGAAAAAATCGGACCTGGTTTGCGGATCATGCGCGTCGAAGACTATTCGAAATCTCGTTTTGTGTACCTTCGACCCGCCTATTTTTATGGAAGGAAGCTTTTCTTTTTATATCTTACCCGATGATCGTTTTCCCTTTTAAGGCTCCAGTTTTTCTTTGGGATACTCGAAATCGTTGGAAACGGGAGCGAACCTAACGGCCACTTGTTTTCGAATGGAAACGGGGTCATAGGTGTAGCAGAGGATCTATCGTACACGGGATACAGGAAGTGGGAGGAATTCAGTGTTATGGTGTAGGTTCGTGTTTGAAGCGATTTTCGAGTGTTTGGATATGTTTGAATACGAAGAAATTGGGTTTTAAGAAAAATAGTCTGTTTCTTTTGAAGTGAATCAAGTTGTCTGATCACATCGTATCATAAAAATACCGAATTTTCATATTATATATATTCGTGTTAGAAATATTCAAAAATATCGAACTTTCAATATTCATATTAGCGTGAAATTTGGAGAACGTGCATCTTCTTCAAATATGGAATACATCGATGAGAGGAGAAGATGACCTTACATTTCCTTATTGCACTTATCGACAAACTTAATTCAATTTTTCGAAGTACGTATATTACGATAGAAACATTATTTCATAGTATTACATAATGCATAATACCCGCACAATATGATCGCGTAATAGTCGTACCTATAATAGTTTTGTAATACTACTCGTTAAACGACCCATATCTCCTTCCGTGTTTAAATAATCAATGTCGAAAAAATCGACGTTATCCTTAAACAAGATTCGATTGATCAACGTTCTATTCTATATTCGAAATTTCAAAATGCCAAACGCATTATCTCTGCATCAGGAATCCAAAGTGCACAGTATCCTGGCGAAACTTTCCATCTCGGTCCACCCACGCAGGTTCACCGTCTCTTATCGTCAACGTCTGCATTGTCCTCTGCTTGGCACGCTATCTAATCTCAGGGCATCGGCTCGAAAGCTCGAACGAGTCCTCCGGAAACGCGGCGTTTCTCACGTGTCACGGAACCGCTTTTCCTTCTGGCCGACGATCAGATATACGCACAAACGGGAGGTAGGGTTCTTATTCTTCTCACGACTGAGGAATCGCGTTCTAAGCAAGGTGGACCCGAC
Organism: Bombus confusus; assembly: GCA_014737475.1. Classification (NCBI taxonomy): domain Eukaryota; kingdom Metazoa; phylum Arthropoda; class Insecta; order Hymenoptera; family Apidae; genus Bombus; species Bombus confusus. The sequence continues at coordinate 2,767,336 of JACXIV010000033.1, read as the reverse complement.
CAAGGACGCGCGCATAAACGAGAGAAGAGAAGACACGCCGTGTTTCAGAGATTTCAGACGGAACGAAATCCGTGAAAACGGGTTGACCAGTTTGGGAACAACATACGCTAGATTCACAGAAAATATACAGAGAAACAGCTAGAAAACTGCGAGCCAATCTCTGTCCCGCGGTCGGCCAGGCGGTTATGAGAAATATGAAATCTGGTTCTCACGGGCTGTGAATGGGTACACCGCGGCGTATCTTTCTCTTTCTCGCCCGGTTTCCCACTCACGCACCGGGTTAGATCCTTCTCTCTGTATCGTCGCTCCACATGCGTATCGTGGGAGGATCTCCAGATCCCGGGGGTCCTTTGTCCGCCTGGCCAGCAGGACATTGTCCATTGAGAAACGGCCAAACAGGTCCTAGAGAGCTGACCTGTACACCCGTCCCCTTTTCAATCGGCCTTCGTCTTTCAAGAAAAACCCCTTTCCTCGTTTTTTCGTCAAAATAAATCATGTGAGTACAGTTATCCATGGTCCAGCTGGTCTTTCGAATAGGGCGAACTGAAGCCATCGAATTAAGACCAAATGCAGAAGTTCCACTTTTGTAACTGTGATGCGTCATATGCATACGCACAGCGTGTCAGATATTTTTCTTTTTCTCGAAGCAAATTGTACTTGGCTCTTTGGATTATTACTACGTGCGCGGAGGATCGTGTATTCTTCTTAACTCTTCGCTCTCTCTTCTTCGTGAATATCAGGACATTTAGAGAGAAAGGGTGAACCTGACAAATTATTAGGAAATTATCGAACGTTCAACTATGAAGAACGTATGTGTTCAATGTTTCAATCGTTTTAGTCAATTTTAATATTTGTATTAATATTGTATTTATATTAGATATTTTATGATGTTATGTTAACTGTATTATTTAATACGCGTACTGTAAATCATTTCATAGGCCAGATTTAAGCCTTTAAATGTTTAATTCATCCTGAATATCTGCAATTAATTTTAGATGGTACATATTTACTTAAGGATCGACATATCATAGCTCGTTCATTACTTTGTTGTTGAAAAATGAAAGATATTGAAAGTTTCGAATAGTTTTAATTCGACGTATTTTCTATCGTCGCATAGACATCAGAATACGCTGGACATATTCCTAAACATGGAATATATCCCAGCATTCTGTCACGTTTCTTCTCTCCCATGGAATCTCTGAATTCGCCCATGCGTGCCCTTTACCGGCAAGTTTTCACCTTTCGTGTGAGAATCGATGGCTTCTCGTCTCGTTTCGACACGGTGGCTCGAGAGTGCAATTACCAAGCTTGAAACAAGGGAAAAACGTGCTATGCAAGAAACAGCTTTCAGAGGAGCGAGCTTTGTGCAACGTTTGCATAAAAAGCGTTTACAATCGTTACCACCCCTTTGTATCGTATTTTTACAGGCAAGCGAGGAACAAGAACGGATCGCGTTATTACAGGTGGAAAAAGGGAAACGATACCGAACAGTCGAAACGTGATGCATGATTGTCAGCTCTTTTTAGTGAGTAGAAGTAACGAGCTCAGAAATTTTCTAAGAATTGTAGCATTTTTATTACACCCGAAGTTTTTTACGCAATAATTAATCAACATATGGTATTGGTGAGTTGAAATGTTACAGATTGCAGCTTATAAACCTCTCTTTTACAATTTTACAATTTTAAGTGGTATTGGATACCTAATCAGACAACAGTATTACTTTTTTAATATCATTTTGTTCGTTTACTATTTTTTAATGGGTAGGTAACAGGATGAAAGTCTTGTTTTTTTTTTATTTTATATTTATTTTATAGTAAAACAATTTAAATTTTTCTCACCCGTTTTATATACATGTGTAACCTACATTTCCATTTGCAAGGCGCGAAAACAGATTGTAAACAAAAAGGGTGTCGCTTTTTTAACAAACCAAAGATAATCTAAAAAATAGTTTTCAATTAAAATGCTTTATTGCTTCTATCCTGTACACCAGGATCATCACTCGCATTGGTATGGTGTATTAACACCAGAAATCTGCAAATACCGCTCGAGTTAATTCATTACCAAACAAAATGACGAAAAAGCGATTACGAGATTATTCAATAAACAGCAATTTCCACACAACTCGGTATTCTTCGCTTAAGAATCACTAACTTACCGATCAACTTAAAATTTACTATCAGAGATTACTATTTATTCCGCTTAAAATTGCTACGTACAGCACATTGCATTTGGCCGAAGACTTACTGCCAGGGGTAGCAGCAACTGGTTTGCCCGATGTGACGATCAGTTGGAAACAAACGGTGAGAAACGCGAAACGAGGAGATCGCCAACGCGACGAAATACCACGGATAGGCCTTTTGTACTGTCCGGTATCGTGACTGATCTCGCTGTCCCTTTCTTTCCTGGGCTCCGGTTCTCTTTCTTCGTTCTCTGATGTTTCCCCGGGTTTCTCCGGCTCTCTCGACGCTCCGCGGGGCCAGCGTCGGTTAATTAGAAAGTTCTGTGGTAAAGAGAGGAAAGAGGAGGCGGTCCGGGCGCCGCGGAGGTTTCGTTGTTACATTATTCAAAACGTCCCTCCCGCGAAACTCGCCGGGCGTGTGCCGCAAAACATCCGAATGCAAACTTTTGACAACGCGCGGACGCGGCAAGTGCCGAAGCATGTCACGCGAAATAATTAACGATCGCGCGAGGCGAATTTTCTCGAGCGAGAATTAACCAGCGAAGCTGGATCGTTGGTTTTGGTGAGCGTGCGAAACGCTACGTTCCCGGGCCTCGTTGTCCTGTTGTTCGCCGAATTCGAACCGGTGGCAACCCGAGTTTCCCAAAACGTTATCAGGTACTGCGTTTCTAACGTGAGCACGTATATGTGCACGCAACGCTTTCTGATTGTTAACTGTTTACGAATTCCCTGGAGCTTCCGCGAGTTGCAAATGAGATTCTTCTAAGGATTTTTCGAGATAAAGTTACACAATGATGTACAAAAGTATCGGTACAGGTCAAACTTTGAACACAAGATTTTTTAGTGAATTCGTTTCTAAATTATAACTTTCGAATTTTCGTATACGTCTATACAAGCGAGGATAGAAAATTGCTCGTTGTTTTTAGATCTTTATAGGGAGTGAAGTAATTTTCTCTATAAATTTTCTATTTAACTCTTGTGTAGACAGCCAAGATACAGCTCTTACGTGTAAATGTAAAATGTAAGCTATTGAAGTTTTAGTATTCCAAATTTTTCCATAAATTTTGTACAAATAATCAAGGAATGATTATCCACGATAGTTTCTGTGATATTTTTCAAAAACAGAGTAGAAAAGTAAATAGAGGAATTATTAAAAGAAATGCAAAATATTATAGAAAATATCAAAAATGGTTGCTCGCGCAAAGATCAAGGCATAATAAAAGTATACTGAAGAGAAACATCGGGATAGAGAAATTCTGGTACTCTAGAATTAGAAATACGCTTCAGAACAGCTCGCAACAGCGAGGCCAGAGTTGAACTCGCCAGTGGTACAAAAAACCTGACCCCAGATTCCTTTTTTTCTCTCCATCGGATCCAGTCTCTAACCCCCCGCGGATCGACCACGCAATTGGTCCAGCCCAGCGGCGGTCGATAAATTATCTCGAACCCGATCCCACTCTACCGGTTCGAACAGCGGGTTCGATTTTTTCGCGAGAAAAAAACCATCCCGCTGAGCAATTTTGTCGTGGCCGGCCAATTGGAAAGCAGCACGCGAAAACGGCCACGCCACTGGTGGATACCGGCCGACCGTTCCTCGTCTTCTTATTCGACTTCCGGATCGGCCGATGCAATGGCCGGACATGACTTCCAATGTCTGGTTCTTTCGCTCGTGTTGTCCCATTGTACAGGGACGTTTCGTTTTGTCGTTTTCTAACTCTGCCACGGAACATTGGATTTTTATGTCTGAATTTTATTCTTCTTTCGAAATTCTTGAAGTTGTAGTCAATTGTTACGATAAGACTTTTAATGTTTTGTAGAAAAGAGGTTGTTGTAAAGTTGAAACGAGAAATTACGTACAGCAACACAACGATATTTTTATCATTTTTGTTCAGCTTAAGAATGTTTTTAGCATAGAGAAACGTGGTCGTGATCATGATGACTGGGGAACGATCTGGACGAAGATAATTCAAAGAACGTAATACGATTAATGTTCCGTGCTTCGTAACAAAATTGATCGCAGAGATCTTTCAGCGCCTTCCAGAGCGTTCTTGACCTTTAAAATCGAAGTTTTCGTCTCCGGTCTGTGAACTATTTGCGAATAGTTCAATCAGATAAAATACTTTCTTCCTAAATACCACGTATCTACTCCGTTTACTGTTCCCGTAGTATTTTTTCTCCCACTTTCCATAGACACTAAAAATATTGAATATTAAACATTCACTTTATCCTTGAAATATTACAAATTCCAGAAAAAGTGACTAATTACGATGCAACTTTTTCCAAAAGATTCATAAATATTTGATTTTCCCAAATATTTATGTACCTATATTGTGTTCAAAATATAATGTGTTAAACTCTATTACATGCAAACTGTAACTTTTCAAACTGTATTATATACAAAATATACGCTTTCGAGATATCCAAACATAATCCGCAGAAAGTTTGCATCGACTTTTTCAATAATACAATGAATTCCAAGAAACAAAAAACGTTTTACTCATTCTACGAATATAAGAACGTCCAGTTCTTATAGATAATTCCTTTACGGTCAGTCGTGTTTCGTTGAAGCAAATATCCTGCTATCCGGCCGAAAACCGCGTCTCGAATCGCCGTTTCCTCTTCCGGTGGACGCGCGACGAAGGACGTGAAATCGGGAGGTAAGATTTGCGTGAGCGGATGGGCGATCGTTAAGTGTTTCATCAGAATTCAGTTTAGACACGTTTTTTGCATAGTTAATGGGTTGAATAGACGAGTTTAGCTGTTTCAGTACGATCCATTTTTTGGAGAAAAGAATGAAGAAGAAAAGATTTGTATAATAAAGCTATAATAGCCAGATTAGAGTATTATTGAATTTTAAATAATTTTATTTTCTCTAATATTTACTTTGTCCAATAATATAGAAAAGAATATCTTTATTCAATGACTCTTTTACATTAGCAGACTATTATAGCTCTCTATACATCACTAACTTATGAGGTACGCAACGCGTTAATTAAATCCAGCTACATTTTGAGTTAACAGACTTAATGAATTTTGAAAATAAGAGGAGGAAAATTTCCCGAGGAAACATGATAAATTGTCAGTGAAGAATATAATTACTATCTTTAAAAACTAAATTAGTTCCCAAATTATTTTAAATTGAAAGAAACTGAATTAAATTAAATATATATTTTGAGGGGAATTTGTGAAAATATTATAAGAATATCAAATAATGTTTAAAGAGTCGCATAATAAGTATACAGTAGCCGGGATGTTTACAGCCATTACATATCGATAGCTAAGAGTAAACGTTTAAATCAGAGGCCGTTAGCTTCCCGAGTAAAATATTTATTAGTCACTCGATAAGGGTTGAAACGTGTGTCTGTCTTGATATTCAACACGTTGAACCTTCGAAATATATTGATATCCTAGAGTAATCTAAAGTCTTCCTTAAATAGGGAAGCTTATTACCTTCAAAAGCCTATTTATAACGATAGACTTATTTTGGAGACAAAGCACGACACAGTAATAGACTTATTTTCAACCCACTTGAAATAACTGCCCTACACCGCGCAGATATTCGCGCTCTCATAAGCGTTTCGACAAATGTTTCTATGCGTAAAGTATAGAATATAAAATAGAGTGAAATATACGAACATTAAATGACCTAGCTCGAACTGTTCCACTCACTAATAAACCAGTAATTTACAAATGAACTTTATTTTATGCTTTATGAAGGCTATTAATTATTTCTACCGCTAATATATAGAATTTCCAAATAATATCAATAATTGGTTAAAACTTTCAAAAGAACTCATTTTATCCTCTACCTTTCGAATGAAAATATGCAATGCACAGTGTATCGTACAACGTGAGGATTTTGATTTATACCTCCTAAATGATACTGTACGATTCGATGACTTTATATCACTAATGACGCAATGCATCTGATCGTACGATCCAGCTATTAGAAATATTACATAAAGCTACTTTGTAAATTGTCGCGCGAAATCTATCCCTCGTCTGCACCAGGCCTAACACGGTTCTTATTGTTGAGTATTTAATCACACGCTGTCAGGCTCTTAGTAAAGCGGCAGTCAGGTTATGTCCAAGTGTCGAAACGAGTAACCGACTCGCGACGTTCCAACCTTCTGACGATTCGAGTCATAACCGACGGAAAATCTAAAAACGAGACTCCACTCCGTTCCCCTGAACTTGGCGTTCCTATTTATAGAAGGGCCCAGTCAGCGTGTGTACGCGCCACGTGGTTTACATACGCGTGCGTTCTTCTGGGATATTCGACTATAACGGGTGACCGACACCGGGAAAACAGAAAATCGCCTGATCAGGTGATCCAAATCCTGATCGAAAACCCATTCGATTCGCACAATGGATGGACATCATCTTGATTGTCCGTTACAAGCTGGTGGCTAGTTGATTCACTGACGAGAAAATTCCCAGAGGAAAGCTGATCCACCAAACGCTTTCTAAACATGAAAGTAATTATCTCGAGGACGCGCGTGATTAGTCAATCAAGCCCGTCACCGCTCAATCTTCTCTTCCACGAGGTCAAGTATAGGAAAAGACAAAACCACATCTTCCACGTCTATCGACGTTGTACCTATGAATTGGAAGGTTGTGTTTTGGTCGTAACAAGGCAGACTGACCTTTATTGCTCCCTGGCAATTAAGATGACACGGTCCAGAAAGGTCCACGAGGGGTGAAGCGCACCTTGCTAGGAAAGAAGGTGCTTCGAAGTGACCCTTGGTCAGGTAGGCGATCTTTCCCCCTCTTGGACAAGTGAACTAGCCGACAAAGTATAATACGAGTAGATTATCGCCCCGAAGGGTGTTCGCACCTTAGGAGGAGGGACTCGGACAATGCCGGACAATGGAGCAGGAAACCGACACTGCAAACAACATAAATTTCCTTAGACACCTCGGCATTATGCTCCGCTCGGACATCTCTGTGCTCCATGGGTCAGACCGTCTTATTCTTCCCTGGATTCTGCCGTCCCTTTTTTACTGGTGTGTACCGAGGGGACAAATAACAGGGTGATTTCTTCGAGAAGTAAGCAGGTTTTGAAAAAGCCTATTTCCAAGTGCTTGTAAGTCCATTATTGGTTGAAAGTCGAGCTGGATACCACGGTATCCATTATTCCGCTGTAAAGGATGTTTAGGTACAATATACCGTATTGTGATTTGTTGTTGAGAGATGCACGTTCTTTTTGGAAGAGAAATGAGATTGGTTTAGGAAGGATTTTTCTTGGATTTTGTTTGCTTAATGAGAAAATAACGGCAGCACAGTTGAATTATTATTATTAGATTTTACGAATCACAAGTTACAAGTTACTAGTACGAACAAGTACACTTAAATAATGGTAAAATTCCTAACAAAGAAAAGTGAAGTTTTACAAGTCAGTTTCGCAAACAGAAAGTTATTTCATTATCCTGTTTGACAAAAATTTATGATATTACAAAGGGATAAGTTATATAACATATAAATTAAGAAGTAAGTTTGTAAACTGTTAGTAGTATTTTACTACTCACTAACTGTACTTTTTACCTCCTTTAAACAACATCCATATTTTTTATTGTTACACGAAAACAATGTGACGACACATCAAATATCCATGTACGTACAACGCCACCGACTCTGCAAGTTGCCATTCTATTTCGTGTCAAAAGAAAACGAAGACACACGTTCCTCGAAACTCATCAAATAAAAATCATACATCCAATAAACTTTCCAATCTACACGATCGACCCAGTCATCTATCAATATTTCCTCAAACACTTCTTTCTCGAAACTCTACTCTGAAAAATCGATCTATAATTCAGCCTCGATCAGAGCGACGAGGACACGAGGCGATCTGTACACGGCTTCGCGGTCTTAACCCCGTTTTGAGGGATCCGGAGGCGGGGAGGCCAATAACCCAGGTCGTCGAGCTTCGCGAACGAACCCGACGACATCGTATTTCAGCCGAAATTGCCGAACGGCAGATTGGACGGACGATATACAGCCACGTTTCGGGAAAGATAGCGAGAAGCTGTATCGACGTCGTACCGTCCTGCTCCAGGAGGACAAGGACTTAAGGAAAGGATGGTTAATTAATTTCTTACTCCTTTCAGTGGCCATTTCTTTCTCGTAGTCGATCTGATTAAAAATCACGGGAGACAAACATAGCGAGTGAGATTTTTCAAGTTCAACGGACAGACAATTTCTTCGTCAACATGTTATCGATACAATTTTGTACTATCGCGTCTGCCTCCTTTGTTCGATTTTACAATTAAATATATGTATGTATATCTCTTTCCCACTTCCTTCGATATGCTCAAGAATATTAAGAGCGATATAACATTGTGCCGTTGGTTTGTTACAAAACTTCGTGGATTTGTCAGATATTTCTAAGAGGCTGGTATTTTTGGATTTAACAAGTCTTCGTCCCAACTATGCAAACGCGTTGAGATACTTCCTTTTAGCCATTGAGCTGACCATCGAAATATGAAAATCAACATGGACAGACTCGTCACGTCTTTTCGTTGCTCTCTTCAATTACATACTCTTCGAACTGGTTTCACAGGATTGTCTCGAGGATTTCCAAAAACCGTGAGCAGTGGTTAAACAATCGTGTGATCTGCAGTTACTGTTAAATCTATTTAGAAGTAGGAGTAACCGCGGGACGTTAATGTTCCGAGCTGTTATCTTATCAGTTGAACGTTTTCAGAAGACATCAGGTACCTACTGGAAGTTTTTGATCGCTTAACGTGGTTGAGACGTTGTTCGTCCCGTTCTTTCATGTTCCTTTCTGTTAAATTAAGTGAAATAATTTGATCGTGACAACTTTAAATACGCCTCGAATAAATCATTAGAGATAAAATTTAGCAAGAATATCGTTCAGGTATTTCTGCAGTCTTCGTGCCTAAAGGGTAAAGAATCCGGTATTCGCAAGCCATAAAGGGTTGATAATTCGGAGATAACAAAGCACAGTTTCACCTTGTCTAATAAAGATACGTAACCGTCCCATTCACGTCTTCGATTCCAATTCGAGGATCCTTCCTCGAGGAACCAAGTTAACAGTTAACCAGGCCATAGTCCCTCTCGACAATTACCCTAGGATTAAAACTTTCCGTGTAACGACGAGAACTCATTGACAACGAGAACCTTTGCTATCTAGTAGCGGACGTCAATGCGACATCGGACAGCGTCAGGTGGCGCCATCTATTCCACCCGCGTCTCTGATCGATTGCTCCATAAATATTCCACCAATTAAAACATACGAAAAAATCCCTGCAAACCCATCCACGATTACCAAAAAGCAACTGTACCACATTTATCCATAGAAGCAACTAAAAATCCTGACTTACTGTCAACCGCCGCTATTTGTTATTCGCATTCGTTATAGCATTTATGTACTAATTAATTAAGTTCAAAGATATATTAAGTTTCATATCGTTCGTTGGTTACTTTCGTACGAAGAGAAAAATTTGATACCGTGAAAACGAAACGTAGAACCTGACAGAAGAACGCTTCATTGGAAGATAAATCTATGTACAAATACTTCTTGCAGCCAGTGTATAATAAAAATTGGGAATTCTTGTGACGAGTTAACTTCTCCTCTCCGCTTAACAGATTTAAAATTCTCGTCTGAAAGTTCCACGAGAAACGAACTCCCCTCTCGCAGCTGGAGCGGCATAGCGCGGGACAACTTTTCCTCGCGGTCCATAAAAGATATCGCCATTAGCGAGACTCGTGTTACGCAGACTTTTTGCGTAGCTCGCGTGCTTCTGGGATCAAAAGTCGGGTTCCGCGTGGTCCCTGGGTGCACGATCGCACGAGAGACTTCTTACCTGGCCACGTGCTGGGGCCCGGTGAGTAGATAGCGGTTCATAGAACGACAGAGAGGGAACGTGAAGAAGCGGTAGGAGAGTCTCGTTGAGGGAAAGGGTTCGCCACGCGCCCAAAGCACGAAAGGTTAATCTGAGAAATCAAATCAAAGTAGTTTTTTGTCGAGGCTCGAGGCGGTTGTTAGAACGTTGGATGAAGAAAGAAGGAGAAAGCGGCAGATTAGATTGGTTGATTTCTCGTGTCGGAGAAGGATAGGTGGAAGAAGCGATGTTGAAGGAAGAAGATCGAAGAAAGAGAAGGAGAAGGGCTTCCGACGGGCTGCATCAAAGACAATATTTAACGCGCTCGGCATAGAAAACGCCGCATATGCCGTGCACGTGCCGACAGGGGCGCGTAAAACTCACTTTGTTTGCTAAATAACATCCTCGAGAGTGCTTCGGACCCGATATCAAACTGAAACGACGCCCCAGCTTCGCAGGACGCCGCACACCGAGGAGGTGTCCTGCTATGCGGGCGTAATTGCGTCAATTAGCGAGTCACGCTTTCCAACTACTGATAAAATTGCTTTCGCCGAGCGAAACGTCATTTCCTACCTGCGTCGTGATCAGCTTTTGCTCGCCGCGCCGAGAGGATTACTTTCGTGTACTCATGACGATAAGATATGAATGTATTTTATGAGTACATACGTGTATTCCAGTGGTCAGAAATATAGTATCATTCTTGTATCTAAGTAATTAGTCTATACTTTCATATTCTCAATGATGTTAAGAACATAGACACATAAAAAGTCATTGAGCATAAAACTCTGAGAAGCAAAAGCGTAAAACGGCGACAAAGAAGTAAGCGAACTGCAAAAAGTGACCACATCCATGATCTTAGTTTCAATCCTGATACAGCCTTTGAATTGTTTACAATCTCGTTGTGCCTGCCATTCGTTAGAATATTTCTCAACTTTGAGAAAAATACGGGAAGACTATCGTATTTTTGCTCATTTTAATTTCATACGAGAAATGTTAATTTTCCTCATAGTCAGGGCTTTTCCTAAACTTTAACCGCGATTGGATTTAGTAGGATTGATGAATTAACGATCGAATACGCGATCGAATTAAAAGAGTTTCGAAAATTGTTGCAAGATTAAATCATAAATTTGCTTACTTGTTTTCGACTATTTATTTCGACTTCTTTATTTATTTGCAACTCCATTGTTCGTTCATCGGTTTCTGGAGAAAATATATTATTCCTATAATATAATACCAATATCACAGGTTTGAAGATGAGCGAACTAGAGAGGCATTTAGTGTTTCCATCTAAGAACGCTAGATTCATTAAGCGTTACGTGTTAGAACGTAGCTCGTTACTGTTTGTGTGGGTTTGTTAACAAGCAAGTTGCGTTGTAAGTACATACGGGATTATTGAATATATTTGTTGAGATTATAACTTAAAGATGATTAAAAGATTAGTTGGAACAATCTCAACTTCCACTCGTTTAGCTTCTACACAGGAAACTTTATTCAAAAATTTCACTTGTGAATATAATCATTTATTTTACCTGTATGAAGAAATCAAATCCAAGCAAAAAAGAACCGAGAATTTTCCTACAAAATGGTTGGTCCTACAAAATCTACTTCCAATTCTACATGTAAAGTTACATTCTCAAAAATGAATTCCTCTCAACATCTCTGCTCTCGCATCAATTACTTTTAAACTCCTGCCTAATACTTTCGTCGTGTACAAACTAAAAAGTCACGTTATCAGGAAATAATAAAACGAATATCTAAAACATTGACAACCTTTCCCTTTCTTTTTTTTTTATCGACTACCTGCACACGTAAGGCGATACAGTCCACAGGGAAGTGATAATTTACTGGCAATGCTGGCGATTCGTTCGTTACACGATTTTCCCTTGACTGTCGCCGATATTTCGCTCGATTCGACGTTGTTTTGTATTCAAACAACAGCTGCCTGTGCTCCTGTTCGTCGAACAGAAGCGTCACGGTCCCGTACAACGCTCGATATACGATTCCTATCTTAATTGGGAATTTGCTTATTCCGATAACGGGTCGCGCCATCGCGTTCACTTTAATCGTTGATCGCCGACCTGTGAAGAAATTTGTTCGAGGAAAGAAGAAAGAGAGAAAACGACCAGCGATTTCGAAAAACGATTTCCGTTCCCGTGATCGCAGCTGACAACTCCGCACAGTTGCTCCCGTTCGAAAATTTCCACTCGTCGCCTCGGGTTCCGATAGTTGCGCAATTATTCATTTCAAGCATAAATCATACTGCATAAGCATAAATCATATTGACGCTTGAGAAAGACACTTTTTAAGGAATCGTAGTTTTAATGGACTGTGGCTATTACTTAAAAAGGGGCAAGAGAAAAAAAATCAGTCCGAATTCGAAGTTAGAATCTATTTTCGTAATGTTAAAGAATATCCGAAGTTTTAGCAAAGCATAAAAGAATTGTGATTCGATGAGAGATTACCTTTTTCTTGTTGCGATATTAAGAGGTTTCTTACTTATCGAAATAAAAATAGAACCGAGCCATAAAATTGGAAGACATACAGCGTAGTTAAAACAGAAAATTCTCAACATTTTTCTCTTGCTCGCATCAAGAAAAATACGCGTACTTTAATCTCGCTACGTTCTTACTTAATAATATTTTCCTACTCTTAAATTTCCCTCAAGGAAAATATGACAGAATCGTTCTTCGGATGTGTGATTTCTCATTTCGATCTCTATGCTTTAATGCTTTGCCAAAACAAGAAAACATTCGTGAAAACTCGTAGCGGAGTAAAAATAGCCGAAAATTTATTTGTCAAGATTCGTAAAATACAAAGTTATTCACGCGGCTGTGGCAAATTGCAAAATAATTGTACAAGATGTTTGCTGATCGAGGGTTGGACGATCGCGTGATCTATTTACTTGATTACTCGTATGTAGGACAGGTTGGAAGGCGGGTAATCGCGATGTAAACAGCAGTCGTAGTTCCAAGCGTCGACAGGATAATCCGCATTTGCAAACAGAAATTTAAAGGTTGACCTCGCGATCGTCAAATCGAGCCCTCTCGAATCGTCAGTCTCTAAACTCTAACACCGTTCGATTGTAAATTCCAATAAGGCGAATTCACAAAACCAAGGAAGAAATTAAAAGAAACGTCGAGCGACGCGTTGAGACGAAAAGGAACGGAAATTGTCCCAATGGAAAGCGATCAGCGAAATTTTGACATTTCGACCAAGCAAACTGTCACGAAAGAAAATTATTTCGAGGTCTAATCGATCGAACTCACCTCTTGGAACGCACGCGATGCCGAAATCGTGTCGGCCAATTCGCGAATTTCCTCCGAATCGGCATCACGCGACGCGTGCGTGTCCGCGATCGACCACACACGTTATCGTCACCTTCGACAAACTCGTATCTCGCATAAAAGATACAGCGGATTCGTTTCTCGAATAAAAACACGGCGGAGAACTCATCGAAAGCTTGTCATCCTCGTCCAGCTATTTCACAATTCCGATTCCATACATTCCAGACATGCGTACGTAGCTGACTCGCGAACCATCCTCGCTCCACCTCTCACGCGCATATGTATACGTAGCGACCACTTTTCGACACTGACAGAGGCCCAGGTCACCGACGAAGGCACCAATCACGCTGACGATCTTCCTCCCCTCGAGAACCGAACATTTTCAACAGTATCAAGCAACAAAAACACGATTGTACCTACAATACAAATGAATAAAACACACGGTGGCAGGTGTCCATGTCCAGCCAACCCTCGTCTATCGTGACGATCTTGACTGACCGATCGAATTAGATGATCGATCGATACTTTATAAGATGGAACGAACGATTCCATAAGATGGAGCCGCGGGGTTAATCGGTGGAGAAATATTCCGGTATCTTTTCGCGGCGGCGTCATCGCGCGAACTAAAGAATATCGCAGTTGTAATTAAGAAAACGGAGCCGCCGCCGCCGCCACCGCCGCCGCTGCTGCTGCTCTCTCCGTGGGGGCGAGGGGGTGCAGAGAGCCGGTTCGAGGCGTCGCGGGGCAGGGTGCGTTACCAACGGGGGTGCCGGCAGTGACGGGGGTGGAAAAGTCTGTGAAAAACGCGCGCATGACAATGCCGCCCCTCCTTATCCATCCCACCCCCTCGACTTGTTCTTTCTCCACCTCCGCCTTGGCCGACTCCTTCTCCTTCTCTTTCTCTGCAGCTCTTCTTTTTCCACCCTTGAAACTTACCAGGGTGGGGGTGTCGGAGACTAATTAAAAATTCAACCGGCGACGAGTTCTCCGAAGACGTTGGCCTGCTACCCCGCTTTTCCCGCCACCACCCCCGCCCAGTCTTCTCTCCATTCATTCATTCCTTCCCTTCCCTTTCTCCTTCTTTCGTCACGTTTCTTCGTAACGTCCCTCTCTCTCTCTCTCTCTCTCTCTCTCTCTCTCTCTCTCTCTCTCTCGCGTCTCTCTAGACGTCCACGCCGCGCGTCTTTTATTTTTCTTAACCGTGGCCACGCGACCGCCACCGATTCTTCTTCCTTTTTCATCCCCCCGTTGCTTCTTTTTTCTCTCCTCTTCCCGCAGCTGCTTTTAGTTTGCCCTTGCTACGAGAGGCGACAGGTTGCCCTTCCACCAAAGAGACGACGAAGCAAATTGGACGAGATTCGAATAATTTCATGACTTTGAGTTTAGGAAATGTTTGGAAAGATCGTGTCTCTACCAGAAGGGTGAGATTGGAATTATTTGGTGAATTCGAGATTGGAGAAGTGTTGATCGATTCAAGCGGTTGGGTTAAGGTTATCGTTAAGAATTAGGACAGCGGATTCGAGTTACACGATCGAGAACGATTTATGACCTCTCGATCGGCAGGATTTCGAACACGTTTGGTTACATTGAGTTCTACAAACCGAGGATTTGTCGGCAAGCGGTTGTGACGGTGACAAGATCGCTTTTAAATTTCTTTTTCAATTTACTGTAAGGCTGAATGAACAGCCGAACGATCTTTCAATAGTTCTATGAATTTGTTCAGAAATTGTACAACTGTTTCGTCAATATTATCATATAAAATTGATAATGAGCTTAATGGGAACGTTAAGACAGACTTCGTAATACGTAGCTTTGAATGTAATTCTATAGTCAAAGAAAAGAGAGAACGTAAAAGCAAACTTAAACGCTACGGTTCATTCTAAATTACTTTACGCTTAAAGATTTGCAAAATTGTATAAGGCCGAACGATGTTAGAGAAGATAGACTTTCATACACTGTGTTACTCTTTTCTACTCGCCAAATATGAAATACGAAGAATAAAATAAAATACGTGAAATACAAAGTAACTAAAGCTTTGATTTACTTTTACCGAATAGATACATTTTGCGTATTTCCGCGCACGTTTTCGCCAAATTAAAGAAATGTCAATTTCTTGTAATTCACAAAGACAGATTATATTCGCAGAAGCGGATATTTGTCAGAAGCGGACCAGCTATACACGTATCGAACGTTAAACGGATGAAAAATAGAGCTTCTCCGGTTTATACGATTACGAGATCGACAGGAAAAATCGCCAGAAAACTCAAACATATAGTTATTAGAAATTGGAACGAATCTCACAAATGAAACTATTTAAAACTCTTAATCACGAATCATTGGAAAACCAATCGTTCTTCTATTATTACAAATTAAGGGAAATTTCACAAACGCGACGCGGACAAATCGCAAATTATCGAGAAACCGAAATATTCTCCTGCTATCAAAGATTCAAACGAATCTCACGAATCAAAGCATATCGAACTTTCCGTTAGCAAAACTACAAATCTTTCTTAAACGAAACATCCAAATAAAGCTGGAAACGAAGCATCGAGGAGCGAAGAAGGTTAGTGACAACGAGGAAAACTTCACTCGAGGCTTTCAAGTTCAGGCGCGCGTCTTCGTCGCGCCGCGCAAAATCCAAAAGTAATAACACGCTCGAAACGGAAACAATTACGGTTTCTGATCAAGCGACGGACGCTGACGAGTCTCGACTTTCTAAACACAAATCGACGTTTGTCATTTTATTTCGAATCTACTCACCTTGCGCGATCCTGACCGCGGGCATTTTGATCCTCATGGTGACGTTCGTCGATCTTCGTGGCGCGTCGCACGATTTATGCCTCCGATCAACGGGTTTCCTTCGAACGTCCAGGACGGAAGGTAGTTCCGCGGTCGAAATGCTCGTCCTTCGATCGTCTTGGCCGATATTCTACGCGATTCCCACGAATCTTCGACGCACTTCTTACTTGCAAATCTGCTTGGTATTTTTTTTTTTTTTTTTTAACGGTGAGTTGTTGAAGAAAAGGGGGAGGTGAGGACTACGCTGGAAGGAAGACGGTTCCTTCGAACAGAATCAAAGTAAATTCGTCAACACCTTCTGTCCTCCTCGCCCTCACCTCCGCCCCGCGGTGTTGCTTCGTTGAAACGAGTCCATCCGACGTTTCACCTGTTTCCACCTTGAACAACTTTTCACTTCCTTCCTCTGTTCCTCGAGTCTTTCGATCCTCGTCGATCGACCCTCGCGATAAACCCCCCTTTTGAATCACTCTCTTTTTTCTCTTTTCCTCTGCGTTTAATTTATTCTCGATTATCTGGAATATATTCTCGTTGAAGATTTTCTGTTCTATTTTCCGTCCGATCGTCTGGTGCACCTGGCCGCGACGACGACGGAACTGACAGTCGGCCGGGACGCACTTCTTCGTCAACTAATGTTCGTCCTCATCGTGTTCCTCGGCTGGCGTTCAGCGCGGCGCGTTCGCGAGAAACGACACACGTCGCGGCGCACATATATGCGATTACACAGACGTGGAACGAACAGAACACGAACCGAGGTGTTTAATCGCGATCGACACTTCGGAGAAAACAGAAGCAAAAACCTCGAGACTCTCTGTCGACGTGCACAGGTGCTTCGCCGGCACCGTCGCGATTCACTGTGGTTTCCAGTCAGCCGAATTTTTCCCAGAAAACCGGCACCGTCGCAGGAATTTCACCTCGTGGAAGTATATATCTCTGGTAAACAGAGTCACCGCAACAGTGTCGCGGCCAGCTGCGGCCCGTCGCGCGTTGTCCAATAGTCGCACGCTATCACTAATTATACCAACAATCCCATCGTTCTTCTGTTGTCATTCACCTCTCTTTTCCTCTTCACCTTTCCTCTCACCGAAATATTAGAAGAGTATCGGAACAATCAGAAGCAAAACCGAAATGAAACAAACAAAACAAGTGCGCCTTAAGATCAACGTAACTGTCGCTCCTTCGACTGACGTAACACGCTTCGCACACATTGGTCCTCCTCCTCCTCAGTCTCTTCTTTCTTATTCTTACAATGGGCTCTAAAAAGCGCGCCAGACGACACACGCGTATTTCAACTGAATCTTCATCGGCCTCGGTAACATCTTCCTGTGGCTACCACGAAGATCGTAATACAAATCACTCTGCTGTTGCTGGTCTCTCGTCCTTCCGGTTTCAAACACGTACAAGACGAACAACAACGTGCTATTCCTCTCTGGACGGTTCGTCGAACGCGTGTCCTTCTGGTCGGCGTGCTTTTCGACCTTCTCGACCAGGTTCTTGCCGACGAGGTTGTCTCGGCGTGTGGGCTGACGCGCGGATGTTAGATGCCTGATGCCGGCGTGGACCAGAGCGACGATGGTCCAGCATGGGTCGTATCTCTGAGTGGACTGTGCCGGACGGTGCGCCTAGTCGTGCCGTGCGGGACCTGGTGTCTCGGGCACTGTGCTCACTTCGGACGCGCTCGGTTCGCCTCGGCGCCGAGACCGGACACCCCACGCGCTCTCGGGGTAGTTTTCACCCCCGTGGTGGGGGTAACACGGCTCCCCCTCTTTGTCGTTCCTCACTGGCCGTGCACGAGGCTCTCGCTCGCGCGATCACTCTCTCTGTCTGGCGACCGGCATCTGTTCTCGCTCCACTCTGTACACTCTCTCTCGTGTGCTCTCCCTTCTCTCGCAAGCGTGCAAGTTACACGCGCGCGGACTAGACTGGTGTGTATACTCGTGCGCGTACCATAGCCTCGTCTCTGTCCGCTACGCGCCGCTCCTTCTCCAAGCTGCCGTTCCCCGTGTCCGCCTCGAAATCGTTCGTCTCTGTCCCGATCGAGACGACTGACTCGCGCGCGACCCGACTCGACAGTCTCGCGACGGGACGCGGGATCGCGCGGATACGCATCGTTTCGCAGGGTTGACTTTCTTTCTTTGTTTTTTCACCTTTGGAACGTTGATTCTTAAGATACACTATCGCCGGAAGATGTGTATCGACGTTTGAAATTTTTTAAACGTTGAGGACAGAACACGTGGATCGACGTTTTGCAGTTTATTTCATTTGACATACGTATTTGCCAAAAATGTACGGGAACCGGGTTCAAATATATGTATACCGTCTACGATATGTTGCAAGCGAAGGATCCTTTGCTTCCATTGGGCCTTTCTATTGGAAGTTTGGTTTGAGGTGAAAATTGCAAAAGCAAGTCGCAGAGTTTGTAGCAATAAGGACGTGTTTTTAATATGAACGTGACTAGCTCGTTTTTGTAGGTTTTCATCGTTTTGATACCATTTAATTTTAATCGACCTCGAGTTGGTTTTTAGTCATCGGCACAATTTACTGTCAGATGGAGCTGTTTCGTTATTGCAACCTGCCTTTTCGATTGATTTCAGACGTTTCTTGACTGACCGCCAGATAATGGTTACCGTGGATGTGTGAACGCTGTCGTACTGTCATTTTGAGGGATCGAGAACATTTGAACATGCAATGTAACAATCCTAGTAAAAATCTATATGAACACAAAAATAACTTACAGAGAAGTAGCTCGAAAATTCAGTACATTGGTTAACAAATCCCATATTAAATTGTCTTTTATTTGGTTTCGAAGCTAAACCTGCGCTTTTTCCATAGTCCTCAACATTTTCAATATATCTGCCGCAATGAAATTTTAAAATTTACAAAATTGTAGTTGAGAAACTCGTGTTCAAGCGTTTCAGAAACCGCATTGGTCAACTCCGCAAATTAAAAAATACAAAAAAGTAGCGATGTTGGAAATAATATCTTTTAAATTTATCTTAGAATCGTTCAGCATTATTATACCATGATCTTTGTCATCCTGTTGCAACGAACGAAGTTGTGCCACTAAGTCGTTTCATTCTTCGGAATTAAATACTAAATAAATAATTATTATTAAATACTTATAATGAAATTAAGTAATTGATACAAACGAAGTTACTCGGAGTTTGACTTTTGAAAGGCTCCTTCGATTGTTGCGATATATTCATTAGAATTTTAGTTCGTCAGAAAACGCGTGCACCGTGACCAAAGACATAGTCGGCAAGAAGCGATGCGATTAACACTGGCCAGGCGTTTAAATTACCAGAGTAATTTCCACGCGTGTTAATGCCGGCCTGGAGAGGTGCCAGGCTTTTGTTGACGGTTGGTGTCACATTTGTTATGCTCGCGTTACCTGCGCTAAATTTTACAGCCACGTTTTCACAGTAGCTATCCTTCTAACAGCATCGTTACCATTAAGTTGTATCTTTTTGTTCCTCATTTTTCTTTCTTTCGTCTTTCTCTCTCAAGGCGGATGAAACGATTCGCTGACACGATTCAATCACCGGCTTTGTGCAACAGTTGGAGTTTGTAAGTTCGATACGACGCGGGATACCAAACTGATTTCCACGCATGCATTATAAAGTGGGTAATAAAAGTTTCGAGGGGCGGTTGGTTTCGTTGGTTCGTCTGCAACTAGCTGTTAAATACGAACGCGGTAGCATGATTCTTCATATTCGATGATCGTTTCGACCAATAAGGTACTAATATCGATGGAAATTATCGAATAACAAATATGCAGTTACTGTATGTTGTTCGATTTCTAGAATATAATCCTGTATTCTGGGATACTTGTATTTGTTTTAATATTATGCGATTAAATTAGTCGATGTGGTTATGGAAGTCCTAGAAGAGAATTTTAAAAGAAACCTATTGGCTAAAACTCCATACAAAGACAATATGACGAAGAAAAACGTAATAAATTTATTTTCACTGCATTTCTGATTTCGAGATTATTTGCTACCTGTTATTATCAATGATCTGAAAAATGAACTTCATAAGAAGCAAGTAATAGATATATGTTTTATAAAAACGCAAACACACAATAGGTAATTAACATATAACGGTTACGACAATTGATATATTTACTCGGGAGAATGGAGTAGGTATATACTCCATTTCAAATCTAAACAAACAGAAGATATTTATGATATGAGATTAAGCGATATTATAGAGATACAGGTGGTTACAGTATTAGCCATTTACCTTGGCAACTAAGATGCTTTTACAAATGTATTCAAGACGTCTCAGTGATCTTACATCGTTGCCAAAGTACCAGCACTTTTATTTTGGCCATTTGAACTTCATAAAATTCATTACTCGTACACCGTCCAAATATCCGCGAAAATATCAAAAATAACATGCTCCGTTCGAGTTGTAAAAATTCTTGCAGAATCCTGGAAGAAATTTAACGATCGGGCAATCGTTTCTGCAGGCAATCGCGGGAACAATGTTCGAGTCGTATCCATCAGTCAGCCACGAACGTTACAGATCCGCGTCGCGATTGCCGATGCACGTTGGTCCCCTTCGAACTTCCCGTAAACACGTATACACAGCTTCAAGTCGCAGAGAAAGTGGAGTAGACGAGTGTACGCAAGGAGGTACCTGCTCTCTCACATTAATTATTCCGTGACTAAACCCTTCATCCGCGGTGGGATCGATACCAGCGACGCGGATCTTTCGACGGGATTATTCGTCCAAGGATCGAGATCCTTGCGATGGAGAGGCAGTCTGGAAAAGGATAGAGTAACGGAACGATATTAAAGATAGAGGCAGATAGAACGAGACTGTCTGGATTTTAACGCTGAATTGATAATTGAAATGGGAAGATGTCCAATGAAATTGCGATTAACGTTACGATTTTATAGCTGCTCGTATATTAACATTAGAGGGATACGTTGTTATTATGAGTACGAGAGATTATGTTAGTATGAAAGAGTATGAAAGAGTATGAAAAGAAAGGAAGAGTATGAAAGGTTTGATCCAATGGTTTTTCTTTTTTTATTTTTTTAATTACATTTGATTACAAAAATCTGAAACATCCATCTGTGGAAGGATACATATATCGCTTCGAACTAATACCCGTGGGTTATACTTTGGTCGTGCGTCCGCGCCCTTTAATTTGAAGCGGACGCATTTTCCGCTTTCCTTCGGATTAGGAAGGAGAAAGAGGCGAGGAAATGTACGTCGAAAATATTTCCCAGGCTTAGGGGCTGTCCTGGTCGGCGGAGGATCTGAAGTGACTTTTAACTAACCCGAGAAATTATCTGTTGCGGGCTTCTGCGACACAGACTCCCGGGGTCCTGGACAGTGTCCCGGGACATAGATATCTGTCCGAGATATCTCTAGTGATCTGTATTTGGGTGTACTGCCTGAATCGTGGGTTGTATATTCGTGTTCAGAATGTTTGGAAGATTTTATGAAGAATATGATAGATTTTCTGATGTAGTATTTGATTTTCGTACTGATGATTAATTCCTTTATTAGTCGTTCTAGCTTAACTTCGTTCAACTCTGAGGTATTATAAATTCGACGTTTACGACGAGTCGATCAATTTATAAATTTTCAATAATTCGCAAATTAAAAATCCACCTCCTATCGACCGATACCGATCACATCTGGCAGGCAATCTACGATCGCTCGATCTTAATACACAGAAGATCCCGGAGACCGCGATACTATCATAAATTTCCAGCATATTGCACCACTTCCTGCTCCGAGACAGCGTTTTCTCACCCAACAAATCCCAAAAGTCATCCTCCTACATCGTTCAGCCATTAAACGCGAACCTGCTCGAAACATCGACTTTCACGAGAAGAAGAAGAAGATGTAAAATCACGTGCCCAGCTAATTTTTTTGTTTATGCCTTCGCGTAACAATTTCATCGATCAGTTACGTTGTCGATAGCGATTGCGTTCGAAGCCTTTCGAATCTGTATACGAATTTCTCGCCATTTCGAGGCTACGTTGATCAATTTCATAAACTACAAAATAGAGAAAGACGGTGATGTTACAAAGACCGTTTCTTATTATTTTTTATTTATTTAAAAATCTACCGCTCTTTATATCATCTTCCTGCGACGAACCGATAGAAGCAAATCGTTTATTTCTTAAGAACTAAAAATTAATCGTGCAGCTACTTGTAATATGTAACGAAACTGGGAAATTGTGGAGAAGTGAAGTCGATTGGTCTGCACCTTCTAAGAGGCTTTTATTTATCGGTTTGGGTCCTCTTAGTTGGAACTCGGTTAAAATGTCGGCGAATTTACAAGCGCGCGGCTATCCGGCTCGCCTCGTATTTATTGCAGTGCCAGATAGATCGTATCGTCTATTCGGAATGCATAAGTTATCAAGCCTGTTTATTACGGACGTGCACGCTATATAGCGCGGGCCAGGTCTGCGCCAGGAGAAATTCCAAGTGCATCATCCTCGCGTGTGTTATCCCTAGAAAACGCAGCGATCCGTTGACCCGTGTGAAACTCCCACATTCATTACCAGCGAAGGGGCACTGTGTTTCAAACGTCCGCAGGTACAGACAATTTTTCCGCCGCCGTCTAACCCGTGGGTTTCTATGATTCCCCGCCACAGGAAGAGGTCTTATACGGTCACTTTGCCTCTGTCGTTTCTCGCCGCTGCGACACATTACATTGTACGTATGGTAGACGGTATGTTGCGTTAGATCGTCTTTGTAGGTTCTCTTGTTCTTTTTCTTACCTATATTCGATTAAATATTGCTCTCTATCTGATAAAATTACATTGTTTCTTATTGAGAAAGAGAGATCCTTTAAATTAAATTAAAGTCTGGAATCTAATGCATAAGAATGTGACACTTTGTTCTATTTCTAAGCGAAGAAAGCGGTTTACTTCGGAAGAGGATTACGGAAATTCTCTGCGCTGCGTATGATTTTCCATTCGTATAATAGAAGCTAAAATTATTGGAATAGATTTTGCCTTGTGTATTACTTGAGTTTGAAGCGCGTGAGTAGCTAAACAGGCAAGAAATGGACGCACGCTGTAATTAAAGCTGAGGGAAACCGGGGAATCGTTCGGTCTTTGACCTGTAGAAAGAGTTTAGTTTTCAGAAGGAGTGGAGGTAAAAGTATAATGTTGCTACCGATGGATAAGTACCTTGAAAATGAATTGAATGAAATACTGTTTATATGTTATAGAATTTCATTATCTACGACTGTTGTATAATTGTTTCAGAGTATCGTCTTTACTATAGCTATAGCTTATTATTAGTATTTTATTAGTTTAGTTCAATTTAACCAATTATTAAAATATAAAATGCCGTAAGCCGTAATGTCGTTAGAGAACTGTCTATAGCGTAGATGATGTATATTAAATTATGTACAAGTAAAATTGTTGAAATTATTTATTCAACTTTTTCATTCAGTCGTACAAAATATTCAGCATTAATTTACGAATAACATAAGAAAGTTAGAGTTGAGTTTTAGATCTCTACGCACGATACGGAGGATTAGCTTATTTAAGATACACACACACACACAATACTAGATTTTACATAGAGAAATAATATAACTGGCCGTAAATGTGTTAACGCTAATTGACATTCCCTTAGAAAATAAGAAACGTTCAGCGGTATAGTTTTCTATGTAGAAGCTAATTGAGTTGCCTCTGCTCGATTACCCGGCAAAGCAATTTCAACAATGCACAAAATTCATGACAGTCATGTAAGAACTTATCCGCTCGATTTCTTTATTTCATACGTTATACGAGGCTCGGGAGCAGTGCCGCTTGCGCCATGTGTGGACACGTGTGCCATTTAGCAGCACGGCCGCCTAGTTAAGTCAAACAGCAGGCCGCGATAACGTGGAATCAAGAATACGTCTCATGATCGCCGTACAATTTACAACGTGCAGTAACCCACTTGCAGCGCACTCCGATTCTCTTCTAACAAAAAATATAGTGACCGAACAATTCAAAACGAAACGGCAGCATTTAGCTTGATCGTGATGATACTGATATTGATATATATGCAAATATAAATAAGAAAGATGGTGAGAAGGAATATTTGTAAAAAGATGACATAAGTATATGAAACGATATTTAATCGTTCTATTTGACTAGAAGACTTTGTTATCAATTTCCAAATAGCATCTATTCAGAAATAGTACTATACCTCAATTTTATCTTTGTCGACCTGACGTTAGGGTTCAGTCACATTTCGTTTTCTCTCGCACGAAGTTCCAGATTTCCATCCCGACTCATTGATTCTGCAAATCGTTAATGCATGAAAATTCTAGAAGAAGAAACGATGATTTGTATTATTTGTTGAGTACCGTAAGATTCTGTTAGTCGTGTCTGGAACCACTGGATTCACGATCGGTCATCTACGATTGATCGTCAAACGCGTACACGAGCCTCTCAGAAACTATAGACTATTGAACTCTACGTCATTTGGGTATATGTTTGGCGTTCGACTTTCCTAAAAATGAATGATTTATTTCCATAATTTCAAGAGGCTATCAAAAAATAAAATCTGTAGTATCATCAATTTCTACCACTCTTCAATCCATGGAGTTGATCGATGTGTCTTTTAAACAACTCGTATCATGGTCTATGATATTCTCGCGTCATTACCACGGCAAAAGACTTAAGCGTCATTATTCTTTACCCATCTCGCCGCTGAAAAATACGAAACGTCTCATCGCGAGCGTCAAATCTTCACTTCCGACAGATGCGTTCAAGCATCCGTAGGCAAACTTTTCATAGGCAGGGAGGATTAAAGCAGGAGGGTCCTCTGGTTCTCGCGTTAATTTCGGACACCCGTTACAGGGCGTCGAGCGTCCAAAGGGTGAAAAAACGCCGCGTGGACCATCTTGGTGACGATGCCCGGCACATCTTTCTCCTTCTATCTTTTTTCTCTTTCTCTCTCCTTTCCCCTGGCCTAACAACGCATCCTGTTCGGGGTTTTAAAGATTATTTTTACTTCGGGACAAAAAAGATCTGTCTGGCGACTCGGCGACGTGCACATGTGCCTCGCCACGACGACCAAGACGACGACGAAGGAGGACGAATGTTTCGGTGAAGCTTTTCGTTCGTCCAGCTCTTCGTGGGAGTTTATCGCTGCCTCTCTGTCTTTCTTCGTCGTCGTACGTCCTCCAGCGTCCGTCGTAAAACGTGGACGGGCAAAGAGGGACGCGTGGAGCAGCACAAGATAAAAGCAAACGCGTCCCCAAAGCGTCTGCGCGTCGCGTTGGTATATCGGTGACCAGAGATGGTCAAGAGGTCGCTTGAAACCGCACTGCAGGCTTCCTGTTTGCCGCTTGCCATGTAGAGGAGATCTGTACAAAACCGTATATCAAAATAAAATCGTCGAGTATCGTGCTTATCTTCGTAGCTAATTCAAAATTTGCCGGCCGTTTGATAATTGATTTTCATCGTGTCAAAGCGTTCGTCGATTCTTGTATTGTCAAATGCTGCAATTTTACTCTCGACGCTCCTCAAAAATGTATTGCAGTGTTTTAGTAAATACCAGGTAAATTTTGCGACAATTCAATGTTACGGCGTAGCGTTACCTTAATCTGTCGCGGTTCCCAGAGCGAAGTCTGTACAATTCGCCTGGCAGTCAACGTGTTAAACTTTCGAATTCTATATTTGTTGTTCCGTGTCCATTGTGAAGACATTTAATGAATGCAATTTAAGCGCTACAATCTTGATTACGTAATTTGTATCGTAATTGAAGAAGTTGCAAACCTACGACCTTATACGATTTCGTATAAGTTTGTCATACGTTAGATATCAATGGCCTCCGATTGACAAGAAAATCGTTTGAACCATGTTTTGCACCGAGTACCTAATCTCTCGCAGGTGCAAAGGGGGTTCGTTATACGGCCAAAGAGGTTCGCTTTCCGGCGCGCTTACCTTTGATATCGCGCTGCGGTAAGTTTACTCGGACATCTTCGTCGACACTGCTCTTATTGTGGTATGTAGTTCCGCTTCTGATAAGGGTTTCTTGAAAGCTACAGGCGCGCCTGTTGGTATTATAGTGGAGTTAGTGGAGCGAATGTTAAGGATTTCTCTTGGTTCAGAAGAGAAGTTTCCGGGGGTAGAAGTTAGTAGGGATCTTAGATGATAAAGAAGTTGTATTTATAATAGTAATAACGGGAAATATTGAATTATTGTCAGCTCTGGTCTGTACTGATTTAATTTCTAATTTGTCATATTTAGATGTTGCTCGTATAAACTGTTGATAAAAGTTTTGAAGAGAAATTTTTACGTAATCGGGGTAACACGATTTTACACGATTTCGCAAAGAGATATTAGGAGAATTTTATATTTATGATAATACGAATACGTCTGAAGATGCTGATATAGAGCAAATTTGTCGAACATTCCAAAACCTCTACCACTATTAAAACGGTAGAAGTTTAATTGAATATTTAACACGAAATAAAGAAACTCGAAGATACTAGCATAGTTTAAAAATCAAAATCGCACTCGAGCCATTCTACGGGCTAAAAAAGTTTACACGGTATAGTAAAGAAATTTTATATACGTTTCAAATCTTCGCAGCTACTGATGTATTAATCGTTTCATTCTATTAATTAATGGTATAAAAAGAAAAATAAATTAGAGAAGACATTGACCGCTACGTTTGACCTTCGGCTACGCCAATGCGGCATATGTGCCCAAGATGAGCGGAGATAGATACCAAATATAACTAGAGAGACAGACCCCTTGCCAAGGGTGTTTGGATCATCCTCCTCACAAGGGTTAACCATAGTCCTGCGTCCGGGGAAGTAGCGTTCCTCTTCAGAAACTCCGTTTCGGACGACTTTCGTAGGCCAAGGAAAATCGTGGCCTGACTCGAACCAACTGATCGTCTCCCCTCGTGTGTTCGTTCCAAAGATATTTTCGTCGAGATTTTCGTAACCGGCTATTTAAAGTCTTAGTTTCTTTAAAATTTGCAGCAGGACCGATCACTTATTTACAGGAGAATGTTGCAGCTGGCACGATCCTGCTTCAATGTCCTCCATATTCTTACATTGGCTTCCGGTGGGGTCGTTGAACCATTCGAAATCAGAGAAACGTCTGATTCGACCAGGCACAGTTTCCATTTGACCGAGAACAGAAAGAGAGAGAGAGAGAGAGAGAGAGAGAGAGAGAGAGAGAGAGAGGGAGAGAGAGAACGAAAAAAGAAGAAAGGCCGGTTCCGTGTTTTCCTTGGCACTGGAAGCTGGCGAAAAATTTCGTAGCCGAGGTCCATGCAAATCCTCTTTCGCTTCGATGATTAACGTCCCTGTCTTCCTGGCTTCTCGTTTCGCGAATTACCGACGACGGCCACGCTCTATCGGTGATTCATCGGTTCTTTAAATCACCAGGACGAAGCCAGTTATCGAGCCACAGGTCCTTTTGGCGTTTCCTTCGAACGCGAATATTTACCTTCTTCCAATGCTTTCGTCTACATCTCTACTCAGACAACATACGACGTCCATGTTGCATCCATTTTTTAACACTGCGCTCCTCGAATTTTGATTCCTCGATGTCACTTTCGTTTCGGTAAATAAAAAATCTTTTAATAGAAAGAGGGTAGTAGTTTTAGTTAATTGCGATTACTGTCGCGATTCATGGACTAATTTGGACATTTTCAAAATATTTGATAGAAAGTGTTCGAACAACATCATCGTTTTTAAAGATGTTTTAATAGACAATTAGTTTTCAATACAACTATTATTAAATATATTACTATCAATGCCTTCTTGTATAATAATTTATTATCTAACGATATAAATAAATTGATAAACTAAATTTGTTTTTTTTCTATAAAAAGACGTAATTATCTGAAGTGTCCATATCAAAACTCTGATGAACATAATGTCATAAGAATATAAAATATTCTTGCAAGTTTCGAGAACTGTTGCTCAGTTTGTTGGTTACCATGGTTACCAGAGAAACTCACGTAATACTCCTAAAATGTTCACCAACTTATCTAATGTCGAGTACGCACCTTAAGATGTCCTTGTACTATCTATTTATCCAATCTCTCACCCTTGCGGTCCGTTCGAAGTGGTCCATAGCCACTGTCGCGTGTTTTTCCCATGTCCAGCTTTGCATAAAAAAGTTCTCAGCTTGACTGGTTCACAGAGCAGTCACACCTAGAAGGACGCTGCATTAGGCTCGGTGAAATAGGGTGAGCAGCAGGGGTAAAAAACAGTATTTTATGGGGTTGGAATCGACTAGCTAGGTGGATTCCTTCGATTGGAATCCGAAGAGCGAACGAACGTGCGACTTCCGATGGGGGGCCCCCTTGTCTGTTCTTTTTTAATTCCTCGTCAAGCTATGGAGCTATGGGCATGAAGGAAAAACGGAATGGAGGGCGACGGAACTTCGACGCAAGGACGGAAACACCTTGTGCAATGTAAAAAAACAAGTTAGGCAGAGGGGAGAGGGTGCAGGTTTCGAGGGAGAAAGAGAGGGGAGTGGTTTACGGTACCCGGAGTGGCACAGATTCTTCGACAACGGAACACGCGAGAGGGCAAGGTAAGAGAGAAAAAAAAATGAACGTGGTGGAGGGAGGGGTAGAGAAAAAAATTAAAATACCGACGTGGGCCTACGGAGAAGGCCTGGCCGGATGAGGTGTTTTCCCTCTGTTTTTTGGGAAAATCTATACTCGCAACTCCGTGAGAACCTATAAGTTCCACGATACCGTTTGTTTATAGAGCGCGCACCTTTTGGGAACCTAACGGTATCGTGATTACGGATTACCGGTAAATTTTATAGCGATTCACGTGCTTGAAATGGGAATTATTACTAGCGAGTAGTTTCTGATATCTGAAACATATTTTTAACAAAGTTAGGGTGAAACCCTTTTTTGTACCTTCAGTTGTCTATTTTACAGGTTTTTTAAGTAAGTTCAAACGTTCGACTTAAGAAAAGATTCTGTATTATACCGCGGTGTATTACATTAGAGACACTAATGAGTGTCATAAAATGTAATTTCTCAGTGACATAAACCAACAAAGAAATTAGGCGTTGGCATAGATGTTCTAATTAATCTCTAAAGGATTAAAACCAATCCGTATATACGTACTTAGCGAATTTTTCAGTCCATTTTCTAACTCGAATCGATCCACGTATATTCCGTAAATTTTCAAATTTATTTTCTAATTTCAATCGATCTACATATGCTTAATAAAATTTCTTCGTTCGTTTCCTTCCATCGTGAGCGACAACTGACAATCTTACAAAGAACCGCTCTTATCATACTACGTTATTGAACGGCGCTATATTACGTGACTTTCCAGCAACGTCCCACGACGCATTCTTTCCGTGGAAGCCGCTGGAAGCCACGGATCGGTTCTCTGTGAGGCGAAACTGGGACTTAAGCCATTACCCAAGCTTCTCTCGGACTCGTCTCATCCATTCTATGATAGTACCGTTTGCGTCGCTCCCTTTTCTTGATGCGGCCCGATGCCGCGCATCCTTCTTCCTTTTCCCCCTTAACCTCTCTTTTGCGGATCCTGCATCTTGGCCGCCCCTTCCGTAGCGGCAGATGGCCGGCCAAGGGGTAAGAAAAAAATCCTAGGGCCCCATGAGTAAAAAAAAAAAAGAAAAAAACGAACGTAGAGAGAAAGAGAAGCAAAGAGATTTATAAAAAGCGATCTGGAGAGGAAAAAAGGCAGGGGTACGCGGCCGGGGGCGATGGACCACGTGTGTTCTTGAAAATTTCTCGTGAGAGAGAACCTATCCTAGACATAGACCGAACAGATTCGTCCTTTGATCGAATTTCGGCCATTCATCCGTTCGATCAATTTTTACGATCGGCTCTCTGTTCTGTCCGACTCGAGTCTTTTCTCTTCTGGGTGCTCGGTGTCGTTGCACTCAGACCATAGATGCAGCATCTCGTGTGACGATTCTGCTCGATCATTGATCTTAAGGAAATTGACTCCGTTCAGCTGCGACATACAAATGCGGCACAATATTATACGACTACTCCTCTCCTCGTATTTTTGATATTTTCTGTTCTCATAACTTTTGGGAAATTTTAATACCGGTACGAGTTGAATAAAATTTAACGATCTAGAAAAATTGGAACGTGATATTTTTCCTTATTCGAACGTGAAATTTTGAAATGTAAGTTTTGGTGTGAAATCAGTAGTAGTGTCTGATTTAACGCGAGATCAATGAAACTTGGAATTTTTCAAGCTTGATAATTTACCTTTAATTAATCCGTGATGCAAAAGACTATGTTGCATACGTTGATTAAATTGAGAAGATTCGAATGAAACGGAATATCAGAAGATGAGTTGGAAATTTTACCAAAAGAGTTAATAAGGGTGGGACTATAAACTATTTTCTTCTCGCTACATATTGGCATCACTGTGTTCATACAAAATCTATGAAATTCATTTCGATAAAACATGGTGTAATATATTCTAATGGAGAATTTGATATAGAGCGTAAAAATGTATAAAGATCGTAAAAATCGCATAATTGTTTGGATGTTTAATAATTTCAAAAGATAATAGCAACGTGAGCAATATATTACGTTAAAAATCTTCTGTTTGTTCCTCCGTAGAATTTCTCGAAATCAACATCAGTATGCTGCCCATGTGGAACAGTTGGCGCGACAATTTGGCTCTTGATATCAACTTTCCAACACAGTTTCTTTTAATTACGTACTCTTTTCGATCTCGAAAAATTAGAACTTAGTAGAATTTTCGCTCTTCCTTCGTTTACTGTTATATCTGCAACTAATACGAGATGATATCTCCTTTCGAAGCTAATTGACATTTGTTTCGCAAGGAGACGTGGTAATAAAGTGCTTTTCGAAAGCTACTACGCTTAAATTATGGGAGCCGACGAATTTCAACTAATCGTAGAACATTAAGCTAAGCGTTTTACGACAAGTATTTGTTTCAAGATCAACATTTGTACGGAAATTTTCCTACTATTTACCTACTAATGACTATACCTGTGCTGGGTTCTTTCAAAAGTTTCATGTTATTTTTCACGAATCTGAAAGATTATCCAAAAACCACAACTGTCCACGACTTCAGCGTAGTTTCAGAGTTAACATACACGTGCCTCGTGAAGGGAATAATAAAACTTTCTTCGTTTTATCTGTCTGACAAATCTTTTTGACTGTAAAGGGCCCGTAAGTAGTAGCCGAGTCTCGGATGATCCGACGAATAGATCCTCAGGTATAAAAATCGAAATTCGTAAAAAAACACAGATGGGGAAAAGGAGAAATGATAAAGGAAGATGAACGAAACGAAGATCGTCGCTTCTGGACGCAGGCCAGCTGACCAACCGTGGGAAGAGCTGCCTTTTCTTCAAGGGATTCGAGAAAATTACTTTTAAATTGGCGAGCCACCGGTGCTGCCTAGATGCATCCGAACAGGTAGATCGGTCAGTTTTGGTTGATGTTTCCGGAAATCGAGGTAGAGAAGCCGGCCACTGGTCTCTTTAACTTTGGCTTTGCCTTGGCCCCTATTAATACGCGAAATGGATTCTACGAAGGACGATTTCCGATGAAAATCACGATATTTTAAAACTTGTTTCTGGGTTCTAGTTTGCTGGAAATTCCTGTCCTCGTAGTAGTTAAAGAAGTGGTTAAAAATAATTCATTAGTGTCTCTTGAAAGCAGTGGTGTTATTCTTGATTGAGTTCACAATCTCGTTCGTGAAATTATCGTTAGAATGAAAATTTGACAAAATTACGAAATTATTTTTCGCGTTCCCTTCCTCCTTGTTCGAATTTTTCAGAAATAATAGGCGGGATGGATTGATTATCATTGTTACAAGCTGTTTCCTCTGGAAGCAGGTGTATCAATTAACAAAACAAATAAAAAGTAACGTGAGAAATATTAAATTATCAATTGAGAAGTATACATTAAAATGAAGATAATAAATCAAAAACTAATTTCTTAAATATGTAAAATTACCTACTGATCCAAAATAACCTACACTAACCACTAACTTATATTCATATAATTATATTTATCTAGAAACACATGTAAATGGAAGTAAAAATGATTTTGTATTATAGAAAACGTACATATATATAATCTCCTCTTCTTTTAATAAATAATTAGCCAATAAATACCTATGTATCTTTTATAATCCAAAAGGCTCAACGCGATAAATTATTTGCTTCCGATCATTTGTCCGTCTCCTTTAAAAAATGAATTCCATTCGTTCCACGACAAATTCTTCCAGCAAAACCAAAAAATTCGTCGCTGCTGTTCTTCCCCCATCTCATCGTATCTTCAGATATCCATACACTGAACGTCCTGCAGACGGCGAGGAACGCGGTCGAAAATAGATCGATGCCACCCCGGTGGTGATAATCAGACATCTCCGAGCCGTTTGTTAACACCGGCGAATCGGCTAGGAAATTTGTTCTTTGCCCGGTGAAATCCGCGTCTCCGTCGTCGTCTCGTCGTCGTTGCCTCAAACCGCGGAATATATCTCACAGAGAATAAATAAACGTTTTCTGGGTACTGTTAAAGAAGTTAGGAAAAAAGGAAACGCTTTTCTTGACCGTGACATGTGGCCGCTTCGAAATAAATTTTTCCTCGAGCATCGACGACGCCTCTGGCGACGACGACGTCGACGACGGACGGTCTCCACTCTCCTGTTTTCGCTCCGCTGTCCCATCCTTCTCTCCCTCCCTTCTCACCCCTCCGTCCCAGAGTTTCTTCGTCGCGTTTCTTTCGAAAGGGAGACTATGCATTTTTCGGCGTGCTTAAAAATAGGCGATCGCCGCCGTGCCACCGCGAACTGGCCAGAGGTCAGTCACTCCACGGGCGCAACAACTTGCGAGCAAAAATAGCCGACAAAACGGAAAAAAATAATTTCTTCCTCGGTGAATCCGCCTGAAATCTTGGATACGCCCCGTGCTTCTCGCTGGACCCTGGTGATTCGTTTTAATTCGAATTTTGCTGATTATTCTTAATTAGCGGATTGGAGAAATTCAATATTTATCCCCTTCGGGATCAAATTTAAGAAAAGACTCTATTCAAAATGGCGATTTTATCGTATAGTGGAATTTCTCGCCTGAATTTTATTTATTGGAACAATATTTTAGTTAATATTCGATTAAGTGCTAAACCAATTAACCAATGAATGAGTGAATACACCGAGGTGAGTGAAAACTTGCAGACAGTGGGGAGAATTAGAACTGTCGAAGTTCTAAATTTTAATACCAGTACGTGTAATTAATATTTAACTTCTGAGTAGTCTAACGATTTATTTTATCGGAATTTACGTTTCTGTCGGATATTCACTGAGAAAAATATTCTGTCTGTAGTAAATATCATATTTGGCGCAAATGTAAT
Organism: Bombus confusus; assembly: GCA_014737475.1. Classification (NCBI taxonomy): domain Eukaryota; kingdom Metazoa; phylum Arthropoda; class Insecta; order Hymenoptera; family Apidae; genus Bombus; species Bombus confusus. Next base: position 2,733,887 of record JACXIV010000033.1, on the reverse strand, counting down.
TTTAATACTTATTGACAGGAGTGTATTTATCGAAGTAAAATTGTTCAACATGTCGAAGTTTACGAGGTATCAAGCGCTTGAACAAATTACAAAGTCAATTAAGTGAAACGAAGCCAGAATCACGCGATAGCAAACCATCAATCACCTACAAGTATTAGAAATTTCATTTATACGTCCATTAATCTCTTGTCAGTGCAATACGATAAATACCGCATTTCAATAATCAACTAGAAACTATTGGAAACTTTATCTACGAAATCCTGAAAACTAAACTCTCTCTCTTTCATGTACATTTTATTTTTATTTCCAAACTTTGTACGGCGCTGCTACTTGTTATTCTATTTAATTTGTTATAATTAATCCATTATATCTAACTATATAATCATAGCAAAGATAAATCTAAAAATATGATTTCTACTTATTTATATTCCTTGAAGTCAATTTTCACTACAATATCGTACGAGTGGCATATCAATTTATCAAGCCAGTAAGATTCCCTACTTCCTGTTTGCTCGATTCATGCGATAGAACCCTCCGTAAAAACGATCCCCCAATTATTTCCAGCAGCACCTAACTATTAGAAATATCAAATTATCAGTGCTACGAAATTCTTCAATCATCAAATACCTCAAAGTATACAGGAAAGTATCATACTATCCTCAAACCACGTCCAAATCCACGCCAAACTCGCCACGAGCATGAACGATCGTCTAGCGACCCGAACACCGAGAAATTCACACAGACCGAGCGTAACTTCCACCGATTCCCATAGAGATCACATCCGCCACTTCCACAGCATCTATTACGACCAGCATCTTGTCCATTGAGCAACGTTCTCTTCTCTCGCGTTGCATCGAGGTTCAGACGATTGCGAGGTCCGAATCTGCAACGTCAGTTCAGCCAGATTTTTCACGGTGCCGATCTCCTTTGTAGGGGGCGCTGCCCGGTTGTCATATTTGCCTATGATGGACGATTTATCGTAAAAAGAACCTTAGGACACGGATCGGCAAACGGATTCCTAGGATGACGAACGCGTTTCTTATTCAGAGAGAAAGAAAGAGAAAGGTCGCACCACATTTCGGCAATTCCACACCGATCCCGATGATTATGGTCGTTCGAGTAAGAATCGACGAGTCCAATTTTCCAGGGGTGTCTCGTTGGATTCGGTATTTTTTTTTTTCTTTCTATAAGCACAGGACGAAGACCTTCCTACCCCTGTAGATAGAACGTAGAAGAATAAATCGTGTCGCGTTTAGTCCGTGGCATTGCTCGACCGATCGAGCAAAACGAGGCTCAGCATCTGGACAATTCTATCTTTGAACCGGAATTTTCGTCTGGCGAGTAGTGGGCCGACTCGCGTGTTCGTTATTTTCATGCCGAATTGTTATCAACGGTGTCAGGGGTTGAATTAATCCTGAGCCTCGAATTTTTATAATTCAATCTTGTTCTTATCTTTGCGAACAGATGGAATGTGTAATGTTTTAGGAAGATGTTTATCAGAAATTAGAAACGACAAATCATGCATACCGATAAGAATTTACTCATATTTTATCCAAATTGAATGACGATACTTTTTAACGTTGGAAAAGTTTGGAAAAATGAAAGGAAAAACGGTAAAATATATAATTCTATTTTCTTTGACAGAAACTGAAGGCGTCGTTGAAGATCGTGAAGTCAGATCATTCTAAGTCGCGAATACATCTGTATTTCAAATAAATTGTTTCCTCCTCGAAGTCTGGCATTATTTCATTCACGCGTTATATATAAATTCAATGGCAGTTCTCCGAGTCGAGCCAACAAATCTCATTCCTAAAATTTTCTTTAAAATCCAATAAATACTCCAAATTCTCTGAAGCACCCTCGAGAAATTCCATATAAACCTATCTCTTCGTAAATCACGGTTAACGCGTCTTTGTCCTCGTATTAAGCTTAGAAATCAGGCTTAGCTAAGAAAAAATAACGTGGACTGGCAAAAAACAGGAAGCAAAGACTCCTGTACGTTGCTTCGATATCCGGCCAGTTAGAATCCTCGTCGCCCTAGGCGCCCTGGCAAATCGTCCGAAATAAATATCCAGATTTCCCGGCGGCGCGGCACGTCGTCTAGCATCAACCCAGACCTGGTTTTCTCTTCGTTCTTCCTTTTTCGTGAATGTAGCCACCCTCCAGTGTTATACATGCTCGTACACTATCGAACAAAAATGTAGAATCACTTTTCACTCAGTTATACTCGTAGTAAAGTTATCAGACGTCTGGCATTGACTTATTGATAGACAATTTCGAATTGTAATTTATAATAATTATATTCCTGTTCATAAATATCAGGACGCTTCCTACTTTCGTACGAGACATTACAATTAATCAGTCGGCTGCTGATGTTCAGGTAAATTCAGATTTTTGTGAACACAAATATAAAGATGAAACTTGGACGTTTCTTTTGTCTTTAGTAATACTGCGAAGCAATGCTGCGCTATCGTCAATCGGAGATGTCACGATCTACCATAAACTCGAGCGCAAAGGCTTCATACGTTTGTATATTAAAAAAAAAAAAAAAAAATCATTCGCGGAAAAGTATTCTAAGGTGATAAAATTTTAAACTAAAATTTTTTCGAAAATTTCTGAACTTCTTTACAGTACGTATGTTCTGTAGGTTAATCGTTTTATGGGACCAAACGAACGTTATACGTTCGTGCAAGCCGGTTATATCCAGGAAGTCTAAGGAAAGTATCTGAGGCCTGCGAAATTTTCGTTTACACAGCCGCGTCATGGCTGCCCGTATATCAAAAGTTTAATTGAATTTTCGACCGAGGCCTTGGCCCCGGGGAGATTAGGATCGTAGCCGATCTCTTTCTCGGGCCCTAGCTTCGTTTCGCCTTCTACCTATTATCCTGACCATCTTGTCTATACCTCTTGTCCTCTTTATCTTTGTCGTGTATTCGCCTTTATTATTCTGGTTGCCCCCTCACCTTTGATTTTCGTCCACCGTGGCGAAAGCGTCTTAAATTTGATCCTTGACGAGATTTCGATGTTCCGTTTTACAGATTAGAATTCGCTAATTAAGCGGTTGTTTGGTAAAAAGAGATGGGATCAATTTCAATTAAGAATTTTCGGTCGATTTCTGTATCTTTTATATTACTAAATACAAATCATATAGAATTATGATAATAAATCTTTGAATCTTTTATAATAAGTCTTTAAAGTTACCATTATCTTACAATTTAAGAAACTTCGCGTCATTTTCATCTTCGAACCCAATTGTATGAGCACAATCTCTGTAAAATTACCACGAACGAACGAATTATCTATTTCTGAACGCCCTTATCGTCGGATACTTGTATCATCGAACAATTTCCGAGAATCAACCAGTTCGTGCCACGCGTCCTGATATCACACGACCTTCTTCTTGTCAGAACACGCCTGGGAATTTGCATAATTGCACGTTTTAATGTACCCTCTGGTCATGAGGGTCAGATCGAATTTATCTCATTGGCCCTCACCTGTCCTGTACGATGCGGGCCACGCTGGGACAACTGACCACCTGTACAGTCGTGTCAGCAAAAAGGGAACGACCCGGAATGTCCGTTGCTGATGAATCTTTGCATCACAGCTAAATAACTGTTACGCCACTGATCGCAATATACTCAACATCTTGATAGAATTGGTAAATCACGATCGAAGTACATAAACTTTATCCGAATTCGGATCTTTTATTTAGAAAGGAATGTTATGTTTGATGTTCCGAATTTGCAAATTTGTAATTCTTCAATTTTCGTTTTTCCGGATTTTCAAACATTCGATCTTTCTCTTCAGTTTTTTTTTTTTTAATTTTCAATGCTTTCAGTTTCGACGTTCGAAAATTACGATATCTCAGATTTCACCTTCTTCGGCGAAAGTTGGAGCTTAAGACAGACTTTATTTTTGCGAAAATAACGTACCGTGTCTCGTAATGCTTATTACGCCTCTAATAACTTAATACTTTGCGACTTGTTACTCGAGCTAAACCGATCGAAATTAAATTAAATCTTCGTTCATCCGTCTGCAAATTTCACGAAACGTGTTGCACCCTGTACCAGTCGATCAAGGGATAAGGAATTTGACGGAACCTTGAAAACGGATTTTGGGCAGGTTAAACGAAGGTCCGAGATATTGTTGAGAGAAAGATCTACAGGTCGTAACATTATTGCGACCAAGTTGTGGCCAGTGCGAGTCGCATCTTGAGGATCGAGGCTGTGTCTCGGCGCGCTGCCCTGTTCAAAAACGACGATCCCGCAGGTCGTGGCAGTCGCGCGAAACAATAGAAAAGCTATAACTTTCTCCGCACGGTCGTAGTCGTTACATCCTGTGTCAGAGCGGCCGCGAGGCGCACCCAAAAAATTGCTTGCATCTTTGTCAATCCTGTTGTCCTCTTCACAAAAACGAGAATTAACTCTGTACAATTGGAATTTTATTTGATTACGAATATAAAATGAAGAAACAAAACGATTGCCTATTGCAATTTTTCATTTTAACGTATTGTGCAAGATTAATGAAACTTTGATAATGAAAATTCAATTAATGAAATTTGTTTGCAATGAATTTATATTATCGAATTTGGACTTTTTACGTAGTGCGCATTTATGGAAAAGAATTCAAAGGGTTTGTTCGATGCTTTTCTCATCGTCGTCTTTCTTTTTTGCTGAAATCCTGTAACTTTGCAGAAATAGAAGAATTTATGGCATTTATGCAATTGATACAAGATAAAAGTACGTATGTTTGATTTGTACCACTTCCAACTCAAACTTAGTACTGAACACTTAGTACTGAAATAAAAGATTCAGAAACAAGATCAGAACGCAGAATGAAAAATATATGTAGAGTCGGAAACACCGTTGAGTCTTGATGTACAGTTTCAAGAGTGGGGAGTTAAATTCGGTGGCACACCGTTACGTCGCCTAATCAGAAAATTGAATCGTCTTCTCTCGTTTCGGCTCGTTTCTCTTTCTGCTCTCTTTTTCAACCACTACCGATTCTATCTTTTCTCTTCTCGTCTCCTTGTCGTACATATTCTTTTTTTGTGTTCCATTCTTCGACGTTGGACTGTACGACCCGCATGTCGTTACCAGAGACGACGAGAGGCCGAATAGGTGGCCCGAACGCGTGTGTCCGTTCCCCTCCTCTCGTGCGTTGGTTGAAGAGGCCGCAATGGGGACACATGTCAAAACAATTGGCACACAGGTGTATCGAATTTACCGAAGAAAACGACGGAGGTCGCGGTCGAAAGAATCGTGGAGTTGCGTCATCGGGCCCCTCCTCGTCGACCGGCCGATCGTCGTCGAGCTATCGACGCGGACAATTGTTGCAGCCAAGCTTTTTGTTCGTCACGTTGCGTAGAACTTCTGTTGATGGATCGTTTTGTGGTTAATACCAAAGCAGAGAGCTTTGTTATTCCTAAGCGTCCAGGCTCTACTTTACTAAGAAAACGATATTAGACGCTCGATTTTGTTCCATTTTCCTCCAAACAATTCTATATTTCTGCTTATTAACAAATTGAAAATGGAAGAAGTGAAATGAAACGGTGCATGAGGATATGCACTGCATATTTCAAGGTTTTTTTTCTAAAAAAATCCTATCACCAGAAAAGAAAAAGGAAACGATTTTCAACCTTCATATCACGACACACATGAATTTTATTAATTGATAGAAAGAAATATATCATAATATTGGTTGAAGAGAGGGTATTCATGCCGGATGTCTGTATTTCTATTTTACTATTTAAAATCAGTGCCCCTAATAATTAATTCTTGCTTTACAAATTCTGATGCGGCACAGCAGCTGTAACTCACGGCTGTAGATGATCGCTCCATAAAATACAATTTTATCTCAAGCGAAAACCATCTTCTGAAATCTTCTGGAACAACCAAGCAACAAGACGTTCTGCAGCATTTTCAGGTTCACGCGATTCATCGATTCACATTGTACGGAGGCGATTGAATGGCGGTGGGTTCGCGTGTCCCTGCTGGTAGCGTACAACGGTTCGGCCGGCTCGTTTCGAGCATCATCGACGTCGAAAGTTACGATTATCGTTTTTGCGCGGTGCCGCGTATCGACGCGTGTACTCGTGCGCACGTAGGAAGACGTTACCATTGCGATCGCCGTGTCGAAGACACGAGTTGGCTTCTCTTGTTGAAAGGCGGCGCGACAAGGACGCGCGATTCGAAGCAGACGTAAAGTGCCATTTGGAGAAACAAGGAAGAGCGCAGACGTCGCGAAAAGCGGGAAGGAGGAGTAGCAATAGGGACGTAGGAGTGAATGTGGCGGAGAAAACGAAGGGACGGAGCAAAAATAAAAGGCAGAAGACGAGGAAGAGGGTAAACGGGACAAGAAGGAATTCCCAAGTATTTGACGTGCGTGTATATTAAATGGCAAACCTAAATTGTAGCTTCTGTTAGAGCTTCCGAAACGTCTGTGTATGTTTGAGTGATTGAGAAAGCACTGGAAATATATGTAGGTTATAATTAAACTGTGGATATTGACGCAAATTGAAATTTGTTTATGTAAAATCGACTGGAAAATGAATTTCTGTTTGTCAAAAAGAAATAGAAAATTCCTAAATTGAGATTAATTTCAGACGTTAAATCCAAAGCCTCGTTTAGATTAATTAATAACTTGTAGTTTATGTTCGAGTTTGTGTTCACCGAAGTCAAGTTGTTTGAAATCGTTTAAATTCAAGTAACCCGACTACGGCAGGATAATTAATAGAAATAATTGCCTACTTAATGACGTTGAAGAAGATGGTGCGCACAGTACATTACGTTACCTAACAGCTGTTGTTTCTTTCAAGTCAACGAATGGCTGAAACGCGCTCAATTTCGCTTGGACATTTGAAGCTAAATAAATAGCAGATTCAGTATCGTGTATGTATCTACTACAACATATGTCAGCTATTCAACAATGAATTTGAATTAATAATACCTTATTTGATTTTACATTAGATAAATTTTAATACAAAACTCCTACAAAATCTTTGATAGAATCTTTCCTAAACTTCTCCCAATTATAAACTCTATTGACTCGTGATTTTTTACATTTATAAAAAGAAAAGGAATATTTTGTAATTAAAATAACAAGAACGAAGCGTTAACGTGTCTCGAATGAAACGGATTTAAGCTTTACATTCTTAGTCGTTTTTCTTGATATAAAATACCCAAACTTCGTAATTAGATTTTTCTAAAATTCTATCTCAACAAGAATATATCTTCACGATCGAGTACCTGAAAAATTGTTCCTAACGAACACAAAATTCTTGATCACACTTGACAAACCGATCGATCAATTATTTCACGCGCGTTTCCGCGACGTTACGAATGCCTCGCGCCGAATCGAAACGCCGACAATATTTTCCATTCCAACAGTTATTTTGACTCCTCGACGGATCCCCGCTAGTCCCCGAAGACATTATCGGTGACATTTGTCCGCGCTGGACAAAACATGTTCCGGTCCGGCGGGATGACCCTAACGCCGCGCCTTTTGTCGAGCGAAAGGTACCCAGCCGACCCGGCGTGTCTTTGTCATTATATAACGCCATTGTGACCACACTTGCCCGGCGTGGAAGTCGACTATACCTTTGCATATTATTAAAATGACGATGATTGTCATTTTTCTCCCCTTGTCCCTCCGCGACCTCCCATTCCATCACCACCACCTCCTCCACCTTCTCCTTCTCTTCGAGTCTTTTCTTCCACCTTGGTCCCGGTCTTCTCTCGTCCTTTCCCCGCTGACTCGACCACCAACACTCGTACCACGGAACGCCCGTTCGTTCTCCAAGTTTTCTAGTCGAAAACAAAGACCAACAGACGCATCCGTACTTTGCTTCCTTCCTCTGGTCAACTCTGTTGCAAAGCATTAGATGTGTATAAGTATGTAACATGTATAGTACATAAATTTGAGGACAGGTCAGATAAATTTAAGCGGTTTGCATTGAAACAAGTTGAGGTCTCTCTCAACTCGAGGATCTCGAAACGACGTCCCAGGAAGGATTTAATTTTGATTTTGAAGTGGAGTTATTGATGGAATCTAATCGATCAAGGGAAATTAATTTTTTAAATATTACGTTCTGATGTTTGTTATATGTTCCATTTGCGGTTAGGTATTTCACCTTAGGTATTTGCGATTGGAGGATCATTCGGTACACAGTTCTGGTTATTTCAGATATGTTTATTACATTTTGCAAAAAGAATAATCGCGAGGTTATTTTATTACATTTTATAATTATGGTTACTTCTAATCAAATGACAGAATCATTTTATACAATGTTTATAATTACAGTTATTAATTCGGACGTAGCTTAACGTTAAAGAAACTCCATAATATGACGCCTTCCAAAAAGCTCTTCATTTGTCTGCTCTTAATTCCCTTCAAATTACAACCACGATCGTAACACCATATCGAAGTGATCCCAGCTACGTGCCACAGATTCACACCCACCAAGCGGAATGCCAGGCAAAAGGCGGTAGAATCGAGCGTCTCGTACGTCAAGTTTATCGCGTTTGGAAAATCGTGCTACGGTATTTCCCGTACGGAATTTCCCTGCGTGATCCTGCTCACGTGTTACGCATCGATAGTCTTCTAAGTACTCTGTGTCTCCTCTCTACATCCTAGTTTCGTGAAAATCGTGCGTCTTGAGGATCGTTTTAAAATTCGCCATCACCCTTCTCCAACGGCGAGCCCAGGATATTATTGGGATGTGGACTCTGGTTCGTGGCACGATCGAAACCGCGAGAAGAGGCTCTACGTTCCGGGTAACGTACGAGGTGATCTTTCACGATCGATCTTCACGAACACACACGTATGTGTAGCGGGGCACACGGTGTGCCCCGGTCGACACGGTGCTCCTTCTTTCTCTCTTTCTTTTTCCATCCCTTTCTCTCTATCTCGTCTTATGTACGCTCTGATATTCAAATCGCAGCAGAGCGCGCTAAGCCTGCTCTCAACCGTACGAGATCCAGAGACGTCGCTCTTCCAAAATCGTATAGGGAGATAAAAATTTGTCATCGTCGCGATTCGTTGGCTACTACGTTTGGCAATGGTAAGCAAAAGCCTCCGGACAGATGGACTGTTCATTTTATATTTTCAAAGTGATAGTTTAAAGAATTTTGGACGGATGTGTCTTGTAGGATCTGATTGCTTCACGATCAGACAAAACTAATTTTTATAGTCTTCTTCGCGTACGAAAATATTCAATTTTGCGTATTATATGCGTTTCATAGATTTTTGCACAAACGTATAAAGATCCTCAGTTTCATAATAGTTCAAAATCTGTAATCTTCCGGAAAATCTTAGAAAATCCGGAAGTAATTCCAAGATGAACGGTTTAAATAATGTACTCGGAAGTACAAAAGACGTTAGTATTGCCTTTAGATAAACGATTGAAATTTCCTGAAAGTATCCATTTGCGACTATCGGCGCTTCGGAGATTGTGTTAAAATGAGCCAGGTTTGAAGTACGTGGTTGAAACGTTTCGAACTGACCTATTGCAAAAGCTGGGCATTAAGTTGTGTCTATTGCAGAAGCTGGCCATTAAGCTGTGTCTCTTGCAAAATCTATATACCGATCGATATAAAACTACCGAGGAAGCCATATGCCATCATGTTTTTCACAATGCGAGATTAAGATTCCAGAGTGAGCCGATCGTCAGCTTTCTAAAGATTGTATTAAAACGAGACAGATTTAAAGATTTCAAGCCGATCCAGCTCCACATTGTCATCCTGTCGCAATATGTGATTAAAATTTCTGTGACACACTTATTTGTGACTGTTAATAATTTGGACATTGTATTGAAATGAGACGAATTTTAAATTCGTTCTACCTTTCTGACTGGTCCAGTCCAAAAGTCGAATATTATTATCTTTTTTGTTATGTGTAATTAATGTTCTATTTATATATTTCTCAAGGAAAATTGTAGTTCGCTCTAACCAATTGTGTCTCTTTAGTATAAAACTAATTTAGTAATTCACATGATATAAAATCATCTATGTAGTTTCTTTAGTTGAAATCTAAATCTTGCAATGTCCTTACGCCTTCAAACTAAAATTTATTCCTACATGTAGCTTGCATTTATCAAGCAATATGCCTTTTTCCATTAGTTATATCAACAATCTCATCTCATTCTCCTTATTATCAATTTCTTCTCAATAAAACTTTAAACCACTGCATCTCATTTGAAAGACCATCGTCAAACAGCTGTCGGTATCGATATTAGATTTCTACCTGCCTAACACGTCGAGATTTCCCTTGTTCGTTGAAAACCACGTACAAACACTGTCGTGCACCTCGAGAACTAAATCGTGCTCGCGACCAAGGGGGCGGTTTTCTTCTCGACCGCGCGCATAAATTTGCATCTTTCACGAAACAGGTAAAAACTTTGTGTCTAACCTACGAACGGGCAAGGGTGTTTCGAAAAAAAAAAAAAAAAAAAAAATAAAGAAAAGGAAGGTAGTTAGACCAGGCGAGAAATGTCGGTCAACCGGGGCGCGACGTTTCGTCGTCGTCGAGAGAAGCTGCTTAAAAATTCGGACAATACTTCCCCGGGCTGCGGGCTCCATTTAAATGTATGTATTCATACGCTCTCGTGTATTGCTTTGACGAGAGGTGTGGTCAAAATTATACAAACTGACCCGGACTCTTTTTTCCTTTCGGTCTGGGACACTTTCTAGCGGAGCGGTGTGCTTGCTGCACCCACGTATACTCCTCCCGCCTCCCCCCTCTATTCTCTTCTCCATCGGGTGGTTTCACCGTCCCCGTCTCGATCGTTTCGTTCATTCGTCGTCGATTCTCTTCCTCTTCTCATTTACTTTCGTCCCAGCCTTGTCGCTTTTGCTTCGCGTTGCCTCAATTCTCTCTTCTAGCCATTGTCCCGTCACGCGGTGTCGAATTCGAGATAGCGATTGCTCTTCGATTATTTTCGCGCCCGATGATCTCATCACTTTGCGATCCACGTGGTGGAATAGCGATTTTGAGGACACCGTGTGGTATTTAGTCGGTTATTAGATTAGACAGATAAGCGGAGCAGAGAAGGTGACGCGTTGATTAAACTCTTGGCCGGGTTGCTTTTTGAAGAGGAGTTTTTACAATCTTCAGAATATTAGGATTTATATAATACAACTTTAAACAATCTGTTTATACGTATACTCAGAATATACTGACAAATCTCAATTCGGAAAATTTCAGACACCTTATACATTCTATATATTTTTGCTCATTTAAATTCGCCGAATATGCATACAC
>JACXIV010000033.1:1965128-2120128 GCA_014737475.1 Bombus confusus | reverse complement strand
GGGACAGGCGAGAATCCGCCATAACTCTTTCCCCTGCACACCCTCTGGTACGTTCACCTCTGTCTCTCCGTTTTCCTTTCACACGCGCGCGTACACACGGACACACAGACACACGCACACTCAAACGCACGAGAACGTACATGCTCTCCCGTTCGTTTCTTTTCTTCTCGCGAATAGAATTTCGATAGAGACGCGAGGCACGTCTCGTAACGCGACATTTTCTAATAGAGAAGTAACAATAGTAACGGCGGTAGAAGTAGAAGAGGAAAAATCGAGGGAGGAAACAGAGCAAAATAGAAGAAACTCGTCGAGGTGATGTAGAAACAGAAGAAGAAAAAGAAGAAGGTACGAATGCCCGGTGCCAAAAATTGATTTTGGAACCCGTTCCTACAATACAGAGGACTCGTTCTAATGCCCGACAACAACGGTTCCCGAAAAATCCGCACGTAGATTCGCTCCCGTGTTTGATTCTCTTTTTTTTTTTTTCCTATTCCCCTGCTCAATGTTCTCGTCGTGTATTTCACTGCGTTTCCGTTCGCAGATATATTTCGCTCGATCTCGAGATCGATCGCGTTATTACAATCGCCTCCACGTTTGTTATTTTGGTCGCGCGTTGGCCCTCTCACGACATTCTTCTCGTGGGCTCGAAAGGCTGTTTCGACCGACTATACCGAGTAAACCGAGTTCAACGTTAGAAAAGGGTCTACTCGGAATGGAAGGGCCCCGCGCGATTATCGCTAGCAGTAGTACGAGGTCGAGAGTCCCAGCTTGCAGGAAAACGGCGCCCTACGCCGGTTGTACACACTTCCGGTGCTGATGACGTCCTTCGTCTCGCACCGCAGACCCGTGAAGCCTTCCGCGCATCTGCAATCAACGAAAGAAAAACATAGTTAGCAACGTGTCTGGTACGACTTTATTAGCAGCTGGTTATCGTTTGAACGAGAACACGAACGAGAATACGAACGAGACGTAGACGCGTAAAAATTTCTCCGATTCCTCGGTAATTTTTGGTGTCGCGTGACAAGACGGCAGGGCAGAAGGAGGGGAGAGATCCCGTGCAGAGACAGCTCGATGTGTCCAAGACGTTTCTTTGGAAAAATAATGTTATGCCGACGTCGAGGTATTTATAGCACGGTTAACTAACCGCGACGAGACGTACGAACGCTGGTAGACGTGTCGTTTGCGGTACTCGCGTGTTCGCAAGCCACAAGCACAGGGTCATCAGCGTAGAATCAGAAATGTCCGCCCGGCTGCTAAACGATTTTACGCGTGTTTCTTCGTAATTACGTTTCTTTCTTCGAATATAGAATTCAATTGCAACGAAACAAGAGATTTTCGTTCGAGTCGGATGTTTCCCGATTACCGACCAGTTTCCAGGAACACTTCTACCCTCGAGAAATTTTATTTGCGAAGGAATTTCAAGACGATACGGCACGCGCGAGAGAAGAGAACATCCGAGGAACGTGGATTGTCCCATTGATACGATCCTAGGGGAAATCAAGGGGAACGCTTTTGCCGTGGTTTCGCGGTCCGCGCCTCCGATAAAACATACTTTCGTCAGCGTCGAATTTGTAGCGCCCGAATCGCGTGTCTTTTCTACTTCCTGAAATCGTATAGGTAAAATTACCGACAGAGCTTTCGAGATTGCTTGACTGTGACGGCCAGAAGATATAAAGAAACGGAAATTGAAAAAATCACGGCAATGTCGGTTCGTGTTTAAAGCGTATTAAAAAACTGGCAAGGAACACACGGCTACAGCCGTTAACGCGGCAAATACCTGCAAAAGTGCTCGACTCGTTCGCACTGTTTATTCCTCGAAGAATATAATAAACTTTTAATATACTTTAATAATATACTTTAAAATAAATACTCATATACTTTATAATAAACTTTGCCTGGCGATTTTTAGGACGGCCGTCCGCGACGATCTTCCACCGTCGCATTTCTTTCCGTCTCTCTTTCTTTTCTCTCTCGTTTTCCCTTTTCTGACGCCTCCTTTTTTTTTCTTCTCTCTTCGTTCGAGCAGCACCCTCGCGAATTTACGAGGACCACGTACTAAATATACTTCGCGGTAGATTTACCGTTGGACAAACCAGAAACAGCACCGGAGATAGTGCAATTTACTGTACCATTCACTTGAACCCATTAACGCTCGCTGGTAACTTCGGCTCGCTTCGAACACGTAATTGGCTTTCCATTGAGATTTATCGTAAACACGCATGTTTACCGGCACGAGTTGCTCTTTTACACGCCATCGTTGAATAAATTCGTCGCGAATCGGTGACTTGCCCAATATGAAAAGCATAGAACGACCCCCCGCGTTCTCTGGAATTTGACCCTGTGGAAAGTGGCGTTCTCGCGATTCGGTGGACGATTTCGGTAACGAAACGCTCGGCACTCGCACACTCCAGCTTTCTCTAAGCTTTCGCCGCGCGAAATTGTAACCTGCAAATTTTCCATCGAAATTATCTCGAAGTTTCGTTAAACGAACGAGCGCGTATTTGCGTTGAAGCAGCGCACGGTCGAGTTTAAACAAACGACGTAATTCGATGATAGGATGGGACAGCTTGTTAATTAATATTTTTGATCGCGAGCTAGGTGTAAACAAAAAACGCTTGTCGCGACATACAAGCGACAGCAGTCGTTAAAATCTGATCTTTCTGGATGACAGGTTTTATGGGGACGCGATTTCTCGGTTGAGCGTAAACTGGCGATAGCACGGTGTATCCTGAGCTCGATAACATTTCCGCGGCGAGTACGTTACAAGTGCGTGTTGGAATATTTACACACGCTGCTGACGCGCCATAAAAAAAGAAATGGTAAATTAAAGTTCTTCGTTACGTTGCCATCATAAAAGTAGCCATTTCTGAGAATCGATGGTTTGCGCACGTGATCTTTAATAATTACGATTTATCGACTGTTCCAGATACTCTCGATAAAGAATAATTTTAGAACTAATACCCGGTATTCGCGAGCAGGTACTTTATTATGAAATATACGATTTCGTTTAAACTGGATTGATCGTGGAAACGTAATTATCGTGCATATTAAAGGAATCGTTAGTCCGTTTTCCACGGTAAAAGCAGGAAGCGGAATGAGACGGTAGATGAATCGTAGGAATCTCGCGATTGATCGCTTTCTTTCCGTGACGCACATTGTATTCGCGTCTCTGATAACGCTAGAACGTCGTTCCTCTTGCTCCTTTTTTCCACGGTGGTGGACAGCGAAACCCTTTTCCACTCTCGTAGCCAGAGCTACGAGTTACCGAAAGTGTCAAACTTTCCACGAATAAAAAGTTTGGGAGGCGAGTATCAAAGCAGATTCTTTGCGAGAGTCAATCGCTTTAAGGACGTCCTTTATTAGAGGAAAATTGCTCCCGAAGTTTGTCGAAAGTCGTTTGCTTTTTCACGGCGGTGTCCTCGTGAAAGGGCTGACTTTTGTTTTTGGGGAACAGTTCCCTCCTTTTTTTCTCGGATAATTAGTAAATCGGAAAAGTGCGAGGGTCGAAGGAAGAGGCGAGACGAAAAGATTTTACCGTGTCTGAGCCTTTATCAACGAGATTGCAGATTTTATTAACTAATTCGAAGGAACTGCGCGGAGCTCGCTATCCGGCCGGGCTTTACAGGAAATTAATGGTGCACCGATTACAACCAACGGATTTGTTGAATCGTTTTATTATTAACGGCGCATCAGTGAAGCAACGTGGAACACGGCGAAAAAATTCGTTTTTAAAAGCTCCGCGCCGTTGTCCTGTCCCAGTTGGGGAAAAAAGCTTGTAAAAAATATCCGAAGGTACGTTTGCATTTGGAGCGGAGTGTGCGCGTCTCGAATCGTTGGTGCGCCGGCGGAAGTCTTAACCACGGTTCTAGCGATGGCCGTCGGAGACCGAGGCAACTACGTATATTACGATCGCAAAATTAAAAGCAGCTTTTTATACGCGTTGCTCCTCTACGTGTAGGAATATTTAGGTTTAGAAAGTCAATGTCGGTTGGCTGTGTGCAGTCAGAAATAGAAAGGGATGAAAGAGGCGCAGTGGTGGTGGTTTTCCTCCGGTATTAATTCCCATATATGCCGTGAGTGAGGCTCAGTTTGTAACTACAGCAGGACGCGCAGCCATGTATACGGTCCGTGGGTGGAAAGAAACTTTTTTGCGGTTTACTTAATTTAATAACGCTGCCACGGTACGCAATTTCAAAGATAACACTTTAAATGGGCGGGGGCACGAGGCTCGCCTCTTTCTCTCGCGTTCAGCCCACCCTTTCTTCGCGCTCTCTGTCTTCTTCCTTTTTTTCCTTTTCCTCTTTCTGCCAGCTCTATCTTCCTCCTTCCATCACCGTTTTTATCACCTTCTGTCTCGTTTCCCGCCCGCCTCTCTTCTACTAGTTTCTCGGCCCGTCTGTCTGTTTCCCTTTGAAATTATTCGAGCGTGCGGAGAAACGCATGCGCGCCTACCCTCGCCATTCGTGTCTCTGAATGTGTGTAGAACGACTCTGGTTATAATGTACCGTACTTTATTTCGAAACACTCTCTAGCAGCCACGCGGGGCTAGCTGCTTGCCTCTTCCACACCCCTTCTTGCTACGTGGGCCCGCACCCTACTCCCTTGGTGGATAGTTTCCTGCGAGCGAAACTGGGTTACTCGTTTGGTCGTATGGCGTTTCCATCCACCGGGGCGTATACGTATTCCTACCCTCTTGGCATTTCCAACAGGGCTCGAGCAAAGTTGCCAGAAGTCCCTCTCAACCTTTCGCTCCCTCCGCCATGGACCGCTATTTTCCTTCGCCGAGACATCCATTTACAAACTGACGCGTAATAAATGTAACGCCTGTTACCGCAATACGGCGATCACAGTGAAACGCGACTCGTCCAAATGTTTCTACAACGCCAAAGGGTTGCTTTCTCTTCCCACTTAATCGCTGGTCGGGGAAAATTGGGAATCGTTCTGCGAGCAACGAAGCCGTCAAGCGAATCGTTCCTCCGTTTGATGAACGACGCAGGCAGGAAGAATCGATTCGTTACTCTTAATCCGGTGTCTTTCAACGGTTCACCCTTCTCATCGTGATATATGGCGATCACAGGGTTAATCGTAGTCCAAGTAATTAGCGCGAAGTTTCTCTGGTCGACAGCTGTCCGGGGTCTCTAACCCCCTTGAAATTTGCGGTCAAATCTCTGGACCGGAATTCATAATATCCACATCCTGAATTATAGTTACATTAACGAAAACGTCGAACCAGCTACTCGCAGTCTCTCAATTACCTTAATCTGCGAGGAGTGGTATCGCGCGTAGTCGGATCGATGAAACGACCGAAAAAACGGCGAAAGAAAGCGAAGAGTACGGGGAAACAACGAAGAGAGGGAGAGATACGTTTCTAGATAGGCTGTTGCCGGGTAGTAACCAACCCCTGTCCATCGAAAAGGCAGGATTTACGTCGCGCGTTTATGTCAAGGAGGAGCTCGTGAAATAGTCCAGCGTCGACGAATAGTTGCTGGCCGTTATAAGTAGATTTATGCCGAACCATAACCTTCGGACGTGGTATATGGAAAGATAGGTGGATAGGAGAGGGGTGGCACGGATGGGGAGGATTCGATGGAGGGAGAATATGGGGGGAGAGGTGACTGCTAGGTCACGAGGGAAAACCCTGATGTCCCGAAGGGTGCCAGCTGGCGGGACAGGTTACTGTCTGGGAAATTGGGACGTTGGCTAGAGCCGTTCACCCTCGATCATTTTCCATCGTTGCGCCATTGCCTGTTAGCACCGGCCACCAGGAAAACGCTCGAATGCCGCTAGGGGTGATTTCTGCTGTTGAGTAACCTCAGCCCGGAAGTTCGGTTATTCCGCTCCGTTCTTACCGAAGCGAATCAGCCGAAACTCGAATTTGCTGGAATTCGCAGGAATCCGTTGGACCGATGACCACGAAACTTGATTCAACGATTTCTAGATGCGGTGCTCGGTTACATTTCGCTCGGTGTTTCTACCGTTACTCTCGTCGACGATCGTTGACGGCCAACCAAAATTTAACCAAAGTTTCGAAAGCTAACGAGGTCGCGTTATCTCGAATTAGGAAGTTGGATTAACTTCGTAGAAGGGATCACGTTCTTTTATGCAGTTAATCGGCCAATTGATTAATTAAACGCGCGTTAAATACACGGCGCGAAAGAGACAGCGCGTAGGAGACGAGATTTACGTACGTTTCGGCCGTCGTGCGGATCTAACTGTGTCGAGAGGGGATGGACTTTTTCAGCGGTTGAAAA
Organism: Bombus confusus; assembly: GCA_014737475.1. Classification (NCBI taxonomy): domain Eukaryota; kingdom Metazoa; phylum Arthropoda; class Insecta; order Hymenoptera; family Apidae; genus Bombus; species Bombus confusus. Next base: position 2,113,877 of record JACXIV010000033.1, on the reverse strand, counting down.
TATAGTGGAGAAAGTTTCGTCCAACTTGGCCGGTGTACATTCAATAAAGCGACCAGCCGGAAAAATTCCGAATATGTTGGTGAATAAAAGCGATGCTGGAATACGGCCGGCGGACGCATAAAGTCGGGGGTGAAAATTTTACGAGCGTTGACTTACGATCCATGCAAGTGTCCTCCTACCATGGCGCGGCACGTCGTCTAGCCTTCGAACGCTCCTCGATCTTTCTCTAATTAATTAAGGAAGCGTTTAATTAAGCGAAACGGCCGAATTTCGCGCGGTACGAAGCTACGACCGACCCCGAGTAAACCTTTAAGAATCGGCGCGAGCAACGTAATTAGCCGGGTTCTCGATATATTCTGCTGTTCAACCTGAATTAATTTGCACGAGACACGAGTTTCCATGAAGCTTCCTCTTTACCGCGTTGTTGAACGCGTCGCACGAAGCAACTCCGACTCCAGCGAATGTAAATGGTGTCACGCTTAAGGGCGGTGAATTAAATCGACGTCGATATCTGTTCGTTGTTCATTCCACGCGAACGCGTGTAATTATTAATAATTATTTAATCGGAGCATCGATGACGCGAATCAGCGAGCGTAACCGCGCATCGCGTCATACGCTATTTCACGGATTCGCTGTGCCGCACTGATTTGCGGTCACGATCGCCCGGCGGAATCGTCCACGATTTCGTAATATTTATATTCGATGTCGGCGAGGGCAAGCCGATTGGTAGGCCGCATCAGGAAACCGATTAATTACTTCGAATGGCTGGCCGTGACTGATCGAAATCCAGTGGAAATCCGCGTTGAAAAATCGGTGGCCGTGGAACGTCGCGCGCTACATAGAAAAGCACTTCGATCGGATTGGTCTGGCTGCGACGAGTCGTTTGATTAAGTTTCCGTTTATTACCCTCGTGGACGAGACCACGTCGAGTTTTCCCTCATTATTATTCATTTTCCCGTGGCCGACTTACGCGTCCACCGAACTCGATACCGATTCCGGTTAATTTCGTACCCCGTAAAGCGATATTAAAATCCGCAATGACGCTGATGTTTTTGCGTTCTATCGGTGTGTACGTGTATGTTGGAAACGCGGTAAAACAAGCAAACACCACTTTCCGTGACTATTAATGTTACCAGTTTTAAGGTTGGCGCGTTGAACGCGATGATTTAACTTTATTTTCCTTATTAGCTTCTCTATCGCTTTTATCGTTATAGGAGGCTAATTGTCGATTCAAATCTTCGAACTGAAACTTTCACATTCAAATTCAAACATTTCCTAACCGAGATAAATGAGCATAGCGATGATCAAATAAGAAGCTAAACGAAGATGTCTGGTTTTCGTCTTTGACTTGTCTCGGTTTGCGCATCTTTTACCTTGGATTGCTATTTATTGGCATACCTTGAAAGCCAGTTGCCGCGGCGAGAAGCGAGTTTGCGTCGGACAGCTCTATTTCCTTAAACGACGGTTCGAGGTAGTTACGGGGTGGAAATGTCACGCAGCCCGCAGCTAGCTGGTCCTGGCCGATCCCGGCTCAACTTCCGCCTCTACATGTGTTGGCCACATATGTCACCAGAACTAACTTTTCAAACCCCGCTCGCTCTCCTATATAACCTTCCTTACACATTTCGCCCCGAGAGAGTCGCCACCGATCGCTGGGTCAACATATCCACCCGGAAAGTTATCTTCGCCGACCGAGATATTGGTAAAATCGAGACGGTTGTTTACGGTCGCGAACTCGACGCTTCCGCTAATTATTGCTCCCGTATGCTTTTCAGTTTCCGCTTTTAACGTCGTTTGCGAGTACGTGGTTCGACGATGATGGACAATATATCGGTTCTAGTTGGAACGCTAATGACAGAAATACATAAATCGAGCGTAATGAGGGTATCGATCATAATTTGGCAAACTATTCCCCGTCGATAAATAAAAGGGCACAGTTTGCAAACTCTAGTCGTCGTAGGTATTATCATCTACAGCTTAATCGTTCAGTTGGTTTCCTCGACGAAAGTTTCGATATCGATTGGGAATATCTTTTCAATCTATTTTAGATTTGCAATGTATGCATAATTCATAACGGCCGACTGGAGGGACTTGTTATTCAAAGCCAATCCGGATGCACGACGCGGGGAATGGTACGACCGGCGCGTACGTTTTAATACTTTGGCAGTTTGTCCGTGATAATTCAATCGTTGAATCGACTGTAGACATTGCGGTCTTAATGTTTAGATCGCTACGTAACATCTGCAGGGAGTATTAATCAGCGGAGCCATTAGTCAGCGTTTCGAGTGTAAAACGAGCAAGCAATGCGCAGGGGTGCACGTTAATTAATTAAGTTGCTAACGGTGTCGTCTTGCCGGTTCGACTTGCCAATGTTTTGCTCCGCCTTTGCGAATCGTCTAGCTCTGTGTTTCCTCGATTTCTTCGTGTCTCCGTTTGAAATTTCTTTGTCGCGAAGTGGCAAAAACGACGCTCGCGTAAATAACGAATATATTCTTGGTATCGTCGGTAGTCGAGGCTAACATGGATTTAATTGCACGATGATCGCGTAGAAATTTACGGCGAAATTGTTTTTAATTTCGTGTCCCGTGAGATAATAAATCCTGGTCGATGGTCGAGATATAAATATCGTACTGGTGTCGCGATTTCGCTCGATCGAGCTGCCGAATCTATCGATTTTTCGAGACAGACGGTTTTTAAAGAGCGGAATCAGCGGAGGATCGGTGCGATGCGGTTACGCGAATCCTTTTCGGCCGGATTTACGACCGCCAACTCCATTCAGAATTGGATTCGAAAATAATATTCGTAAGCTCACGCTGTGATCTAACTGGAATCTGCGTTAACGAAAACTCGTTCATGGTCTGCCTTTATCAGATTCTATTTCGACAGTTGGAACGATCGCGCGAAAGGAAAACGCCATATCCACCAACTTGAAACCGGCCTCGGTGCTACGAGGGCGTGCGGCGCGATGGAATATTCAGCCGTTTCCGTTTTTATTAGGTTCAACAGATTTGTTTCGTCTGGCTGTCTATTCATTTTTTCCTCTGGTTTCGCACAACTATCTCCGGTAGCCAGCTGTAATTCGACTATAAATTTCGCATCGGAGTTCCACGTATCTCGAGTGGCAAAAGGGTCGCAAGTTCTTTTTATATTTCGACCCCGCGTCGTTCACCGGCGTCCCTCTTTCCGTTCCGCGTTACTCTTTGTCGCCTCAAAAAATTTATTCGCTCCTCTCGATGTTCACCGACGCGCTTGCCTCTGTTTTCCCGTCGCGCGATACTCGTTCGTCGAAAGGTAAAATCTACTCGTTTCGACCCTCGATCGGCTGCAGCGTATCGATTTATCCGCGAAACCTCTCTCCGTGCGCTCGGCTTTATCGCTGTCTGTTTTTTATACTTCAGCTTTTTTACTTCGGAATGGTCTCTCTGATCGAGAGAAGCCGAAAGCGCTGACTAGCTCGCTCGTCGTAAAGATAAGAATCGTATGACTACGACTTCTTTTTATTCCCAGAACGTTTCATTATTACAGCAGAATTAAAGAAATCGAGTGCGATCGCTCGCGGCACGCGTTCGATATTCCAGAATAAGGAAAATTCGTTCCGCTATCTTGGTTTTAATCGTTTGTTAAAAAGCTCTTTTCATCGATGCGGGAAACATCCCCTTATTCTTTTTCTCGCATTCGCGATGGCTTGCAGGCGGTTAGCAGGGGGATGATGGAGAGCTCACGTAATTCGACATCGATATAATCTAGCCCGAGGGACATTCAGCCAGTAGGAAGGTGCTTTTAAACTTCACGAGGTGTAAATCTATCTTTACCGGCAAGCGTGCCGGTATAAATCAAGCGCGAAGAAAGCGATCGTTCGACGATAATCCGATGGATTAGTAACGTTCGGTCAGTAGCCGTATTTTCCATCCCTGAACAAAGACCGGCGAAAGCTCGGCGAAGCTTTCAACGCGGCTGTTCCATTTTTTCCAGATTTTTTCGAGGAGTTACACACCTTTGGGAAAAATACGTACAGCGACTTTGCGTGGAACGGCGCGTGCTTGCGATTCTCATTTTCTGGCGTAATTCTTAATTAAATTATGATCCGCCAACTAAACCGAAGTTCAGAGATAAAAAAGGAAGGCGTGTTATTCCGAGTCGTAACAAAGTACGCGGTCGTTCTCGAACAACCGGGAATAACATTTTCTCGTTGTCATAATTTTTACTTTGCGAAAGAATGGCTGGAAATGCGTATTTCAAAATTGTTTTCGCAAAAGTATCGAATTTCGTCGATGCGAAAGGACAAGCACGCGTAGAGATCAACGAACGTTGTCCCGTGGCATCTGCCAGTGGAATCTATGATAATGGAATACCCGAGCCGCGTTGCGAGGAAAATACATGCACAAAGGGTTCGAGCGTGCGTTAACGCGCGGCTCCAATGGCCGAGCTTTGAATTTATTAAAATCCACACGAAATGCATGACCGTCGATGAACATGCCGATCACGGTGATATCGCCCAATATTAATAAAAGTTGGTTGGAGCAAAGAGAACGAGAGACTCGGTAAAAACAGGTTTGTAAATATTAGCAGCGAATAATGGATCGTATCCCGTAGAGCGATCGATTTTTTAAAGGGGAATGAACGATTGCGAGGGACGTTCGCATTCTGATAATTACAGACATCTGGTTGAAAGCAGGCTAGCGTTCATTATGGAATTGATCGCGGCCGATGCGACACGGCGCGGCGCGAATTCACCGCCACGCGAGAATACGTGAAACGTCGAGAGGCAGCGCGAGGGTTTACGCCGCGCCGTGCTGCGCCGGGCGAACGAAAGCCGGACGTGAGATCGAGAAAAATAGAATCGTTTCCCTCCTTTTCCCGTAGCTCGACGCTCTCCACCATGGGCCAGGTGTATCTTTTTGGCGATGCGATGAGATTTTTGGCTCGCGATCAAGTCTCGAATGTTTTGGCTAGCCGTGGCCACGGTACCGTCTTGTCTGCCGTGCTACCGCGTCGCGAGAAAAAAAGCTCGATCCGAGCTTCCGCGCGACCGACGAGCTGAGAGAGGCCAGATTTTATTTTCTCTTCGCGAAGAAGACGAGTTCGTCCAGGACTGTAACGCGAGACAACGACACCTCGTGCTCGCAGCTTCGCGTTTGGTCGTCGCGCGTTCTTCATGCAAATTGCCCGCGGACCCGACCAAAATCATCGACGCGCGCGCGACCTCTCTCAGCGGAGGGCTTTAATTTCGCCCTGCCGGTTATGTTATTTATTTTTCTGCCCTGCGGAGAAATCAATACGCGCCGTAATGCCAGGCCGACGTTTTTCCACGACGCAATAAAATTTCCCCCACAGCCACCTCTGTGCCGCGAAAAAATACGGCGGAGAATGTTCTCGCAGTTTCTCTACAGCGCTCGAATTATTGGCTCGCTCGATATTTTCGATTGGTATCATTGCGCTGCTGAATCAGAATAAATTCGAACCTTTGATATAAATATTTGCGGCAGAAGGGAGCACGTTATAATGCGGAGGAAACGTCGAAACCGTTCGATATAGTTTTGAGGCTGTGAACGGCAGCGACTAGTCTAGGTTGGCCGCGCGTCCGAAAAACCCAGCGACGACAAAGATTTCGCGCGAAACCAGAAACGGCGACGGGACGCCGAGAGGCGAGACGAAGGTCTATTTTGTCTTCGCGAGAAGACACGTTCAGACAGCAGCGTAACTCCTCTTCGTCGTTGCTCGTCGCACCGGCAGATCCCTTCTCTTCCATCGTTCGACCACGCCAGCGTATATTTTCGTCGTTGGTGCGACGTGGAAACGAGCGCGAGTGCCGATTTGCCGGAGTTTTACGTGTCAAAACGCGTTATCGTTTCGGTTGCGCGTTCGCGACGTCCTTCCCAGCGATTTTCCATAGCGGCTGGAGTTTTCGCAAAGCCGATTCCGGCAGAGAGTGTCGCCGACACGCGTCGAAGATTTCCTCGCGACGCGCGTACCGGGGGTTGACTAAGTGGATCGGGTTAGGGGTACACCGAGTGGGTTACTGAAACGCCATTCACTACTGACGTTTCGATTTGCGTTTCGTTTCTCTTCCTTTCCCGTCCGCTTCTCTTCTCTCTCTCTCTCTCTCTCTCTCTCTCTCTCTCTCTCTCTCAGTTAAGGGAGCGTCGTCTGTAGACGATAGGACGCTGTACAATGTGTGAATTTCTTTGCGGTGAAATGGGTTGCTAGAACGTCGATATCGATAAGGGAGCTTGGCGTGATTCGCGAGAATTTTTTAAAAGTCAACGACGCTACGGACGCGATACACGCGCGAGGAGGAAAGAAGAGAGAGAGAGAGAGAGAGAGAGAGAGAGAGAGAGAGAGAGAGAGAGACAGGGAGAATAGAATCATAAAAATTTTCGCGTTTTAATGTGCGAGCACCAGTCCGGTTAATGAAGACTGTAACCTAAATGCAAATAGGTGACCGACAATTGTTTAGCAATGTATATGGATGAGTATGGAAGTTTGCTTTGGCCGGCATGAATATGGAGATGATAGTTTAATTATATGTCACGAGTTGGCGTGTTGTTCGGCTGTTTGGGGCGTGAAGGGATCCTCGCAATTTGAACGCTTATGCGCGTCGCGCTTTTATTAATTGCATCGCCATTGGTCGCTTGACGAGCTACATTCGGATGTATCACAGTTGTAGAGATGTCGCTTGGTAACCGCGGTGAATTCGCAAACGGAACAACACAAAGAGAACGTCCAATATTTCATTGCGTCGGATCCCGCAGCTCTGTCCGAAGCTTCGACCGAGTAAAGATATCACGTAACATCATTAAGAGTCGCAAAGATAATCTCGCTTCCTTTCCAAAGGAATATACGGCTGCCGGCTTAGTTGCGGCTAATGTGTGTCTCTTATTTACGTATGCCGTACGGCTAAATAAATCATTATCAGAAAGTGGGAGAGAGAAATAAAGGGAAAGGCAGAAGATGCAAAGCGGCACTCCTTGAATAATACAGTGTACGATGGCGGGTGGACGACTGGATTTTAGGTGGCTTACGGCGGCGTAACGGAGCACGCAAGCACCGAGGGTGACGTGCCGGTGGTTTTCGTGGATTAATTGCCCATTCATAAGCCGCCCTTTGGACCTGCAAAACCTCGCCTTTCGTCGAACCAGCCTGCCACGCAAAGATTGAAAAGAGCTTCCGTCGGATAGCGACAGCTTCAAAACCATTCGATTCGATCTCAAGGCGTTACTACGCTTTCCAAATTCAGACGCTTCTTATCCGTTAAGTTTATTAAAATTTTTAATTCGGTTTGGCCGGCAGACATCCACGTCTTTCGGATTGCACGATCTTCTTCGACGTTTGAATCTTTACGCAAGAAAATTGCTCGAGACGGAAGAGGCATGAATGCCCATCACTACCTTCAACACGAAGATACGGAAAAGTAGCCCTCAGGATGAATTATTAGGTTGCACGGAAGAACCGGTTACTTAAGTTTTCACGAGGGACTCGATTCACTTTTAACGAGGTTCGCCCTCGAGAAGACACAAAGAAACGCGCCTCTCCGTGGCCAGGCGTCATGGTGATCTTGTCCACAGTCTGCCCGGTTTTTCGGCGAGTGTTTCGAGATTCCGAACGGCTTAACGAAGCTTTCTGTACTTTGAGCGTGGCGCGGTGTAACGCGCCTTCAAATCAGCTTACGGAAACCACTTTTCTCTCGTCGATCGAGTTGGAAAAGTTTCCTGTGACAAAAAACAAAGGACCTTTTTAAAGTTGGAGGATCTGACCGTCGAGAAATCCACGCGTATTGCCTGAATAAATCGTGGCAGAAGGTAGAATCGTTCCGCAAACTAAATCAGAATTCTCGTGGCTTTACGAATCCATCGTCTCTCTGTTCCCGCAACGATAAACTCGTTTCCCTTCTTGCGGCAATATTTTTTATATCCCAGACGTAGATGAAATTTATGTCGACCGGAGCACGAGAGGCTGATTTCCAGACAAGCCGGTGTGTTTCCTAGAGGGTGTTTCCCGCAATTGCAGGGCTCGTACACCGTGTCACGTGAACGATATTTATACGTTAGATACGAGGGACGATAGGAGGCAAACGGTATATGGGGATGTTCGACGCGTTCGTATCGGCCATCCGACAAAAAATTTTCATAATCATCACGTGCCACTGTGCGTTACAATGTCCTACTTGCCCTACCTTCCGATGATTATTATTATTATTTTTTTATCGTCGACATTATTTTTAATGTATTCATCGCTCAGGAAACAAGGGTGTTAGCGTTTGCAATTCACACAGAGAATGTAGATTACGTTAACCACGAACGCGCACGTATAATCGGTAGGTCTCGCAAGACCAACACGAACACTTTCACGCAGCTCTTCTTTAACGAGCAGACGAATCTCTCGACACGTATGAAAATTAAAATTTCCTTGGCAAGAATAATCTAGACCGCGGTGGCGGTCGTAACCTCAAGGGAATGGCGTTACGAAGCGAGTAAGCTACCAAGCGGTTAATTGAGTCGGTGAAATCGTCGCGAGGCCTTCGTGTTTCGATACGAGCTGTAACTATTTCGCGAGAGTATTACGTGGCCCCCATAAACCGCGCTCGCGTCCATATACGTGCGTAAGCGTTGTATTTGTCAAGCCGGCAGCAAGGCAATACAGCGGCGCGTTTATCGGTTCGCGTACTGCTCGCCCGGTAAATTACGGAGGCCGTTGCATTGTAAATAGGGGTTGAAAGGGCTGCTGCTGAGTTTCCCCGACTCCGGCATTTCGAGGTGTTCTCGCGAACACTCGATTACGAACGCGAAGGACCGGCTACGAATGGGCCATGTTCGCGCATTAACCGTTTTCTCGGTCAAAGCGACGCGTTCCGCGGTTCTCCGGAAGTACGGGTTCCACGTCCGCGCGTCTCGAGGACACGGCACTTCTCCCGCGCGAGAATGCGAAGCCCGATCGTTCCTCTTGTAGTAAACCGTCTGCGGCAGACACGTTGAATTTAGTCGGCACTCGGCGCACCCGAAGAGACAATAAGCTAGTGGTTTCTCAGGCAGTTCCGGAAAATTGGGGCCGAGCGCCTCGTATTTTCGCGGTTTTACTTGATCGCAGTGGACCGACTAGGACAGCGCTCGAGTTCGTCCTGCTCTGCGTCGGTTTCTGCGAATTGTTCTCTCGAATACGCGGATCTAAGGTCTCGGGGTAAGGGCGAGATTAAAGTGGGAGTTTTACGGTAGTCACGATTGGAGAATATACGCAGCGACCGGGAAACGAATGGTGATCGCATTCCGAAAGTTCGAACTATGCGAAACTAATCGCCGATCGGCTTCGAACGTTTCCGGCTCGTGGTCTGAATGTTAAATGTCCCTGAACGCCAAGCCAGTCTGCACGTTACGTCTTGCGGTCGTCAAGGAATCCGATGTCTGACTGCTCTTCGTTCCCTGTAACTCCGCAGCACGAGCTCTTTCGCAGCAAACTTCCTCTCATCGCGTTCCAGCGGCAACGTTATAGCAGACACGTAAAATCGTGCGATTCCACTCCACCGTACGTTTCATTTTTCTCTCGTTATTCGTGGCAGACACGCAACCGCGTACCACGTGTCGTGAATCGCCGGAGCATCTCGAGCAGAAACGAGCAGAAACCACGAGTGGATTAATTGAATTTCGAGTACTAATGAATCCTCGCGACCTGATTAATTTTTCGCCGACGTTGATGCACTGTCTCGCGGCGTCGTTATCGTTTCGTATGGACGTCACCGCGGCGGTTTCACCGAGGTTATTATTCCCGGAAATTCGAAGAGGAATCGTTGATGGAATTTTGATACTACGCCAGTACTACGCTGGCGGATCGTCCTTTTTGCCGCATCGACGTAATCTTCTTCCAAAGTTATTTTCCTTTTAAAAAGACTCATCTGCCCTGTAATTTTCATCGTCTTTATTAGCGAAGCTTTTCAAACGAGCGCGAACGGAATCCGCGGCAAAGGGAAACGAAAAGCGAGACTCGCTAGCAGAAGCCGTGCGCCAGCTTTCATCGGTTTTAATTTAACGCCTACATGAAATTCAAACGAAAACTCCAATTTAAACGTATAGGTATGTGCCATTTTACTCGCAACTCTAAGCGGCATTTCGAGTTCTATTAAGACGTCCATAGCGCGTTCAGAGGCCGCCGCCGCTTTCTCCCTTGACTCTTATTGTTTCCTCTCGAGGACGTGCTTTTTTTTTTGTCGCTTTTGTTCCGTTCCATTAGACCTGTTCGCCCGAAGTTGCGTGTTTGCCCTGGGAAAACGCGAAGACAAACAGCGGGTCGACAGGGGGGCGCGTTATAAACCGTTGCTCCGACGTAATGCAAACTAACAGCGTCGTATTAGATGTGACAACGCTCGCTCACTCTTCCCCTTTTTCTCCTTGCAGCTCGTGAAAAATATGGGCCAAGTAAAACGCCGAAAATGCACGCTTTACGCGTCTCGCGAACTTGTCCATCCATTATTTTAACTTTCTAGTCGGTTCCTTTAGTCCCTTCGTACTTTTGTCCCGTTTCGTACAATGCAGCAGCTGGATAAATCGGACGCATCAACTCTTCGTTTCTCTCGCTTCGAATCTGTAAATTACAACGCGGTCTCTTTATCCATCGACGCGACCCATTCTCGAGATTAAGTTCGGTATGACGATTCCAAAGACAAAAGATATCTCGCTAAGAATCTCCATCGAATAAACGCATCGATCCGTTTAGCGGATCGAACTGTCGGCTGCGGCGGATGTCGCTGCTAGCACGATAGCGCGTAGAAAATGTCGGAGTTGAAGTCGGGACGATGTCGTAGTGCGGTCCACATTTTCATACAAAAGCTCGGTTCTTTCCGTTAAAATAACGAGCATCTAAAAAGGAAGAATTCGTATCCGGAGAGATTCGGTGGCGAGCGGGCGGTACCAGCTGTGCGTCGCGTTGGTCCACTTTGTGCGACAGCTTTTGTGCGTATGCAGGTTGAGATTCCAGATACGCGGTCCTCGGTTCTCGTATATGGGCCAGGGTTATACAGAAACGACTCGACGAAGCAAAAAGCCAGCACGAGAGGCCGACAACGTCAAGCAGTGGATATTCGAGGCTGTTTCTCGCTCTTTCTTCGCGTCCTTCCTTCCTTCCTTTCTTCTGGTTTAGCAGCTCCTGGCAGACAGGTCGGGACGACCTGGTCGTTCCGCTTTAATACTCCGTTTTTTATCTAACTTATCTGTAGCGAATTGCGTTATCGCAGCGCGTCAGCTGTTCAGCCTCTGTCGAATTACCCTGGCGATCTCTGCTGTCGAATTTCTCTTCGACGATGGATCGGCCGCTGTACCACCCGACATTCGATATTTCGGTAGAAATACGCGTTTCAAATGTTTCATCGATGGACGCTATATGATACCAGGGAAGAGCGTGCACGTACAACGCGCATACTTTCGTTCCGCGACGAAAGCTCGTTGCACTCGCTTACCTGTCACTTAGACGTTAAGCGGCTTAGCCGCGAAAAGAATTCACTTGGTCGGGGAAACTTTCGTCGTTCGCTTGTCACGTACGTTTTAAAACGTTTCGACGAGAAATCGGCGGAAAGATGCGACAGAGTCTCGCCGTGGAATAAATCAAAGCGAAAAGAAAGCGCTTGGTTTTCCGCGTCTTTCGATATCGGAATATCCGAGTCTTCGTAGCAAATGTCCCCGTCTGGAATCACAGGTTGTACAGGTGGAGGCGGGAATTGAATGGATCGAGGGTGCGAGATGAAGTGTCTCGAGCAGCGAGATTTACGAGCATCCTGCTCGAACTGGGTGAGCGCGAAAGCTTTGCATTTGCCGTGTATTTTGGTGAAGTGCCGCGAGGCTGACTGCAAAAGGGATTGGAAAGGGTAGTGGAGGCAGCAGCGATGGGACCCAGCTGCGATAAACTGGATGCTCGATTCGCGACACCGACTCGCGTCGGTTCTACGCGCTGGAATTTTGCGGTACGACTTCAAACTGGGCCATCGACCCTGCGAACCACTCTCGACCTCTCTTCTCTCGACTCTCGATCGTCGATCCAGACGATCCTGTTCGCTTTTTAGTAGGTCGTACGCGTCTTTCCTCCACTCTTGCCCTTTAGCGCTGCCTCTTACCGACGACGATTTCGGCCCGGGTTATAGCGAGTTTATCGGAATCACGGTCGCGAGGGAAAATTTATTCCGCGAAAAGACGAGTCACTGGAAATCCATAAATCGAGGATTCCCGAGATACGAGCTGTGATTTATTATGAACAACCGAAAGGAATACGTAGAGTTGCAGCCGGTGCCATGGGGAGGGAAGATCCACGCGGCGCTCCAATTCAGCAAATTCGAAACGACATCCTTTATCTCTCGCGGAAACGTACGCACGACCGAATAACTAACGTTTACCGAAAGAGTCGCTATGAAAATTTCGTATTTATGGGACTCGCGTCTCCCGTACGAAGCAACTCATTCTCCATGATCCTACGAATAATAGAATACGAACGTGTATCTGTGTTCTGTTTGTGCCCTGGTTGGTCGCATGCAAGTAGACAATGCTCGCTGTACGCTCATTTGTCCATTGTCCATTCTTTCCGTCGGACGTTTCTTTTTTCTCTCGGCCCATGTTCCTCCGGGGACGACCTGATTCCTCGATAAAGCCAATAAACCCTCGTCAACCGATGGCAGTGCGGTGTTGCTTGGGACTCGTCCATAGACCACAGTGTTTCCCTTTACCCTCTCCGTTCTCTTTCCGCGCTGCTCGCCTTTTTCTTGGCTTTCTCGTCCTCCGAATTTATTTAACGAGCGGCTAATCAACGTCAAAGCGCACCGACAAAAAGACCATTGTCGCCCGTTGAGCAGTGGTTTTTTTCGCGCGACGTGGCGCGGCGTGGCACGCGGCGTAGTTGTCCGACGAAGTTGAACCTTCGTTCGCTGGTTTCCGCGACGCGTAGAAAAGAAAGAACGAGGCAGAGCGAAGAGGAAACGACGGGAAGTTGGCTACGTCGCTGGAATAATAGCGACGCGTATAGGTTCGCAGAAGCAAGTAGCCCCGCCTCGCATTTCCACTCGTTTCGTTGAAATTAACGAGTCGAGTGTTTGCCAGAATCGGGGGAAATGTTGCCTCGGCGAGTGTTTGCTTTGATATTGGCCAACTTTTTCCACCTATCTCTCTCTCTCTCTCTCTCTCTCATTTTCTTTCTCTCTCGTTTTTTCTGGCTGTGATTTTTAACACGAACAGAAGTAACTCGACCGGCAGAAAGAACCGGCAGAACGCGCGCCAAAAAACGTGTTCCTTCGCGATTAATCGGCCGGCTAATTCCGCGGAACTATCACCGATCATCGGGAGTGGAACTTTTTTAATTAAACCCATGCGCGATCGATCGACTGGATCCAGGGCGGCAGAACACGGGGGCCACTTGGGAAATTTAATTTTCCAAAGAACCGATAAAATCGCGCCAAGAACGGATCGTAGGAAATTTCGGCCGAGGTCGGCTATTCGAATTCTGGCAGAGGGGCGTAAAACGCGGCGGATGAACGTGAAAATGCACGCTCCCACCTGAAAGAAATTTTTTATGAAAAACGATTCGACCGTGTTGCCTTCATTTTTTCACCACCCCAAGGGAAGTTCTCGTTCGAGCGTTCTTTTGCCCTCTCGGCGTTCGATCGACGCGTTCGAATCAGCCCTGAAAGAAAGGCATCCACCGCCGTCTGGTATTTCGAAGGGAGCAGAAAAGGGCGGAAAAACGACCGAGATCTGCGGTCTAAGCAGTAAATAACTGAAATTGCAGACGCGGATGACCGTTCTAATTCCTGCGACGGGCAAACAGTTTGATTAGCGAAAGTCCGCCGCCTCCTCAGAGACAGCTTGCCTTTTTCCAGTAACGAGAGAGCACGGGCGGGAGAAGATGGATAAATAAAGAAAAAGGAAACGATGGGCATGGCAGAGCTGTAGAGAATAGAATATAAGAGAAACGAGAATAAGGTGCTTTCTTTAATGGATGGGGAGAAGAAGAGATGGAAGTGGAGGGCGACAGAAAAAGAAGGAAAAGGTTCAATTGCGATTGGAGTGCGAATGGTACGGAAAAAGAGGAAACGCGAGTGGTCGAAAGGTCAGTAGACTCGACGTGTCTGGCGAGCTGCACGAAATCGGTAACAAACATGCCGCGAAATCTCCTCCGACCTCTTCCCAATCTCATCCGCTGCACCGTCCCGGCCGCCGTAGGTGTTTGGAGAAAAGAGGATAACAAGAAGCGAAACTCAATTTCGGCTGGCTTGTATTTCCGTCTTGCGGACGAAGCAGGGAAAAGGGAACACGGCACAAGCGTTTCGTAGTCGTTTGTTTCAATATTTTCGGTGTTCCCGATAGGCGAGCAACCTTGTGGATGTTGAAACGTGACTCGTTTACTCGCGATTACCTCTTACAGGTCGATAGATCTGATAATTCGACGGATCGTCGATAGCGATGGCGGGGTGCTCTCGTTGTTCGTTAACGAAATATTAAATAGAGAAAGAGCGAGGGTGGATGGGGGCATGAAGCGTTGTTTGTTCGGAACGCGACAACGGTCAATTATGCAGAAGCAATAGCGATCGATGCTCGCTCACCTGCATGCTGGTTCACCGACGGTCTCGAAAAACAGGCAGGTACCACCGTTCATGCAAAAGTCTCCAGCTATCGGGCACGGCTGCTCCTGCCTCGGCCAGGCCGCCGTCGCTGTAACAAAATCAGAGAAAAATATATTCGTCAGGATTCGGAAGGGAATGCGCGTAAATTGCGCGAATTTCTCCGGCTACCCTAAAACTGAGCCTCGTCGCTTTCTCTGTCGCTAAAACCGTCGCATCTCCGTTCTACTCTCGCCATTTTTCCTTCCTTCTTTTCATTCTTTCTTTATCCCCTTTCTCTTCATCGTCGACTTTCACGAGATCGCGAGCTTTGGCCTCGTTTACTCGCGCGATTAAATCTGCTGCCGCTTTGTTCGCCGCGCGAGAAGATGATATTCGCGCTCGCGAGGCGTGGATCGTGGATTCGGGGCGTAACCGTGCATTTTCATTTCAATCGGCCTGCATGCGGATTAGTCTTTAGTATGCAAATGGAACGACTGCTAAGGAGGAAAGCCGAGGATGCGAGAAACGGCTGGATTTATGAAGAGCTTAAAACATTCTCTCCTTTTTTCCCGTCGTTACCCGTTCCGTTCACCCCTTTGCCGATAATCATAGAAATCGAAGGACGCGCGACGCCGAAGAATCGCTGCCTCACGAGCAACAGAGTGTCGAATGCTTGGCCGATTTCTCGCTGGCGAATCCAGTCCGGAGTAACCTATAAATTTCTCAGAGAGCCGCGTAATGCCGCGGCAGACCGTAATTCCTCACTGTCGTTTGTCGTTGTTCAAACCGTAATGCATAATGAATCTAGCCGCTATCTTGCGCCTCGTCGCGAATAGCAATTAATCATCGCTGTGCACGCATCTGCTACGGAAATACGTCCTAATGACGTGATACAATCTTCCATACTTTCGGTGCATCGGATCGTTGCTGGCGTAGACAACGCGCTGAAAATCGATGATTCCTTGACCTCTGCGTCGTCAGCGAGTCGTTTGACAGCACAGAGTATCATTCTTTCGCAGATTCGGAACGTTGGGGTTTTGGTTTCGCGAGAGGCACGGGACACACGATGATGAATACCGAAAGAGCAGTTTCGAAGCAACATTCGGCAAAGAGCGGCGGAAACGATGCACAGAACGGCCGTGTGCAATGTATTAAAAATCGTATAATGAGTTTGAAAGCGAGCAAAGCGGTCAGAGCGGAGTAATAGCGTCCGAAGCGGCAGAATGCGACGTGGCGAGGCGGAGAGCGCGTTCGCGTTCGTGCGATGAGCTTGCAAGCGCGTACACCATTATTACACTCGGATTAGTACTCGACCATTCGGACCGGTATTACCGAGCGCAGCTTCAACTTCGAAAAGCTCTCGAGTAGCTCGTACGGTCGGCTTTATCCTCTCTCGCTTTTTCACCCACTGGCCGTCGTCGTTTTAACCTCATCCAACGCATTTCTTCTCGTTAAATCCCTAACAAGCCGAAGACATTTCGCGGTCAGAGTAGTTCAGTTTTTTGCGCTATCGAGACGAGGCGATTAGAGCGAGGCATAAACGGCAGATCGCGTTGAAATTTTAATCTTCCACCGGAGCTCCTCGTTTCAAAGTTTCCGCTTTCTCTTTGCTCGAGATCGGATACAAATTGGAGTTGCGAATCGCGTTATTTTGCGGAAGCGACGAGATACTCGAATTGCAGCGGATTTCCCTTGATCCCGGTTTTGTCCTTTTTATTTAGCTGGAAGAATATTCATAGGGAAAACGCGCAGGCAGAGGCGGAGAATTACCTATGCTGGCGGGATCCGGAGTTAATTGAAGACCGGCTTCGTCGTTTTCCTTGTTTTTCGATGGCAGCGTCGAATCGCGAAAGTTTGATCTCTCTGCCGGCGGTGCGAGCTTCTTCCTCGCCGGCGCAGAAAACATTCTGTAGCAATCTTGTGGAATGCGAAAGTTCGTCGCGCGAAACAGGGTTAACAACGATGGGAACGAGAGAGGAGAAAAGTTTAGACGGGGCGAGAATCGAGTTTGAATCGCGACTATATCGATTTGGTTCGACGGCAGCCGCGTTTCAATTCGTTCCTCCGTTTTGGCCTGTGCGGTGCGACTTTGCGCGCGTTTACGGCGAATCGATGAAAACGCTAAAACTTTTTAGGCTGAAAAATAGGAAAGCTTATCAGCCACGATGTCGCGGTCGCCGTGAACACGACAAACGCGAGGTTCTTCGATTTACCGACCGGCTTCTATCTCGAAATTTCGCGCCAGTCGTCCTTCCACTCCAATATCGCCGATGCCTCGCCATGCAAAATCTACTCTTGCATGGCTCAATCGCGCGACGAGAATTTTCTAGAACGGTTGCCGGTTCTCGTGTGCGACCGAAAGATCCCACGATGGACGGCATCCATTTAGCCGGGCGTCGATCTTCGACCGCGAGCTGCGAGAAAACCTCAATCTCTGGAAATTCCAACAAATTTCTCTGCCTTGCTCTACCTCTCAAATAACTTACAGCTTTTCAGTGAATAGGTGTGCCGTTTGGTTACGGTACCGACGTCTGTCGATTTTTTCCCCTGACGAATCGAAGCTGTAGCGAGGCCAGAATCATTAAAATAAGTGCCCCGAAGTATACGAGCGTGCTGCTTAACTTTTCCTTATAAAGTCGAGAATTTCATTTGGAAATAGCGTCGCTGGTAACTAGATCGAGCAAGTTGTTAAGGTACAATGAAACACAATGGAAAGATTTCCACCTTGTATACTTACACGTGCATATGTGCGACACAATCAGCACCATTGTATTATTATCGTCGAAGCTTGTCACCGTGACAGCCACCCCAGAAATTTGCCGCTGTTTCTAAATTAATTTCCACGATATTTCTTCTTTTTGGCCTTTAAACGCCTCGTAAATTAACGTTTACGCGAGAGGCGTGTTTCGATCAGGGGGTATCCGGTGCGTACTCTAGGCAAGCTGGTCGCGCGTTTATTTCACGAATTTTCCAGGCGAATAAAATTATCTCTCATTAAGAGACTCGCTATAGTTGGCGAAGCGTTCTCGATAACAAACAGTTTTACCGTTCGCTGTTCCTGACGCGTGTAACATTGTTTGAATACCATTATCCCCGTCGATGTAACATCAATCGGTGTCGCGGATGCGTTTAGATAGCCTCGACCAGCTGTTTCGCGTCACGCGCGAGTCTCTATGTTGATACGTCACTCTTCGACGTGTTTACGGTCGAGCGTTGGAATTTTTGACATCGATACAGGGCTTTTTTTCCGATCTGGCGTTTCAACCGGCCTTTGTCCGCGTTTTGATCGTACCTGTCGCGACAATTCCCGTGTCACTACTTTTTTCCCCCGTTTAATACAACGATGCTCGCGGGCTGTGTAACTTTTTGGTACGACAACCAGCCACGCTTGCTCTCTCTCGTGTTTTCGTTCCTTGAACGATGAACGCGTTTAGCGGCAGGAGAATTAGTTTTGAAAATCTATTCTAGTTATCCGCGCTAACTGGCTGCACATGCGCGCGCTAATTAAGGCTAACACGCCGGATTCTTCTGCCCCATCCTCTGCGCTCGTATTTCAAGTATGAAATACGAGTTGTTCGTTCTTCGAGCGTGCTCCGAAAATTGCGGCGAAAACTCGAGCAGGCTCGCACGGAAGCCGACCAAATGATGAAACTTTTAATCTGCTCTGGTCGCGGAGCTGTCGGAACCGCGAGACACCCGGGCAAAAAAAAAAAAATTCGGGAGACCGAATTATACGACCGGTTCTCGTCGAGAAACGTTGTTCCAATTACATCACAAAGTGCGCCGTTAGGCGCATTGATGTTGCCCGTTGCACGTTCCGCGAATAAAACGAGTAAAATAATTTTCCAAAGCGGAAAATTGCCGTATCGATCGAGCACGGCGAAGCCTCACTTTCACGCACCGATAAAATACGACGAACGAAAGTTACATGATTTTTAATTAGAAGCAACTGGCGCATCGATAATACTGGCGATCGTTTCTCGAGCGTGGTCGATTTATATTTTTGTATTTTCGCAGCGAACGGTGCGAACACCATCGAAGAAAAATCTGCTATCTCGTTTGGACAACGTTTCGATGGACAGGTGTTCGAGCTGCCGGAAGATGAGAGGACGCGCTTTCATCCAATGCTAATTTGCATCGGCTGTGTTCGAAAATAGGTGCGGACCGGAGGCGGTACGTAATTAAGTCGGATATAATTGCCCTAATATATCTGTTCGCGAGGGTTTGCGGCTCGGCTGGTCGCGCACGCGTACGGTTCACACCGTTGAACACGGTGCAGAGTCGGTCCATTTGCGTTTCCAAATATCGTGTTTCAAACGCGAGGCTGCTCCGCTCTATTGGCTCTGGCAGCGACTGTTACCGCTTGCGACGAGCGAATCGACTCGCGGCCATTCCCATCCCGAGAGAAATCGGCGCCCTCGACAGGTTTTGTTACTCGTCTTCGAGGGGAACTTTGCCATTTCGTATTTCGCCGACGTACGACTAATACGCTACGGGATCGCGTAAGTGGATTTCAGCTGACGTTTCGCGCGTTACATACGTCTCTAACGGGGTAAAATGACTCGAGTTACGTGACTACGCCGGTGTCCTTTGAGACAGAAGGAAAAAAGTCGCCTTCCAAAGAAGCGAGAGAAAAATCCGGGCGAGAGACTTGCGGAATCATCGCGCTCGTCCACGTCTGGAAGAATGAAATTGTGAAGTTTCAAAGGACCCTCTGAGCTTTAAGCACCGTCGACGGATCTCCACGTGATGCTTTACCGAGCGAAATTCTCCCACCCTCTCCCTCTTCGCCGGCAATTCTCCATCCCTTCCCTAGGCCGCTCGTGCCCCATCTGCGACCGTCTTTACCCTCTCGCTCCTAGTCCGTGCGTTCTTTTCCTTTGTTGGAGTAGATTCCTTCCTGCCGCTAGAAAAAGTAAATTGAATAGATCTAGCAAACCGTGCAAAAGGAAGAGTCCCGCGGAGGTGAAGAAGAAACGAGGGAGGAGACAGTCGGAGCAGATTCTCGCGCGCGCACGTCGCGGAACCTGTCGAGCGAGAGCACGTCGTCCCTGTTGTTCCGACGCTCTCGAGCCGACTTTTATGAGATGTCTGCGACGTAGCTCCGGGAAACGGAATTTTAAAATCACCGACGATATCTATATTTCTATCTCTCCATTTTCTTCTCGGCAGGATCGAAGGCGAACGAGCGGAGGAGTGGCCGAAAAGCGGGTTTGTACGAAGCTGGTAAGGTGCAGGTACATGGCAATCGTTTTCCGGACTGTTTGCAAAGAGATTGCGAAACGGTTGTTTCGTCCGTCTTTCACTCATAAGCGAAAGAGCGCAATTTTCGAAGAGAACGGAGCGTCCTTACATCATCCTCGTTAAAGTTTTATGGCAGACGTATCGCGCGTTCACGGATAAGACCATCGCTCGACCTGGCCATTGCTCGCGAGTCTTTTTAAGAGCGTCTCTTCCCGCAGGATGGAACGAGTATTCTCGCAAAGAGAATTTTCGCCACAAAGAGAAAGAACTAAGAGTTTTCGACGGGAGAAATCTTCCATCAACGGAAACAACCGGCCGAGCGCAAGTATCCCCTTCTCGATGCAACTCGAGGCGCTGTCGCTTTCTGTCGCGCTTCGTAAACCTCTGGCTCTGAAATTTTATCCACCGTTTAGTTTTGATCTTGGCTTTCCTCTCTACTCGCTAGACTTTCTTTCTTTGCAACAATTTCTCTACCAACGTTGTATACCCATGGAAATTTTCTTCTCTTTCAATCTGTGCTACGTTCGAATTCCCCATTTGAATCTGTCAGTCAGCCGAGAGATTTTTGAATGGCATTTTGCCGCGACCCATCCCGAGGCGAATACCGTTCTGCTTGAATTTTCGGAGACACTTTGGTTTATAAGAATACCAGAGGGACGCAACACACATACACAGGCACGCAGTGAAAGCACATAAAATGGGCACGTCTGCTCGATATGACCAGGCCAATACTCACCAGAACGTTCTCGAGAACGTCGCAAATCCGCTAGCTGGTCCGGTCAACGATACGGTTTAGATTATTTTTCAGACATCCGCCGCGCGTATTCGCTCGTATCGCGGTAGGGAAGAACGATTCAATAAGAGCGCGATATTGCTGACCCCGGCTAATACAATCTTCGATTCTGCTTGGAATTTCAAATTCACCGACTGCCCGGTTATCACGATCGCCCGTTTCTCTCTTCTAGTCAGACTCGCGGGATTGTTAGTCCTTGCCTTCGGTTCGGAATGGGCCACGCGATTTACACCTTCCACCACAAAGGCAACGCGGGCAAGATTAAAAAAAAAAAAAAGGCTACGAAGGTAAGATCAAT
Organism: Bombus confusus; assembly: GCA_014737475.1. NCBI lineage: Eukaryota > Metazoa > Arthropoda > Insecta > Hymenoptera > Apidae > Bombus > Bombus confusus. The sequence goes on along the minus strand of JACXIV010000033.1, from coordinate 2,092,979 downwards.
CTCTGGAACAGGGCCGCAAAATTGCTCGAATTTTCGTTCGCCCCCTTTTCCTTTCTCTTGAAACTCGTTCCTGCCGGATATCGTATTTCTTCCACTTTCGACGCGTCCATCCACCGTGAATTTCTATCTGTCCCTTCTCGCGGTACACACCGGTGCATCGACAGGTTGCCGCGAGTTTCAAATCACATTCACGTTTCCGCTTTGTTCCTTTCCTAGTAATCAAACAGCCCGCCCGCCACGCTATCGCGCTTCCAATTTATCCAGCAGCCAAGTACCGCCGGACAAAAGATTTTCGTTATACCGCCTTTGTTGTTCTCTGGATTTTACGAATTCGTTCGACGACCGTTGCAGCCAGCGTTTGCAGAAAATGTCTTGCGCCGCGTACACGCTTTCAACCGTCTTTTGTTCGCCGAGACACGCTTGAATTTCCTGGAAAATCCAGAGAGACGGGAGAGCTTGATATGCGGGCGGCAGACGATAACGAGTTGCGATCTCCGTCTGCGAGTGGACGCGAAATTTCGTCCGTATCGGACACGACGCTTCCGTTTTTCTCGTACTTTGCGCGCAAACAAAGCGGAGCTGCGCGCGAAGCTTGCTCAGGGTGGCTCGGTTGTTTGTCTTCCATTAGCTTCGCTCGTTTTCGTCGAAAGCAATGCCCTCCGGTTAATTCGCTCTGACGACACGTTCGCCAAGGGTCGTTACGCGTCTCGATTCGCGCGACAGCCGAAAGAAATTGATCGACCGTTGCAGATAAGTAACTTTACCTTATTTCTCCGGTTATTTCGCACCTCGCGAGCCATTTCAACCAAAGTGCACGATACGAATGTGTTCCGTTGGACGAATTCCTTTCGACAACGAGCCAACGTTTTCGCGCAATGAACGCTGGCAGCACTCGCGACGCGGGAAATACGGTCAAAGACGAAGCAGAGAGAAAGGTAGGCGAGAGCGAGCGCGGAGAATAAGAAACGGGACGAAAATCGTACCGTGCTGCGGAATTCAAAGAGACGGGAAACAATGGGGCGGCTGCCGTGCTGTACGAATTCTTTCGCGAATTCATTTAACGATGTAACTACGCGATGAGAAACGACGTTTTGCCGATGAATGCGCGAACGTAGGACAGCAGCGCCGGCTGCAGCCGCCAGCGGAATCGGCGGGGGGACGCACGCGATTGTACGCTTAAGGACAACCCGCCTCGGCCTTGTTACGTCAGCCATTTTTTCCGCAAACCAACTTCCCTCCCTACGCTGCTCTGCATCTATTTCCGTTTCGCTCCTCCGCGTTTTTCTTTTTCCGATATCGGCCGTCGGAATATCATCACCCGTCCGCGTTTTCGCTGTGCGCGAATTGCGGCGTGTAACTTTGGGACGCGCAAGCTGGCGATATATTGTTAACGACACCGAGATGTGTGTCAAGAGCCGAGTCGGTTGATGTCAAAAGACCCTCCGCCGCGGCAATGTAATCTGGAGCGTTGCTACAACGTTGTCTCCTTTTCGGAATCTCGCGGCGGAACAGTGGAGGTTCCGGTCTCGCGCACGTCAGCCTGATTTCCTTTCCGTTTGTTCTAGACAGTTGGCTTTTACGAGATTCGCCAACAACCTCTGATTATTCTTTTTACACGAGAGTAGTAGGTGGAACGATTTCGAAGATTGATCAAAGTGGCAAATCTACCGGTCGCTGGTTGTACATTTCAAAAGTTACCACTACGTCGCCACTTCTTTCTTTCGTTATTTCTTCCTTTTTTCCGCTGCCACTCTTTGGCCACTTACTTTCCGTTTCGTGTCCCCGTTGAACAGACAGATTATGCCTACTAACTCGTCGCTGTTCCAGTATTCCACCCGCACGGAGGACTTCTTTTCCACGTGAATCGAGTCGCATGTCGCGAACTGGCGAGTTGATTTTTCGCCAGGCGTCCTTCGATTAACCATTCTGTTCGTCGGGCGCGTACATCGCGTAGCTACTCAACGTTTCGGAAGTTTGATCATCGTGATCGAGTGGATCCAATCGCGCTCTCGCAACGACAATGGCTGGCGAGTATTGAATCAACAGCTCGTTTGCTTTATTGAATTCTGACAATATTGCCTGGTAGGGTGATAGATAGTCGGTACGATACACCGGGACGAGCAACTAATGGCTACTCTCAAATTAATAGGGAACGCATTAGAATGTGTAACTCGTCGCGGTATACACGTCGTGCGGAAGTGATTAAAATTGATCCTGCAATCAATCCGCGAACGGCACCTATCGCGCGAAACCGATTTAATCGTGTTTCGTCCGACTCTCTGTTCGCTGTTTCAGAAAACCTTTCATAGTCATCGACGCGTGACCACTCCCCCAATGACCTTCGTTGCAGCGGCTAATAAATGGATTATGCTTTCCTCGCTCATCACTCCTCGTGTTCGTTCATCAACGCGAATTTCTCTTTCCTATCTCCTTCCAAACGATATTATAATCAGATCGAACGAACGTCGCATCGGCCACTACATCGGCATTGCACGCTGCGTAGATTCGAAATAAACGCGTGACGTTCGCGTTCCACCCATAGGACTGTTCTATCGAAAGCGCGCTGTCGTCGTCGCGATGAGAAATCGGTCGGCTGGCTCGTATCGGCGGCATTCACGAAGGCGCAGTGCCCCTCGGGTAATTCCAGTATGCACAGGGCTCGTAGGATGCAACGATCGAGAGTGGCGCAAGCCCTGGAAACGTGTGCAGCCGCGCAAAATTCTCGCGTGACGCGTGTTTCTATCTTTTTGCGCGGATTGCTTCGTCGCTAGACGCCGCGGCGCGTCGCACCGCTCCGGTGCGAAAGGCAAAAGGAAGATCGTAGCCCCAGGTGCCGTCCCTGGGGTTACTGCAGGAAAATGCACTTCTCTCTGCATCTAACCAGGCACTCAGCCGTGCGTGCCTTCTTCAGTGTACCTTTCTACGTGCGTCCGTTCGCGATCAAAGATCCGCGAATGTCTTTTCCCCCGCAGCGCCGCTTTAGAGACGCTTGCTGCTTCGCGAAAGGAAAAAAAAAAAAAAAAAATTTGGGACGACACCGCCTCGGGATGCATTCCTTTAGATAAGTTCGCTCCTACTCGCCGACTAACGCGACGATGAAAATTTCGAGAAATAGCAAACTCAGCGCGATCTACGTGCTTTGTTTTCACCCAGAGAATCCTCTCGCTTGCCTCTCGTCTGGTCTAGCGCGGGTCGCTTCTACTGCGGAGTAACTAGGAAATAATCTAAATGCCAGATATAACACGGAGCGAGTACGCTACCTTCTGCATTGGAAAAAATGTCGCTCCATTTATGTCTGGCACTAATTTAAAATTAACCAAGTATAATTAGACAATTGCGGGGATTCTTTAATTCGGTAGAACGTAGGTGTTTTAGTTTTCCAGTTAATTTAAGTTCCTGCATAGCCTAGATCTTCTATTATTCCAGTCCTGCTGCGAGTAACCTGAATCTACCCTATCTTATCGTTACACGGCGCACAGTCTAGATTCAACATATCTGGAAGGTAATGCGAGTTCTGCGCAATCTAGACGTGCCCTGTTTCAGGCTTCGAGTTTTCTCCGACCGTATTAGGCCTAACATACCCTGAGCAAAGTATAATCCAGCTGCATCTTAATTCGGTTGCGACGTAAACGGAGAAGCGTCGGAAGTCTCTCTCTATCGATCGAGCCGCGTACTTTGAACAACGCACAACCCAGCTCGTGACCCGTCTATTTTCCGACGCGTAATTTAGTAATGCGTTTTTTTTTTTGTCCGTCACGCGAGTGACATTAATAAACCGTCGTGTCGTGTCGGTGGTCGGCCATTAGTCTTCGACGGTAAAGACCGACAGGCGGAGGCAGGTTTCTTGTCGATCGAAAAATCCAGATAATTCTGACAGTTTAATCAAACACTATATTTTCATTCCGTACGGGCGCGGTGTAATTTTTGAGCTCGCGCGCATATGTACCATCGATTGTATACCGTAATTTATTTCAAATGCACGCACACTCGCGAAAGGGAAAGGCTCGCGAAGCGTATGCGCGATATCTTATCATTATCCCATTTAGCCGAGCCGACGACAGCAGAACGCATCGTATTCCTGCTACATCTTTTTTCCCCATTCTGGGTCGAACAGCAGCGTCGCTCGGTGCTAACAGGGTCGCCAGCTTCGACCCTTATCGCGCGTACGAAGTAAATATCGCGTGCACGACTCGAGGGTCGTTGAAAGAGACGCACAAAGAATTTTCCAATGGACCTTACACGTTCGATTTCTCTGTTGAATCGCAGCTCTGGCGGAACGAATCCTTGTAACCAATCAATCGCGCAGTCGATATTCCCGGGAATATCGGATGTTAATCAACGATGCGTACGAACAATTATTTTAGAGGCGATACGGCCGAAAATCGAATGGAGCTTGGAAATAAAATTTTCACAGGCAATCGAACATAGGTGCACGCACACGCACGAGCGCCTGCCTCGACGAAAGAAATTGCCGACAATAAATGCTCATCGATATTCGCGGTCGCATTTTTCCGCAATTATTGCGCTCGAGAATTCTGTTGCCGGTCGATTCGACAGGGGAATATTAAATATCTCGATGTTCCGTGGTCGATGGGCTTTCGCATAAACATGGCGGTAATTAGTTTTCCTAGGATTTCATTGGCTCTTGCGTAGTCCTGTTTCGCCCCAAATTTCCCACTAAGTAAATTAACAAACAGCCTACGGAAATGTCCCAGCTTTTCACTCTCTTTCCGTAGTTTTTCATTGGAAAATGCGATTCGCTGCCGGAGAATATTTGTCAGTTGGATTCTACGTTCCTTGAAAGGGTCTTTTCCACCCCTTCCAACTTTCGTTCGCCTCGGATGGCAAATTAGCGTCGACGCCGATGGTACTTCGTTAACGAACCCATCGCGCAGAAACGATGAAAAATACCAAGCTTCCCTTTGGTCGCTGTAACTCGATCGATAGAAGCAAGATTTCTCACGTGCAAGCGAGTTAAAGACGACGAGGCCGAGAGGCCGCGAGCTGATACTCGACGAGTGGAATAAGTCAGTCAGTGGTCAGACAAATTCACGAGCGCGATAGTTTTCGGTGATTCGTAGCCAACGGTTTTTGAACGACGAAATAAAACAAGAAAAAAAGAAGAAGAAAAATCTCGTCAGACCTAAACCAAGTTATCGGTCCAAGTTATCTTCTTGCCTTTACGAGGTACGAGGCTGCTGCGAGCACCGGCGAAGCTGTCGGTCGATTTCATCGTTGAGGACATTGTCGATACACGACGAACTCGCTGTTCGATCGTACTTTGAACGAATACCGCGTCGATGACGAAGACAAAGTGATCGCGGAGAAGGGATCGATCCTTATTTTCGTTGTGAATTATCTGGAAATAGCGTCGTAAATTGACAGGACTGTAAGAGCTGTCTTCCATCCTGGAAAAGCACGCGACATATACGGACGAGTTTGCAAATTTGGATCGGTATCGACACATAGATAGCTCCGCTGCTTTTCATTTCGCACATCTCAATTCGACTCGATCATAGCGAAAAGCGTCAAACTGGTGCAGCCAAACTGCAGCTCACGGAACACGATCTTACGGTACGCGAAACACGATCTGGCGCGTCTGGCTTCATATAAAATTCCATACGTTATAAGCCTGCAGCCCGTCGTTCTCGATGCAGCCGGTGACGTACACGTCGTGGCCGGTTATCGCGCGAACATCGCTCGCTCGCAAAAAGAACTCGTCGATCGTGCCCGCTTGGGGAGACGAGTTAATGCTTTTACCGCTCGCTCAAAGCTCGTACACGCCCGTACTCTACGCCGCAGCCGGTTGCTCTATCGTTTCTCGCTAGGCAACAACGAGCTGACCGACGACGCGGTGGAAAATCAAACGGCTTTCGCGGAATCAACCTTTTGATCCTGCGATTGGATTGCCAACCGAGTGGCTCGCGCTTTTCTCCGACAGTCGATCAACAAATAGGATTCCGCGTTGTTCCGTCTTTTTTATCTAGCGCGCGTGCTGCAGATACAATTTGGTGATTCGTCTGTCTACGCGTCGTTTCATTCGCGGTGCTTTCGATTCGATTTGTCGAAGCCTCGTGACTCGGATCGGCGGAACTCCAGAGGTCGCAATTTCTATTTCGCCAGGTAAAGGGGCGAAGAAGAGGCGTCGTAGCTCCTTGCCGGGCTACGAAATGGTTCGCCGAACTGCGAAAGATCGAAACAACGTTGCAACCTCCATTCAAACGGCGATAAATAAGCGAACAACCGTTTTTCTTGGGTGTTCGTTAGAAAACGGTAGCTGCCTCGATAATTAAACTGTTATTTCGCTGTCGAAGCTAATTAGCGACGCGATATAAACGAGGTCGAGTAAAAAGCAGCACCACCTTCGCAGAATATTCGCTCCTGATAGCGGCGCTCGTAACTGCAAGCTTTTACATAATACTTCTTGTTTGTTCTTGCAGAGAGAACGAGTATTTCTTTTCGATGAATCGGAGAGGTTGTCGACTCGTCGCGCTCCACCTTACGGCTAATGGAAACCGATGCTGCGCGTACACGATCATAAACGTTTCAAGAATCGTTCTTTATATCGAGAGGGAAACAGACTGGGCGTAGAGGCGGTTGATGGCGTTGGATGCATGCGTTGTCTCGCGCAGCAAACAGCCCTATTCTATTCTATTCTATTCGCTCGGTCGCGACTCTACATTGTAGAGATCCGGGCTGCGCACGAAATTTCGCGCCACATCCCGCACCTAGTAACGATGCCGAATGTATGCACGTTCTCGCGTCTATGCCGGGATCTAAATCGCGCGCGGTTTCTGCATCTGCATCGCATTACGCTCGGAATTGGCCGACGAATGCGATTGAAATGCGCTGGAGTGCCACTTCGCGCAACGAGCTCGCGATTAAGCAACAATTCGACGCTGTTGCCTCGCACTTGCACGGATTCTCTGCCGATCCTTTGCGCCAAATGCTCCATCTTCTTTTTGGGAACGGCCGCTTAAAGCGAGCGCGCTCGCGTCGAATTTTTCCTGCCGCGATCTCGTTCTCCGGTAGCGTGCGAATGCGAATCGAATGGGTTTCGCGACCTGTCGGACAAGTCTTCGAGTTTTGGTTAGACGAACGCGTCGCGAGGCGGAAGCGAGACGACGCGCGTATACGAATTTGCTCGACACCAAGCGTAGACCGTTCGACAATTATCATCAGCGATACCAACGACTGTTTCGGCAAGTTCCACCAAGTTTGTATCGTGAGAATGCCCGTCCAGATGCGGATAGTTTGAACGAAGGGTCGCGGAGGGCTCGTCGAGATGAACGGTCGCGACGGGAGGTGTATTTCTCTCGCGACAGAGTTTCCCGATGTTGCGTAGACCATACTCATCGAGGCATACTCGCTAAACAGACTTGCTACTGCTGTTACCGCATAATATTATTCATGTCTTTCTGGGTCGTCAGTTGCGGAAAGCGTAGCTTCGAACCGACAGCGCGTCTAATCCATGCAAACAACACGCAGACGATTACGAGGAGTCGGGAAATTCCTCGACGTTCGTTTCAACACGGATGTCCGAATTTTTCTAGGAAAAGATTGTTGGACGAAAGACGTCGTGGTTCTTTGAAACGCGAAATCCTTCAAGAATCGTAGATCGTTCGTTCGCAAGTTTAACGTTATACGCGGCCTCTCGATTCCTATCGCACCGATTTACCATCGTCGTCAACTTCGTTCCCGCGACCACGTCAACGACCGCGAGAGAACGCAAAATGATACCTTGCACGGTTCGCTTTGCCGTAGCTGCAAGTATCGTTTGACGGAAAATCCCAGGTGGAAGGAGGATGATCTTTCGCTATGTGTATTCCGTTTTTCTTTCGCGCATGGCACCGAACTTTGCCGCGGTGACGTGCATAATATACCGCCAGACCTGGCAAGTAGTGCGGATAAGTAGTATGAGCGACGTGTAGTCAGACGGAGCGTGTGCCGCTCCATTCCACCGAGGACGGTTGTTTATTTCGTCGTCGCGAAGACAGGCCCCGAGAAATCGCGCGCGACAAGTTTTGGAGTTTCCAACAGAGCGCGCATCTTATACGCCGAGACAATGCCGCGAGCCACGTCGCGCGTAACGACCCCCGGAGAGAGATCGTATTCGTTACACGGCGAAATGCTTTGCACCGCGCTTATCGCGCCTTTCCCGCAACATTCGCTAACGATATTCCTCCCCTGTCTCGTTTTTTAAGCGTTCGCGCTGCCTCGATGCGAAAACTCGCGATTACTTACGACCTCGTAAAATTTAACTTTTAAGAGAACTCGTAGGAATGGGAAGAAATTTTAGGAGAATCGTGAGCCAAGAGGCTGGTGTGCCAATCGATGTAACGCTCTCCGCACGGCAGTAACGTGGCACGAGACCGCAGCGTCGATCAGTTTGCGTTTAATTAATTCCTTAGGAACAATCGGCTTTGTGTCCGTGTCAACACGGCGCCATGCCAGCAGATGGCTATCGCCGTCGACCGTAGCGTTCGCGATGCTCCACGCAGAAGGGTTTACCTTCCGCTCATAATTGTTTCTATTTCGACGTTTCGTCGCCCCTTCTAATTGCCTCTGTTTCTCGTCTCTTCACCTCCGAAAGCATTAAACGGACTCGAGCGATTCTCCAGCGCCGGATCCTTGCTCCGCTTCGCTCCGTTATCGTTATCTGGCGTATCAGTATTTAACCACGGTCATTAGCCGCGTCTCTGTTGATCATCCACTCTCCTCGTTTCGTCGTTGCTCGCTCGAGCGAGAACTTCGAAACGATCGATGTTGCAGCCACGTCCGTTGCCGCTCAGGGCCGCTCTCGAGGATACCGAAGGCTGGACCGGGAAACGACTCTTTGTCCGACGCCGAAAGCGCGCTTTCTTCCACCGATTCTCGTGGTCGGTGAAATCGTACGCGCGGACAAATTGCCCGCACCGCTGTCTTGCTTTTTACAATTTCACGGTTTCTGGCTACGCTGACGCGAGCATTCGCGCACCGTGCAAAAGAAACGAGTTTCTTTTCTCTGCTCTCGGCTCACCCTCCGTCCCGGGTATTTGACCGGTCGAGGATTTCTCTCGCGGAACTTAAGCACGAAACCTTGGCTTACGCGCGATTCGCGTGGCGACGCGCGATCCGCAGACGCGCGCAACGTCTGTTTCGCGCCCTCGACGACCACGACGACCGGTTCTTCCAAGTGGTCGACCGCGTCGAAGCTCGTCAAAGCTCGTGACCGCGATATCGATAAACCGGAACAGCTAACGAGGCAAACGATCGAATTGCAACGGTTCTTTGGAGGTTCGTTAGATAGAGAACGCCTCGCGATGCATAATTTCGCGGATCTGCGGGTGTAACAGCGATGGCTGGCGCGAGTCGGCTCTTTCGCGCTAAACGACGCGGAACGCGCGCGTTATTGTATCAAGTTACACCTCCGTAGTAGTAAAGCGTGCCGTTGCGACTGCAACGGCAATTGTTAAAACATCGTGCGGTGGAGAGAGCGCTCGGGCCACGAGTAGGGCACGAACATTCGAGCCGTAGTAAAAGTTTGTGGTAAATGTTATTGCAGTCTAGCTAGCGCGCTGTTCGCTCTTTCGAGTAACTCTAGGCTTATAAACATTACCACAATCTGTTACCGCAATCGAGCAGCTAACCAGTAGGGGAACAGAAGTCACGGCCGCGGCGCGTCGTCGAAATGCCCTCGAGCGTGCTGGCGACCGTAAGAATAAAAGGTCCGGCCGAGGAAAACGTGCCGAGCGATTGTTTGCCAGGGCACGTTCTTTCCATCGAGTTCACCAGCGTCTTCGAGACGCGACGATCGCGATCGCTTCCTTCGATCGATCCCTTCGTCGATTTGATCGTTCGTATCGCCGGTCGTTTCGTCGCTCCAAGCGTAGCCGAAACGTAGTGGAGGGAAAATGCGGGCAAATTCCGCGAGAATCAGGACAACGTTCCATCGTTGCGGGATTTACGAGCCGGTCGAATGTACGCGAGTGTACACCAAAACGGGCAGCTGACCCGCCATCAGCAGTTCGGAGCTATATGAAACCCTGACGTGGCTGGCAGGGTTGTAATTGTCGCCCTTTGTCCGTCATACGAGCTCGCAGCCCCTCGGTGGCGGTGAACCGCAAGCTTTCCCGACCCTGCTGCAACCGGGCGCCGGCTGCGCGGGCATTATCGCATCAGGTGCTTAATCCTAACTTTATCACCTACGTCTATCGGCCCACTTCTGGAATGGCTCTTTCCTTTCATCGCTATTCCCGATATCGTTCCTCTTCCTGTCATTTCGATATTTAACCAATTTTTCCAAGATTATCGTATCTTCGCTGCTGCGCTAGCTTTCGAGTATTCCATACGTACGAACGATCCTTTGTGAGCGGGTCTCGGTCCGTTTCGCTTCACACTCGGTATTTTCGGCGAGGAATTTCTCGCTCGAACACCAGCAATTCCTTCGAATTGATCCCGTATCGTGCTCGAAATTACAGCACACTGTAAACTGAGTTACGCGTTCGCAGTACGAATTTCGCCGCGGTCGAGCTTCGCGTTTTTCCCGGTCTAGCTGTTACCGCCACGGCTGCATTTCTCAGTTGGCATAAATACCCTGGCGAAAAACGTCTACCAAATGTTGCAGGTATTATGAAAACCCATAAACTAACGTTCCACGCGGTGGCCTTCTGCTCGAGGTCTAGTCGGCTGTCGATCGATAAACGCCAATGCGAACTGTTTCAGACGTTTATGCACACCGCGGTCGCATCTTTACGCGAGACGTCGACCGTAAAGGCTACGCCACCCTGCCAGTAAGCCGATACTCGCATCTTCCATCGACGATCGATTATCGTTTCGTTCCAGACGTCCTGACCGAGTTTTCTACCTTTTATACGTATCTATCGTATCGCGAGACAAATGAAAAGTTACTCACCTTTTCGATCGTACATTTATGATTTCCGTTTGCACCGCATTGAGCTCGCGTAACGTATCCCAAAAGGGATCGAAAGATGTTTTTATATTCGCGCTTTTTTATTGCGCGATATTCCCTTTCGGAACGTCACGCGATCACGAATGAAAAAAAAAAAAAAAAAAAATAAAAAGAGAGAAGGAAAAAGAATGATTTTCATGGCGACAATAGGGTCATCGAAATGTCGCAGGTTGCAGAGCAGTGTATCGTGAAGTCGCGTCCCGTTACGCGTATAAAACGCGCGCCTCTATTTTTTCGAGGATTCAATGGAGATTCCGCTGCGGGTGCACGCACTATCGGAGTTATGACGACAACGAGTGAAAACTGAAGCGCGCCGTGATGTACCGGCAGGTGTTCGCCGATCGATCGATCGATCACCGGAAATACAGCCGGCATCGAACAAAACGCGTCTCTCGTTCTCTTTGTTCCCGAACGTTCCTCCTCCAGTTTTTGTATCGACGATCGACGCTCGAATAACGAAGCTGCCGCGTTTTTAAGGACGCCAGAGTACCGTGTTTCTGTTCTCCGGTATTTTTATTAATGAGATCGATAGAGACAGACGTGGATTTGTATCGCGGAATAAATAGATACTCTCGTTTGTTAGGAATCAATACAATCGTACGATATGTAGGCGTACACGAAAGGATCGATGATACTCACTGGTTTCCGAAATTCTCGTATCGTGAGCGACTAGAAGCTGGGCCGCGAGTGAGGCTCGATGACCGGAAGTACTCTCTGCCACGCACTCGTATCTGCCGCTGTCCTCGGGTTTCGCGGAGGATATCACCACTTTCGATCTCCGCCTGCGAACAGATAACGTGATATTCATTAGACTTTCAAGAGCTTGTGCCTATATAAAAGCAAAAGTTTACGCCATCGACACGGGGATTTGCGATAATCGTTTGCTCTCGTAATATTCAATGGAAAGGCGGCCAGATAGCGGATTAGTTCGTTTATTATCTTTCCGGGAAGTACAGGAATATCGAGGTGGCGTGGACCGAGCTCGCGTACCTTTCTCCGAGTCCCGGGAGAAGATTCCGCAAAGTTCGGGCAAACAGGAAGTTTTGCCTGCGCTCCCAAGGATCCAAATACACTTGCCTGCGAGCTTCCATGGGGTTTAGAGCGGTCTGAAATTTCTGGACTTCTCTATCCGGGAAAACTCGTTTTTCCGTATGAAGAAGCCGAAACTTCTGCCGAGCAGCTCTCGAACTTGCCCCCGAGACACCGGCAAATTTAATAACTTTTCAAACACTGCGGATTACTGCCGGCGAAATTCCCTTGTAACGCAAATATATCGATAACGATCGATGCGGTTCCCGACGTTCTACCCACGTCACGTTTCTCCTCTCTTTTATCTCGAATTCCAGATTATTTCCTAAGCTACGCGTCGAAACGTATGAAAGCCGCTTAGGAAAATCGTAGCCGCCAACTTTACGCGCGATCCGTGCTCCTTCGCCAACGAATATCGAATAGGAAAGCTACTAAACTGCAGATACTCCGCTTCGACCAACGACGTTGGCTCGCAGCTGTCTCGAGACGCCGATACGTTGGAAATTCGAAAGGGGACGACAGAGTCCGGTAAATTCGAGAAGAGGCAGTTGTTGGCTTCAGATAGAAACGCAGAAGCGGGCAAGGTCGAATCGCTGGCAAGCAGCGCGGAGCCTGGCATTTCCGATCGCGAGGCAAAACGTGAGTTCGTGCCGAGATGGCTCCTTAAATTGGAAACGATTCAAGCGACTCTGCGACGGTCCCTTGTCTCCTTCCACTTGTCAGAGGAGTTTCTCGATGGCCCTGTATTACGCCGCAATCTAGCGGCTCCACGTACTGGGACTCGGAAAGTTAACGGACCGAAGAGAAGAGCAGCTTGATCGTAAATCCACAGTCGGCTGGAATTTGCAGTCGGAATTTCAAGGGTGGATCTTCGACTCTGGCCGAACCTGTCAGACACCGGTCTTTCTCTTCTTCGTTACGATAATTTTCGTCTTGGCAATTCTACGCCGCATTCTCGAGAACCTCGTTGAAAACGTGAATCGAAGCGACGCAGGAAGAAAGAGCCGGTAAGCTTTTTGGCGGTTAAATGACGCGAATGCCACGCGCTGCCGCCATAATCCGTCGTCGATCGAATGCCACGATGGCTTAGAGGAGCTGTCATTTCGAATTGGTTTTCAAGCTTGGCTGGCGCAATTTTGAAACCGAGATAGGATAAAATGGACAGCGCCACTTTCCACTAATACCAGCATTTCAACTGCACCGATGATTAACGAAACGCGTGCGCAAATCGCGATCGGATCGAACGCAATATCCGTGCCCGTTGCGCCGTGAACATCCGCAGAATAATCCCTTAATTGCAGCGAGATCGATGTTTTCTCTGGCCAGTCTACGCTGTTATTAATTTCGCCGTGTTGTCTCCTCAGCGAAACTCCACCCAGCTAGCAACCTGCCTCGCTCAATTTCATCCGACGGACGTTCTTCTTCGATTCGCGCGTCGCGATCGCGCTCCGCCATTCATCGATCTACCGTGCGCCATGCGGATCGAATCGAGGAATTTCGCATCGAGAACGACCGCTTTTCAGAGAGAAAGAAGCTCGTTCTTTGCTGCGAGTTCAACCGAGATTTCGCGGAGCGAGAAGTTTTAATTCGGCAGCTCTCGGGGCGGATCGAAGCGTGACGAAAGAATTGAGAGATCGCCGAAACGGATCGAGGGACGGGGTAATTGCCCTCTCAGGTGGAAGGCCGAGAGGAGTTAAAGGTAATGAAAGCGAAGAGTAGTGCGGCGAATACAATTTGCGCGGCCCCTGCATTAACTTCAACTTTTTTCCTTTACGGTCGACCTTTATGCGCCTTTTACGCGATACCTTGGTTCCACGGCTCCTTCTTGCACGCCCCGTGCGCGTGTTTACATAAATGTATGCACGCGGCCGATATCGCAGGATGAATACGAGATCAGCGGTGTTTTGCATTCAGGAGCTTGAATTTGCCGAAGCTTCGCCGTAAGCTTGTTCCTCGTCGTTTTCTATTTCTAACCGTCGGCAATCTTACATCCGAAAGATCGAATCGTTTCTCGCGAAATCGATCGACGAAATTTTCCAACTGCAACGTCCTCCGAGGCCGAGTATTTTCCGCAACGCCCGCTTTTCTGCCACACGACGACCAACGGTTCCGAAAACGAGATTTTCATTGGCATCGTTTGTCGGCCCTTTCCTCTCCCTTTTTCTCGATCACCGAAAAGCAGCTGCCCCCGAAAGGTGCGCAGCCGCGCAGGTCGCAGCGAAAATATTTGCACGAGAGTGGAGCGAGAGCTAAGGGCCACACGGCTTGTCGTCTGTTCATCCCCTTTAAGCGATTTCACATGCGAGCCTTCGCGAGATACGAAGATACACCGTGAACGAGAGAAACGTTGGCTGAAGAGAAGAAGAGTAGGCGAGTGTGGAAGAAAGGAGAGAGGAAAGGGAGAGAGAGAGAGAGAGAGAGAGAGAGAGAGAGTCTGGTGCGACGGTCACGGAGAACGAGAGAAAAAAAGAGAGGCGGAGAATGGTGGCGCGAGAGGAGCAGACGGAGAGGCGATGGAACCACGCGCACGCCATGGATCCAGCCGAGAAGGGTTTCTAATTTGGTGCCGCGGTAAAAATCGACACTCCGTCTAGACTACCGCTACTCTCCGGTTAGTAGACGCGTATATATGCCACCGTGAGAGAGAAGAAGCTTGCAGGAGAATTCGACCGACGGAGAATGAGAGAAAAGGAGCGAAATAGGGGGAAGCAAGAGGGTCGGACGGAGAGAAAGAAAGTAAGAAAGAGAGCTGGAAGCACGGCCCGATGGAGAGGGATAAACCGAGATTTCTATTTATGTATTCCGCCTCGTTCATGAGTCGGGGTCCGTCTTTCGCGCTCTTCTTTCATCTCGTTAGGTTTTTGCGGCCGGTTAGCCTACCGATCCTCCTCCCTGGCCGTCATACCGCTACACCGCTACATCCCTTGGCCAACCCCTTTGACGCGTTCCAAAGGGAATCGATCCAGCAGGATCTTGTAACGACCGGCTCAGGCGAATCGCCAGCCACGCCGGTTCCTGAACCCAAGGCCGTCTGCGGAAATTTCCTCGCAAAGTTTCCGCGCGAGGAGATAGCCTAGCGCGAGTCGACGCGTCCGGACACCTTTTTCATCGAGTCCCGCTTTCGCTGCGGAGCCTTTCTGCTTTTAATTACTCTCGGGGAACGAGGATTTTTCTGGGATAGAGCCGGGAAATAAGTTGGAAAGTTCCTTGATTACCAGAGAGAAACTTGGGAGATCGATTTTCAGTCGTAACACGTCGATACGTCACGTCGATAGCGTCGTCGCCGAAGACGTTGATATTAGATGGGACGCGGAAATGAAAAGATCGGAAGGAACTTACGGCGGGTCGGTTCGTTGCGCCGCATCAAACGGGAACCCGGTTACCCGGTTCGGATAACTTTCAAAAACGTCGCAGGCTTTCGATTATGGGTACTCCGATATTCCGCAAGGCGATGTCACCGGCGTGGAGATTAGGCGGTAACTCGGAAGCTTAGCAGGCCAGCCGCCTTAAGAATGGATTTTACGATCATCCTAAGTGAATGCAGCCCCTCGACTTACTCCACGAGATAAGTACGAACGCGCTACGAGTACCTATCCGTAACTTCCCCTTAACGTTTCAATAACGCGTCTCATCCTGACTTACAATCCCTATATCACTATAACACCAAATAACGCTTCTTGTACTTTGCACGGGTATCCCTCGTTCCAGCCACGTGTTAACTCCACCTCCGCCGACGCTTTTTCTCCTCATATTTTCCCGTTGATCGCGTAACGAACGGGACCCAATTCACATCGGCTGGCTCATAAATCTCGCTCGGCGCAATAACGCTCGTCAAATTGTCGTTCGGCCCACGTACTCGCCTACGTCTCGCGTCACGAACAAAAGCAAGCGCGATCGCACCGCCGTTACGCGATCGTTCGCCGCTACGTTAATTCGATACCGTTGATCCTCGGATATCGGACACACGCTCGTCGAACGTTTGCGATTTTTGCTCGGATTTCTTTATTTCCGCCGACCGTGTGTTTCTACGTTCGCTTACTTCCGGGCAGAATTCACGGCCAACTACCAGCGCGCTCGACGAGCCGCGATAAAACCGAAGCTGGACGTGGCTCGTTCCACGCGACGTTACGAGCGTCTCTAGCGCAATTATTGCCAGACTCTCATAGAGAAATTCATTTCCGCGACACGTCCCACGGCGCACCTTTCGTTTATTAACGTTCCACCGGATTTAGACTGTCGCGCTAGATCCCTTTCTGCCATGTCCCTGCTGGCCGCGTTATCAAAACTCGTTCGGCCCACCCATTCTGTCTCGCGATTAATACGAATTACGCATACGCCCGTTTTCCGCGGCTTATTTCCACTGGTAAACCCGTGGCCTGCATTAGAGATAATGGCCGCGCGGTACGCTTATTCGTGCTTGTAACGCTGCTCTTTCCCCGTTTTCGCTGGATCGTAATTGAAAAACACACGTAGGCAACGCAGAGCTGGCGTTTAATCGTCCGCAAGTAGAAATTGATAGTTCCGAGAGCGTCCTAAAGTCAATTAGCCGCACGGAATTTCTATGACAAAGCGACTTTCTATTCGGAATGAAATCTGCAGTAATCTCTGACAGGCTTTTCGCTCGCGTCCTTTCGCCGAGAGGTCGCCGTCATGCGGGTATTACGCTTAATTTCCCTCGTCTGTCCTTCGCTTTTCCTCGTTTGTTCCTCTTTTTGTCCCTTGTTACCATCGCCCAAAGGGACCCGAGCGCGATCTCGCGACGCAACGAGAAAAAAGAACGCGAAGAATTTGTCAAGAAATTCTGAACGTTCTCGCGAATAAGAAGGAGTTTCTTCTTGCCTCCTATCGAAAACCTACCGCCGAAGAAGTGGCGCGGATTCTTCGTGGACGAACATTTGCGATACTAGCGCGAATCTATGCAGCGAAGCACGCGTCGCGAGATAACTGTAACGCGGTTTGAAACGGTATTCGCACGAATGGCGGACGAGCTCGCGGCTTTGAAAGTAGACTTCTGATAGCGGAGACTCGGAAGTATTCCTTGAATACGACCGATCCGATTGACCAACGGCGTAGAATGGATTCCTAATGGCGAACGTCGCTGCGAGTGGCGAGCGAGGACTATCTGTCTTGTAATGGAAACGGCATGTCGTGCACGAGCACAGCGACGGGGTGAAAAAGAGATACACGCCGAAAGGGAGAAAGAGGGAAGCGCTGCTTTCTTCGCCCCCTTCTCCTTCTCTGGCCCCTCTGTTTTTCTTCCATTCCGTGGAAGCAGTTAATGGTTTTCTTTTGGCCGGCTGGCTCTCCGCGTTAGTGCTTCTGTCGGTTGAACCGCACGGCCTGCTCCTCTCTTTCCGTCTTCTATAGACGTTTTTCTTCGCTCAACGTCGACCGCGTCAACCCGTCCTCCCGTGCCACCGTTGTTCCACGAAATTCTTCCGAGCACGATTGTATCGAGAACCGGCCACGAGCCCCGCGCGTTTTGTATCGTGCACATCGACGCGAACAACCTTTCAAGGACGCTCGATAAGGCTTTCTTTTCTCTTATCGGTTCGTCCGGATCCTATTCTATCCGGGCTGTTCTTTTACTTGGCTCGCTCTCGCGAATCGAGTCGCGTAGCTGACATTCGACGGCGAACGAGTCGGCCGTGAGCCGAAATCGCGAAGTCGCAGACGCGTGCTTTCACGAGTACCTCGAGTAGCACCGCGCGCCATCATTCGGCCCTTCTAAAACACGCTATGAAAGAGGAAGTCGAAACTACGAAGATCGTGTTCTTGATAGGTGACAGAGGAGCAGGTGGAAAGGGCAGGGTAAGAACCGCAGAAGAAATAGGAGAGAAAGACGAGGGGAGAAGAGGGCGAATGGGAGAATCGCGAAAGATTCGGCGTCGACCCAGCGGAACGTAGAGAAACGCGAGGCGATCGGTGGGACGCGCGCGTCTGACTTATGGTCGACGCGAATTCCTTTCGGCTCGGTGACGTAGCCTTGTGACGTAGCCCGGTGACGATCGTCGCTCGAACCGAGCAATTTCGGTAGACTTTGGTGAGGCGACGCGGTATCGAATTACGTCGGTATGTTGTCTGGAAGTCACCGCGGCTGATTTAACGAATCAGTTACGTTAGCGAGATACGAATAACGATGGCCAGACAACGCGACGCTTCTCGGTAGTCACCGACGAGACTCTGAGCGTACTTTCTAATTTTAGTCGGGACAGTTCAGTGCCGTAGTTTTCGGTTCGTAGCCAAGCGCGTTTTCGCCTTTCGATCATGCCGCGTTTCCTTCCCGAGGCAGTTTTCTCTCCGTTTTCCGCTTATTTCCATCGAATTCGATTCGCGTCCGAAGGAACCTCGGACGAAAGGCCGGTTCGAACTTCTTCAACAAAGACGTAACGTCGCGTTGCAGGCGCGCGGAAACTCGTGAAAGTAATTCGAGCCGACTCGATTTCGACCTCCTATCGTTAGTTGTAATTTTAATCCAACGGGGAACATTAACGCGAAACGAGCGGCGCGCGTTAACGATGCCGTAATTCCGGTGCGAGTTCCAGTGATCAACGAACATCTACGAGGTCCGGAAGGCCAGGCTGAATTCTCGAACAGAAGGAAAACTCCGACGCCGCGGGCTCCCTATGGACTGTTCCTGAGAAATAGTCCGGGCCCGTTCCCATCGGGATTCCAACTCTCGTCGTGGCAGCTCGTTAAGCCGCACGGATTTTCCCGAGCATATCACGCGGAATTCCGCGTCCCACGCGGGATGAAATTTCGATTTCGAGTTTCACGGCGTTTGTGAGCCGCGATAAAACATTCCGATCATCGACTCTCTCTCCCTCTCTCTCTCTCTCTCTCTCTCTCTTCCCTTCTCTCGTTTCGGAAGGCTCAAGATATATCCCGCATTGTTTCAAACTTTCCACGTCACGACTCGAGTTTGGCAAATTTTACTCGTGGCTGATTCGCTCGCGTAAATACCGTTATCGGAAAATTCAGCTTCGAACGACTGGTGGAAGAAATTTTCCAAAGATTCCAGCTTTTCGAAGAAGCCTCCGTGACGAGATGAATGCCTCTTTCGGACAAAGAAGGGTCGTACTAGGGAAAACTGGCCGGATTTATGGCGTCCGCCGTTTTTCCGAGCGGACACTCGGTTGAAAGCGCGAGTCTCTGCGCGCCGGACGAAATATCAGAAAGCGGAGCTTCCTCCGTCTAAGCGCAGGTAGTCAAAAGCCATGGCGTTCGCACGCTCGCTTGGTTATAAATACCGTGACCCATCAATGCCACTGCTGCGCCACCATTCAGAGTCGCGACAGGAACGAAGGAGCGGGCTGTAAGGAAAGCAGAAGAGCTTAATGCCTTGACTGGTGAAAGAACTGGTGCTCCTCGCCTGGTGGCTTACCAGCCTTATTCTTTCGTTACTTTTCACCCCCGATGTTACATCGAGTTTTTCGTCTCATCGCCATCTGGTTTTTCGACCACAAGTTGTGAAACGTTCGCAAAACGTTCGACTCGAGTGCGACCGTCGCGTCGCGTCGCGTTGCGTCGCGTCGCGCCGCGTCAGTCTGTTTCTCGACGATCTGGACATCGAAAATAATATGCTGCCGTCGACACGATAAATTATGGAAGCGAGACGAATAGAGCGTGTCACTTATGTAAAACAGTTTAGTCTGGTGTCGCGGTCGCTGATTTATCCGGCGCGTTAAACAAACGTAGAAATAAGGCATCGCTGCAAAGACGCTTGTTTTATTTTAATCCAATCACTGGCTGGGCTCGCGGCATTCGCTTTTCTCACCACTCGATATTCGTTCCTTTCAATAATATCCCGTTGCGTTTCGCAACTCCTCCCGCGTTACATTAGCCTCTGGTTGTTCGCTTTAATTTCCAATTCCGTTTCTCGCGACTTCGACAACGCGATCGCTCATTCTCTTCGCCAGGAATCGCAACGTTCTTCTCTTTGAAGGTAAATGTTTCGTAGAAGCAACGTTTTATGCGGCTCGTCCCATTACCGTTTCACCCTTTCTATGCATTTTTCAGCTACCTTTTCACTCTGCATCCGCGTTGTTACGATCTCTCGTTTCAGTCCGATCAAAGCGCCTTGGGATCGCGTTATTGCTGTTCGCCCTTTGCGTCTCGTTCGACCAGAAAACAAACTGCCATATTATTCCACCTGTTTTCATATTAATCGTTCGTCGTTTCTGCAGCACCCTCTTCTCAGCTCGTAGCTCGCTTCCGCGCTCCGTTCCTCTCGCTTTTCCAACCTCGGCTCAGCTCGTTTTTCCTTTGTTTCGCGACAAATCAAAACGAATCGCTAGTATCTTCTTTCAATTCCCCCGCGATGAATTTCACGCGAAAACGAATCGTAGAGATTCTCGCGCGATCGTCGACCGTATCGAAAAGCATCAGCTGATAGACGCAAGATCGTGAGCTAGGTGCGCGAGCCATTCGATATCCTGGAAAAGGGTCGAACGTTTCCGCAGTCGATGGCAGAGATATCGGAACAAAGGTCTTGGCTCGACAGTCCGGCGGCTGGCTGTTTGGGCGGTCGCGAAGAAAAGAAGCCGAAGAATCTGCTATAGTTCTTGGCGAGGATGAAGTGGCCTGCGACGGTGAAGTCCTCTAGAGCTTTCGAGCGCTCGCTCGTATTCGCCTGCCCGCGCCTCTAATCTCGCCTAACCATCGAGCCTCTCTCAGACCCTCTTTCAGTGCAAAAGTCTTCTTCGTCCGCGCCTATACAGGGTGTTTTCGAAACCGTTGTGCAACTGCAAAGCACGCGGTTACGTACGTCGCGTTAACACTTGTCGTTATCTACGTTTGGAGCGTATATTTCAAATTCTATATTCGAATATTCTATCCCATTTTCCTTTATCTCGCAGCACACGTTCCACGTCGTGTCTGCCACAAGCAATACTCTACTTTTCATACGTAATATCTCAAAAGTTGCACATCAGACTCCATAATCACTCTCTGTCTTTCCACACGCTCGATATCTTATATCCAACATTTAATATCCACTATATCTCACACCCATTATCCCAAATCCATTTCACAGATCACATTCCCATCCCACGCTCTACAATTCACGTATTTTATCTTCTATCCTATATCGCACAGTAACGGTAGCTAGACAAATTGGCTAAATTAAGCAGATCACGAGCTAGTTGAGCGCACCTGTACTTAACGAACGTTCAAACGTGATTTTCTGGAAAACGGAGCTGCGCGTGGAAAAATCGTATTCTATATTTTCGACTTACTTTTACACCGGCAATCGTTTCTTTTCCGGGTGCAGCAAGATTTCACGAGCACCCTGTATATCGCGGGTTACGCCCTGGTTCGTCAAGAGTCACCTTAACTTTCGTTCCTCTTCGCCCGCATTTCTCCCACCTTCCCTCTTTCTCTCGCGTTTTCCTCGTTTTCTTTTCTTTCCAGACTGCGTTCGACTTCCGCCTCGTCCAGCTTTCCACTTCGCAAAAGTTACAGTTCGCGACCACTTCCGCTTCTTTGCCCCGACAGCAGGGTGATCTTGGTCGGGCCGACTGCCCTTTTTCATCGCGAAATTTAGTTTCGCGACCTTTCGGCCTGATTTCTCCTTCCTTTTACGGCCACGCCGATTACTCTTTGTCCCTGTCCCCTTCTTGCAACCTTGCCTCGGAAAGAGCGCGAGTATCCTCATCCCCGGAAACGTTAATTCCATCGAAATTTTCTCGTGCTCGATGCGAGATGAAGATATATTGTGTCGAAAGGCAGATTTTGCAGCTGGCTTCGGCGTCAAAATTGTTGCATCGTCCTCGGATCCCTCCAAGGCAAAAGCAGCTTTGGTAGCCACCCTTCGACTCGATCTTTCGTTAGATTTCCTCTTTATACGGCGCGAGAGCCGTCTAAGCTAAATTTTCCGTTGCTCGGCGGCATCAATAATTTTAAAAAAATGTTCTTCCGCCCCGCTATACTTTCACCCTTTGCTTAACGCCTAGGAAAGTACTCGATCCTCTCGAGAAGCTATCGAAAGGAGCTTCTCTTGTCTACCTTCCCTTCGTGAAATCTTTTAATAGTTTCGTAAAGTTTGCGGAGGGCAGGTTTCCTTCGCGTTGATCCGCGATTCGTCAAGATATTTCTAGCGAATCAATGGTTAGAACGAAGAGAAAAAGAGAAAGAGAGAGTACGCAGTTCGAACAGACCGATTTAAATCTAAGCAGAGTCTTGGCAAGAGCGTCGAGTCTCGTCCTGCTCGCTCTTCTCTCCGCGGATGAGAGTCTCTTCTCGGAGTCTTGGCTTTCCTCTCTCGCACCTCCGCCTTCCTCGCGCGTTCTCTCCGCTCTTCTCTCGTCCGACGTGCCCGGCTGTGAGTCATCCACGGAGAACGGAGATGCTGGACCTTGTCGCGAATCTAAATAAATACGGACACGCGCGCGAAAAACGAGGCAGAGGGAGGATCGTAGTTGAGAGTCTGGGCACGGGGTGCGGCCGGCTACCGAAACATCGCTTAGAAATGCGTGAGTAAGAACCTTAGCCCGCGGTAAATTTATATCCTCGCGGCTTTCGCCGTGCATTTCAGACTGTCCGTCTTTTCCACGGCCGACTACTCTCTTTCTTCCTTTACGAGCGAGCGAGCGAGGGTGGGCATCGCGGCAGAAATTCGCAAAAGGATTACGCGCAGGCTGACCGAGTAATGCGAGAAAAGTTGCTGAAAGTTGCGAAAAGAGGCTTTTCAAACGGAGTAGAGTAGAAAAGCTCGAAGAGGCGTGAAAGAGATTCGGGTACAACGAACCGCGTCGTCGTTCGCGTTCATTGGGATCGCTCGCGACGACCGCACTGTCCCGACGAAATTGTTAAATTATAAACTAACGCGTTGCAGTTGGCCGACGGCTCGGTAATTTGATTCGCGAAGTCTGCCGCGTCTGGCTCGATTTTCTCGAGCGTGCAAGGTCGTGCCCTCTCGTCTCCGGCCGGAACAATCGATTTTTCCGAACGGGAGCCTGCTCGTTGCGAGCGAACGAAACTTCCAACGTTGTACGTTCGATTTCGCGGTCGTATTTCTCCGTCACGCAAACGCGTTTGCGAATTTCGACAAAGTTACAACGTACCCGTGCTCCGTTTGGCAGGATCGAAAAGAGGAACGATTATCGATTTTCGGTGACGAATGAGATGCCGTGGCAAATCAATTACGTCGAGGAGAACAAACGAGTAAAAATAGTCGCGGCACAGAACCGCGTGTACACCGGCAACGCGACGTATTTATTTCGCTTTTCTAATTATTAACGATTAATTCGCGAATGCCGTGTCCCTTTCCACGGCTTCCATGTAATGGAACAAATTAGCACAAAGCAAGGGTCGCGACTAAAAATGGTAGTTCGCCTTATGGATGGGTTGAACGTTTTTGCGAGACAACGAACCATCGCGAAGCGCGCGTTTGGAGAAGCTCCGCGTCCAAGCTTTGGCCACGGATGCCCATCAGTTTTAATTAATTATTAATTTGCCGTGCACAAAGGCACCGACCTCCCATTCGACCCCGTCACTCTCTTGACGCAGTCTGGGATCCTTCTCTTTCCGCGCCACGTGAGCAGCTCTGATGCTTCCACGGCGAACGTCGGCGGCCCTCTCCTCCGTACCAAAATTTCATGCAGGTTCCATTATGAGCGCCGGGGTCTTTAAAGGAAGCAACCCGCGCGAGCGGAACGGCACGAATATTCTTAATTAATCGTTGCTAATTGCCGAGAGCGGATTGTATATTCCTTGTAGTAACGGCGGGAGAAAGCGTTCTGCCCTTTCCCTTTGCTTTTGTTTCCACCTCGTTGCTTTCTCGTGAACTACTAATACCGTTGAGAGGACGATTGGCTGGTTTTCAGGGCGTAATTTCAAAGTCCCTTCGCAAATGGAAGATTCAACTCGCAGCCTCGTGCAGCAGCTGCAAGAAAAACCGTAAGTCCTCTGTTTTAGGGGCAGAAAACGGGCAAAGTTTCCAGACGCCCTTTCATAAATATTCCAACGATGCGAAGGGCTAATTGCACCGGAACGAAGCTAGGTTTCGCCCTCGTTTCTAGGGATTAGTCGAGGCGGTCGAAGGTTGCCTCGCGCATTTCCGGCACGCTCGAACGATCGGTCGGCCGATACATTTTCCCCTCCAAGGAATCTATAAATATTTGATTCGAGCCGAAGGGTACCGCAGTAAGTTAACCCGAACCGTTGTGGATCAACCGTGGAAAATCGCCAGTTGATTTTACCCTCGCTGCCCTTCGTCCCGCTTCGATCCTCCGGCAGCGACCGGTGCTCTCGTTCGGCCTTTAGCCTCGTCGCGTTCGCAGTCCAACCTCGTTTTCCACGTGGAGGGTTTCGGCAGGGTAAACTGGCCGATATGCCACTGTCATTGGACAACATCCAACCGGCGTCGCAATTGCAACGAAGCAGCCTCGACAAGCGAACGAGGGTTGCGATGGGCGAAGGGAGCGGTGGAGCTTGCCGTTGCGCCATGCCACCGCCAACGGAACAAACACCTTGCAGATGTCTCAGGTATCGGCCCCTTTCCAACGTCTCAACCCCCGTTCTTCCTTTTTGTTCCCTGGAAGGAAGAGGGCGGCGACTTAATCGTGTTTGGCCGTGGTCCAGGACACGACCAAAGTTACCAGAAGCTTGTCGGTCGGTCACAGTTATCCCCGAAAGTACGTTTGTTTCATCCGGTAGCGGAGATGCAGCGGCCCGCTCGTTTAGTCGTTAATTTCGTTCCTCCTGGCAGCAACGTCGGTGAGGGCGGTTCGTTCTTTTTCCTTTGCCAGTTCGCTCGACTCAGTGGCTGCGATATTTTTTTCTCTCTTTCCCTTCCGCCCACGATTTTCCCTTCTCCCACACGCGATTGTTCCGCGCTTTTTCAACCGCAGTAGTAATCCTCTGGCAGTGACCGGCCAGACGCTAGCCAAAAGAGCCGCCCTTAAAGTATCTCCTGTGGGAGAAGAATTTTTTTAATGAATGGTACCGCGAATCCAGCCGGCTTACCGGGAATTTCGAACTCGACCGGGGAAACTTCGTGGGACCGCCTGCTGTTCCGCCGCTTCCGGCAAATTCCTTAAATCAACCTTTCCACCGTGTCCGCTGCCGTGTCCGCTGCCGTGTCCGCTACCGTTCCCTCTGCCGTCCTCGTTATCCAACTTCAAAGCGGATCGACCATGTTTACACCGAACCCTGCCTACAAATATTTTATACGTGCGAACGAGGGATTCGAAAAGCGAGAGGGAGAGTGAATTTTGCGATCGATCGCAACTGTGAATCGCGAAACACTTGCAAAGGTCCGGAGCATCTGCTTCCAAGTTCCGACAAGTTTGTCGGATCAACGAGAACTTCTTGACAACCGACTGTCCGTTAACGATGTAACGAGTTCCTGCAAATAGGTGTGCGTGGAAGAGGAATGGAGCGGAGAGAGAGAGAGAGAGAGAGAGAGAGCGGAGGGGGGGGCGAAGCCTGGAATTTATACGCGCAAATAATCCGAAATAACCCGGCAAGTCCGTTTCTCACGTTAATACTTAACGATCAAGATATATTAATCTCCGCCGCCCCGGCGAGCTTTCCGTGTTCATTACGAATTTCACTTCGCCTCCCTGCGGCACCCGCGCTCTTGAAGCATTAAATTAATAACTACCGCACCGGCATGATAGGATTTCGCAGATTTTGCCAGCTATTTCTGTCTACTGCTTACGTAGATAATGCCTCGAGTCTTCTTATGGCGGCACGCGCGCGGCGCCCTATTTTGCCATTTCCAAAAATGCCCCTCGGGTCCCAGAACTGCCTCGCGGATCCGCTCTCATTCTCAGGCTGCTCGGTTCTACGCTGTTCAAAGGTAGAATTTCGTCGGAAATTCCCTTCTAGTCAACACTCTCCGTGCAACTAGGCGCGAATATTTTCTTTCTACAGTTTTGCGCCGAGCCTCGTTACACTCGCGTACTAATCGATTCCAGTTTTTCACGGCTTTTCGACAACTACCTGCTTGTTTCGTAACAACGTAAATTTTCTTCTGGAAATTAAACGTCAAAGTAGAAGGGACGTTAATAGCATTTGAGCACTGGATACTGCACGATCCTTACGCGACGTTTCAGTAACTTTTTTTTTCTGAGAACAGGAAGGCTTTCGCCGAGAGACGAGTAGAAAATTTCGTGCGTGTGCACAAAGAGACGGCCGCGGACACCGAGGGAAAGCCGAGATTCAGCGAAATAATAGGCAGCGCGAGTTGCCGTTTGTTCGTCGCGCTTGTGCTACCTTTCGCGAGTATTTTTACTGCACTCACATTCTGGGCTCGTTCAAAAGTTACCTGTCACTTGTCGTGGGCGAAAGCTCGCAAGCAGAAAGAGGAGGAACAAGGGAGGGAAAGTTTGCCGTTTTATTTCGCGCGTACGCGTAAAATTGGCAGAATACGCGATTCATTCCTTTCTTGTATTCCCGCCGACCAAGGCTACGAGAACTTTTATCCTCCAACGATACTCGTTTCGATAGAAAGCTCGCTTGTCTCGATCGTCCACGGAGCCGAGTTTCGCGTCTTCGACGATCTCGCAGTCGAGCCATCGTGCGATTCGATCGAATTTATTTCTTACGCGGGTTAAGTATCCATTTAGTACGAGAATATCGCGTAGAGAGTATCGAGTCCTAAGAAAAGGGAAAGAAAACGACACAGAATAAGCGAGCAACGATAAAGAGACAAGAAACATAATAGAAGACATACGAAAATTGAGCGAAAGTAATGGAACAGACTAGCTTGGCGCAGCTAGACATCGTTTTCGAGTAGAACATCGTAGAGCGAGCTTCCTAAGGTGCTAACATTTTCCGCGAAAGCATCAATTTTGTCGGCATAGGAGTCAGCGAGACGAGTAAGACGATTGTCTAGAGACCATTCACGTCATAGGGGAACAGGTTGCTGCATGAAAATTGACAAGTGACGAAACGATAGCGTTGTTGGTTTGCCCAACGAGATAACAGATAGATAATCTTGCAAAGAGAACAAAAGTCCGCAACACGGTTCTTCGAACTTCAAATGTAGTAATAGCCAACGTTTTCATCGGAGATCTATAACCATGGCTAGGATCGACACAGGATGTCCCATTTTAAGATGGTAATCCGATCTAAAATTAAAATATCCACAAGCGCTGCGGTACCTGACATTCAGAGAAATAGCTTTCCGAACGATCGCGCGATGAAGCGTACGAGGATGAACCTACAGATATTTAGGTATACGTAGGTATATTAATTATTACACATTATGCTCGTACACATGTTGTGTCAACGGCAACAGCATTAGTAGTAAGAATATAGCGATAATACCGCGCGTACGCTGCTACCATTACCGCTCCAGTTAGCGCTGATATTAATAACCGTAACCGTGAATATTAACAGCTCGAGTCGTGGATAACGATTATGCGACGCATAAGGGAAATGGTAAAGGGAGGGACAAAGTACCTATCGGTGGCAGTTTGCTTTGACGAATTGCGGGAAGATACGCTATTGACAGAATGCGACGAATTTCCAGCGATTTTCATCAACGCAACGTGCACCGATCGAGACATTTATAATAGGTCGCGCGGATGAATTTTCCACGGTCGACGTGTTTCGGCTTAAAAGTAACCGCTGCTACGCGGCTCAACGAATCGCGTTGTTCGTTCGATCGCCCTCGCTTTTTTCACCCGCGTGTCGCTCTCTAAACGTTTCGTCAACTGGTAAACGTAGAACGTTTGTTTTATCGTTGGTGGTAAAAAAAAAAAAAAAAAAAAAAAAAAAAAAATTGTATACGGAATTCGACCGGGACGAACCGAAACTTGGAGGATCAAGGAAAATAATCGTTCCGCCATCTGGAGAAACAGACAGGTGCTGGAACGCAAAAAGGGAGAAGGTGAAAATTGATATACGAGGAAACAGCTTGAATCGCGAGGAGATAAAGAGAGCGCTCGATTATGCGACCGTGGCGGAACCCGGCGCTTGTCAGCCGTGAAAACAGACGCTGGTTTCGAAGCTGGTCCATGGCGTGGCGGTATTTCAATGAAAATCCCGTACAGTTCGAGAAGTCGGAGAATAAGCGGCGGCGCACAGCCGAATAACTCTGTCCATCCTTCGCGAGCTCGTCCGGCCTCTGGTAAATTATACACACGGGCCGGGCGTATTCGTATGCGTTTCTGGAATCGTGAACCGTAAAGCTGAGATACTGCTTGAAAAGCCGGCTCGAACGGCCGAGCTTTTAAGCCTGGCAAGCTCGCACGCCGTACCTCGTGCACCATTCTTTCGCCCGCTGTTCCGAATAAAAGCGAACGGCCGACGCGTCTGCGAGAAACGAAATCGCGCGCTGTAAAATTGATGCGCTCGATAACAAAGGGTCAACGAGACTGCAATTTCTTTTTCATTATTATAAAAGTCGGCAGTTTTAATAGCGGCCGGTGGCTGCAAGGTTTTCGTTAACCCCGCAGACTTAATCGAAATTGAAAACCAACGACAGAATGGGACGGTCTCTGTTTCGACGGAGAGCTAGGCCGTACGAATCCTATTTTGCGTAAATCTGCATTCGACCTGGCTGGCTGCTGATCCGGGCTAAACTCCGTGGCCAGAAAGTATATTTATCGACAGAAATGCGAGATAGTTTGGCCGCGTATGCAAATGCATCGCGGCAGTTGTCGGTTGATCTTTTTATCGGCGACCACGAGAGAGCGAGAGAGAGCGAGAACGAGATCGCAGGCTTTGAAGCGAAAGCGAAGCAACTTGACTCCAGGCGGCCGGATAAACTTTATGACTGACGCGCTTTCGAGGATCTCGCCGTTGAAAAGTGTTCGTAACGAAGCGCGACGCGCGTAAAGATTCCCGCGTCATCGTGATAATGGCCTCCACGTGAACTCTAAATTGCTTGTTAAAAATCCTGTTGACTTTGCCGCTTTGTTTACTAGGGGCTACGGCAGCCACTCGCCTTCGAGTCTGTAGCAGGCTTTGCATTCTTTTTCAGCCGTCTCGCGATAAAATTTATCACTCTCGTGCCACTCTTACGGAATAACAGACTTCGGCGAAACTTTTTAACTCTTTTCGCTTCCGCCGACGCGACGTTTACAACATTCGAAGAGAACGACGTTGATTTCTCGTTGGACTAGAAAATTACAACGTGAGAAATCGAGAGATCCAAGGATTTCCTCTCAAGTCGAGCGCGTTCCTTCACCGCTGTAGTGAGAATCGGCAAGTAGAAGAGGCCCGTGCATGGTCAGACGCGCTTCGTGCGGCCGTCTCTCGCGTCTGAACGCCACAAATCTTTTTCGCAGCATTTCCATTCGAACGGAAGGATAACAGTCTGTTTTAACCACCAAACCCTCCTAAGTATTTCCTATCCGATTCACCTTTCGATGCTCTACGAGACATTATACCGATCGTAGATGACAGGCACCCACCCTGGCTAGCATTTCCATTTTCCTGTTTATTGGATCAGGAACGTTTGTGCATCGATGTCCCGTTTGTTTGCGCATAAATATTGATGCCGCGAGCCTCGCGAAGAGGAACCGGCGCCCGCTTCGAAGCTTCGACTACGAACACAGTTCACGTCACGATCAGTCTGGACGGAGACTACAAAGAGGAATCGAGAAGCGTATTTCGTGTCGCTTGCCGAGGTTTAGGCGTTAAAACCAGGTATCGTTTGAAGCGTTCGGATAGGTTTTCAGTTCGTTTACAGAGTGGAACGTAAGTGGTCGAAAGTGACCGCGACGTTTCCATTGAAGGGAAATTTCGGCCCTTCGTAGTTAACGTCGACACGAGCTTTTACGTAACAGATTTTTTTTTCAACACGCCCACCAGAAACACGTTCGGCATCTAATCGATTGGACCAAAGAACGAAAAGCCGCAGGGCGTATCGCTTCTAGCGGACTAACAAAAGAATAATCGATAGGTCGTGAAAATAATTAGCATCAGGCCGGAAAGTGCCACGTCGTTCCTCGCCCATTATTCATTCGGATGTATATAAATTCACGCGAATCAGAACATAAAACGATCTCTCCGCTTCGTAAAGTTTCGTAGCTACGCGCGAGAGACGCGCTTGTTTCGATACCTTTTTATCGGATAAATGTGAACAAAATTCGTTACGGTCGAAAAATCTCGGGTCCTTGGATGTCGTGCAACGTGTAAGCGCAACTTTGATTTCCATTGTCGACCGCCAACGAGTCATCATCGCGCAGCAGAAAGTGTCAGGGGCTGGCGATTTCGTCCATCGAAAAGCGAAAATCACGAGCAACGTCGCGCAAATTGCTCAAATTCTCTTCCAGTAATTTCGTATTCAATCAGCACGCGAAAAAGGGCTCTCGTGTCTAGCCGGGGCGATTCATGGGGTGCGGTTTCCGCTGATTTATTAATTTTCATTAGCGACGAGTTCACAAGGCGAAGGTGAAACAGCGTAACAGACAGGGGGGAAAAGAGAGACAGAGAGGGAGCTTCCGCTCAGCAATAACGCGGTCTGTTTGCAGAGTCCCCGAGAGGATCCGGTTGCTACTCGTTAACCTATTAACATTTTATTGGTGGCAATCTTTCCTGCTCGGGTTGCACGTACAAGCGGAGAGAGACGAATACGAACGGTTTCGGTGTAACGAGCAACGAACGCCACTTGCCGCTTGCACTGGGTTAAGACCTTCCGGGGGTGGTTCCGTTTCGGAGGTAAGAGGCACGTTCAATGGTCGTCGGAGAGATTTGTGAGTGGAAAACGGTAGAAACCCGAGCGTGCATTCGTACGCCCCTCGAACGAAACGCAGTTCCGTTACACAACGATTTACTCGCGACTGCGATCTTTGGGCGGTGTCGGTTTTTACAGCGGGCAAATTATACCGCATAAATTTCCTCTCGTGCTTCTTCTATCCGATCATCCCACGAGTTGCGTGGTTCTTCTGACGATTAAGTTTAAGACGATAGAAGTCTCGTTACTATCGGATTTGTATAAAATTGGAGATACTAGTTACTAAAAAAGAAAGATAGGAAATGACAAAGACGGCAGAGAAATTCGTTATTGATCGATCTTGCCAACGGTTGACTTTTTTATTTTCAACTGGTCTACGTAAAACCGATGGCCGCGTTACTTACGGGATGACTTAATACCGGTTGCCGAGCGGCGTTGCTTCGTTGCTGGATTATATCCAGAAGGAATTACGCTTTGCTTCGGCGGATAATCAGCCGGTTCGATTGGAGTGGTGCGAAGTTCCGAAAATGGGCTCCAGTGATAAATAACGAAATCGAAAATTAAATAATGGAATCGAATGGTCATAAATGGATTTATAGGATATGGAATCACGCTACACCGAATGGTCACGAAAACGGCACGGTAGGTTCGATGAGTCGAGACGAGTCGTAAAGCTAGCGGTCACGGACTTCGTCGCGGTCTAATATCGTTTATGTGCCGCCTTTATGATCGACTTATCGTACTTTTGCGATTACCCCGGCGTAATATTCGAATGTTCTTAACATCGTCGTCGAAATTTCGAAGATATTCAGCGATAGATAACGGCTCGTTTCTCCTGAAAACGACTTTCGTTTCCACGTTCTGTCGATTCTTCGTGCCGCTCGCGCAGCCTGGTCTCGAGCGACGCAACGAGGAAAATTACGAGAAATATCTTTCTATTAAATTTTCTCTCATGGACGAGACGCAGGAACGGCGGTTTGATCGAACGTAGTTCAAAGCCAGCCGCCGCTCCAAGGTAGACGTTCGGGAAACGTACAGCTGAAATACGTTTTGTATACCTGCAATCACCTAATAGCTTGCCGCGTCAGATAACGCTCGCTAGTCTAGTGTCCACCGGATCGATGGAAATTCGATAGCAATACACCTGCGATGAGTAAATGAAAGGCTTTGGTTTGAAAGCGGGATACCTAAGGCTCGAAAGCCTCCTGATTTGCTTCGCGATCGTTCCCATCGCGATATAATTAAATGGCAAAGAGAGTTACGTGCTTCGAAAAACACAGGGTACTGAAGGGAATATGGAAGAGCCGGCAAGGCAGAGAGGAAAAGAAGATTCACGGGATTAACGTGTTTGCGAAATGCAAGGTGCGCGGCTCCGATTCTTTGAGCGGCACGAAGCGCAAGGCGTAAGGCGCGAAGCGCACGGCTCGTAATTATAACATTTACCCATTTAATTTACGGGCGAGGGGGCGCAAAGAACGTCGCGCGGAAGCACTCTCGATAAGGGCTCTTACGCGACGGTGCACTTTTGTCAGCCGGCTCACCCCTCCGGTACTTACGGATGACAAATTAGCGAGATAACTACTGCCGGCCGGATAATAAACGCCCAGGAACACGGTTGTACGTAACGACAACGCACGAACGTGATAATTTCGGAATAATTGCCAGCTGCAACCGTCGGCATTGATCAAACTTCAACGAGAAGCACGCGTATTCGTCTTGGCTTGATTAATTGTTAATATTAATTCGTCGGTCTCTGAATATCGGACTCGGTTTTCCGCCAGTCGTTCGTCATATCGACGCCGAACGCCTGGCTAAATTAATTTCGATGTCGAGATTCTCGCGATGAATATTAATCAGCGTCTCGCAGACACGCGCCGCTGTCCTTTCTTTCCGCTCGGTAGTCGCCTAACGAGACACTAAAGAAAGACACGGCAGAGGTTTTCGTTCGCTTTTGAGGAGGTTAGAAAGTCATCAGCCGACTGTCAAATAAAGTCTATTTTCCTCTAATAGAAACCCTGTTCAACCGATTACACGAAAGTACCGAATGCTTTCGAGAATGTCCCGTTCCCTTCCCTTTCCCAAAGGTTCGGTGTACGGTGGTCTCGCGTGGTACGCGAGTTCAGGCATCGCCGCTTCCACGAATCTTGTTTATTGCTTAATTCGATTGACGCGTAATTTTGAGCCGCGTCCGGGGCTTTCAAGTTAATTGAATGCTGGTGGAAAATTAATGTCGCGAGGCAACGTCGCGACTCCTTTCAGCGCTCGCCCTCTGTTTTCTCTTCGTCGTTTTTTTGCCCTCTCCTTTTGTGCGATAGGAATCCATCGGCGCCCGGGCTGAAATTTCTTGCCCTCGGCAAAGAAACGCGATCGGAAACAACGTGTCTGGCACGGAAGGAAAAACAGATTCCATCACGGACGATATCAAAATTTCTCGCTGGACAAAGCGAACTTTCGTTTCGCGCAATCTCGACACTCTTCTCTGCTTGTATCTGGCCGCGCGATACCTTCGATACGGTGACATTCTCTCGATCGGAACTCTCTTGATCGCGTTAAGAGACGATATGGCGATTTTACGCTCGCGAATGTTCCACGTACGCGCGACCAACCCCGGCCACGTTCGATTTTACGACGAGGACCCGTGCTTCGTGCGGAATGAGCGAGCTTCGGCCGGCCCGTGTCGTAGACAGTAATTGAAAATTACGACGGAGCACACGCCAGTCCCGTCTATGACAAACCCGGTGAAGGATCGCCGTAAGATCTTTCTTTTGTCACTTTATGGCGTTGCACACTGGCGACAAGTTTGCGACCGAAGCTCGCGTTGTATGGAGAAGTCCCCGGGCAACCGAACCGATCGATAAATTCGCTGGATCTATAAAACGGCCTGAAGATATAGAAAATAACGCGAAACATAAATGATGCGCGAAACATTTTCATCTCGCTTCCTTCGTAGCTCTTTCGCCGTTTCGAACCGACTGTTCGAGAAATTCGAGTTTCGAGCGATGGCTGGAACTTTTGCGACAGGCAGTTGATTAATCCGCGAGAGGTAATAAAACTAAAAATATCGATGGGCGACGTAAAACGGGATAGAACGTCGGCCGCTAATAATTTCACCGAGGAAAATGAGCTTTCCTCGCCAGTCGTAAATCAACGATACGCGAGTACACCTGTCTCGGCCAACGCAACGTAAACGACGGCCAATCTAATTGAGAATATTCTTTCAAGCGTGGCCTGCCGATTAATTAATTACGAGTAGCTGATAAAAAATTCCGCAACAAAAATTTCGCCCGTACAGTGTACCACGCGATCTCTGTGTGACGTGCTTTCCTCCTCTTTTTTCCGTCACGCATCGCGCTTCGCCGAACCCTTTCATCATACGCAAAATATGAAAAATCCATTTCTTCGGTCTCTAATTACTTACGAGTGTTCATTAAAATTTCTATAAAAACGGTGGCGGGCGTGTCGTCGCGGAGCAATCGCGGCAAGTGGCACTTTCCTATCGATTCGCTGGCATTCTCGCGTTCCCGGTAAAGCGGCCCCACCGACTAATTACAAACGGCCATTAAACCCACCCTGCGAATCCTCTCGTCGCGTTTTCGAGAGCGAAAGCAAAAATATGTGGCGATTCACTTTCTTCTCGCCTGGAACGTTGTTCAAAAGCAGAGCCTTCTCCGGTGCTTTCGAAGCAGCTCGCAAGAAAACAGTTTACAATATCGCATAGTTGCGGCAGATAGTGGCAGAAAGGAGAGACGCGTTGCTTAAGCGTTATTACGAGGAAAGGACGGGAAAAATGAAGAGCGACGCAAGCGGCTCGGCAGAAAAGTTTGAAACCGTAGACTTTGACGGGCAAAGGAAAAAGAAGCTGACGGTTTCCATTACAATATGCTCGCGTCGGACCGGCAAGAAGCCGCACGCACACGCGGCCAGCTCGACCGCCACACGAATACATCATCTTTAAAGAGTAACAGCGGCAGAAGCAGCACCAGCATCAGCGAAACGAGAGTCTTGCCAACAGTTGAGTCATCAGAGAAGAGGGCCGGCCGGCTCACTCGCTATAATCGTTCCTCCGTGGATAGTAAATCCGGCCGAAAGGCCGTCTGAAATTATTACGGTTCCCAGGGCCGTGGTAACCGGTCGCGGAGCCACGCGGCCACGCGGCCACGCGGCCACGCCAGAGATTTACAAACCGCCAATCGGTTTAACAAGCTCGGCACGTGTTCGCCGCACGAAACTCGCCTTATCGGTCTCCGAACGGCGACACCACCCTCGCCGGTTCTTCCCTCGTCGTTCTTTCGTCGTGGATTGCGAAAGAAACGAAATAAAGAAGGAGAGGAGGAGGAGTTGGAGATGGTTGGTCGAAGATCGCGGCTTCTTGTGGACGACGACGAGGCGAATAAATATTTTGGAGTCGGTTCAAGCGAAACGATTAAGAGGCCTCTTTTATTTCCCAGCCGCGGATTCTAGAGGAAACCGAGCCACGACGGTAGTAATAAAAGAAATCGAGCGTAATAATGGCGATTATGTCGTTACGATCGATTGCTCGGAGGCACGCGACCACGACGGAGGCGGGCAGAAATCGATGTCACACGCGAGTAGTATTCTTGGCAGCGATATTAGAAGCTGTACGACCGTTGAATCGAGAGGATGGCGGGGGACGATGAAAAACGACGAGAAAACGAGCGGCGGAAGTTCGCGAGTCGTTGTTCGAAATCGGTGCCAAACACGAAACGATTTCGTTAATCGCGAATTAGTCGGAGAACAGGCGAGTTTGTCGTACGTTATCCCGGTTATAAACGCTCGGCGAAAATCTGAAAGTTTCGCGGTGTTTTGCAACCCTTTGCTTCGTGTTGAGAAGCAAAAGTTGTCTCGCGAGCGGGAGCGTGAGCTCGCCACGAGCGAATAGTTTCGCGTGGGCCGCGACGAGTCGTTACCCCGACGATTTTTAGACGCACGCGAAACGTTCGCGCATTATGCTCGGTGCTTTCTTTTTTTCAGAACAGCTCCATTGAATTCCTTTTACCGCAACGCGTCCGTTTTCCCTCGTAAATAGCCAGAAGCGCAGACGCGATGTTTCTCCGAGCTATTTGGCGAATATTTTTCGCTGCAAGGCAAAGTGGGAAGCAGACTCACCGTTTGTGTTGAATCCTCAGGCCTCTTCGAGGGTGCAGCGGTATACCGTCTTTCAGCCAGTGCACCCTTGGGGGCGGAGAACCCCTCGTTCGGCATACGAGCTTCACTCTCTCCCGTAACCTCGCTATCGAGTCCCTGAGCTCGGACAACGTAACCTCCCTCACTGCAATCAGACATATTACGCTCGTTAAAGTCGCATAGTTACATCGTCGATTCGTCGAATCGATTCGAATCTCTGATACCTCTATGGGATATTCGTCGAAGTCACGTCGACGATCGCAAATGAGACGGAAGCTGGACACGAAATGGAATATCCGAAAGACGATTAGGGAGAGAAAGTTAGGAACGACGTAGCTCCGGCCGTGGGAAATTCTGACGCGTAATGAATTTCGCGACGGGTAAATCTGCGCCGTTGAAAGAGAATTCTTAAAGCGGCCACTTTCGAACTTTTCGCCCAACTACGTGTCTCGAAGTTCGGGCGAAACTTCCGACGAAATCCTACCGGAGTTTTAATAAACTTTTCGAGAGCCGTACTTCTCGCCACCGAGAGAAACGGCTCCACCAAGCAATATGTGTTCCAAATTGCGCGATCTTTGACGGAGAGACTATTCGCACGTACCGGTGATCATTTCTTATCATCGAAATTTCCTTCTAAAACTAACCTAGCGGTAGAAGCGTTGGAAAGGCCGTATTCACGGAATTTTTCGTTTCCCTGCGGTGGAGCTGAGAGCGTTCGGGTTGTCCCGGCGCGACCCGAGTTCGCAAGAAAAGGCAGAATCGTTAGAGGCAGGAAGAAAAGGGCATTCTTTACAGGGAAGTAGCGTAGTTCGCTTTCAAGAATTGTACAGAGTAGGTTCTCTTTCGGCGCGGAATACCCGCAGCTATTGATTTCGAGTGAAAGCGTTGTATTTTCCGCGGGCTATTGAGAATCAACGTTCAAGATTATCGAGTAACAACGACTTTGAAAGCCGATCCACTTCTGAAACGGCCGACGGAGAACAACGACGCTGCGAAGTCCGATTGTTCGCCACGTCGCACGCGCTACGGGTTACGTTCCACGACTGGAGAAAACACGGAATACTCTTTGATCGAGCGATCGTACGTTTGACGAGATGCAGCGTGTCGCGGCACGATACGAGCTCGTTTGT
Organism: Bombus confusus; assembly: GCA_014737475.1. Lineage (NCBI taxonomy): Eukaryota > Metazoa > Arthropoda > Insecta > Hymenoptera > Apidae > Bombus > Bombus confusus. Next base: position 2,056,090 of record JACXIV010000033.1, on the reverse strand, counting down.
TCGACGACTCGGCGAACAGACACCTCAGAATCCATCATCCATTGAACGTGGACCGTACAACGGCAGGATTCATTGCGTTTAATCCGATGAATCTCGTTTGCGCGATGCATAATACACCTCCATTACCGAGTCGTTCCTCCCCTCGTTCGGGTGAAGCCGCGGCGAGATCAAGCGGCTGAATAATAAAAACGGCCGAGACTCTCGACAAGGAGAGGGCTTTCGGCGTGTTCCGTAGGCCGTCGTGAAGAAATCCTTTGCGCCAGCCCCGCATTATTTCCCGATGAAAATGTCGGACTTCTCGGTCGAACGCAACGAACACGTTCAATGAAAACGCCCGTTCTATTATGCCACGGACCAGGGAGAATAATAATAACGGGGCGGCTGCCGGTTCTTTGCCTTCGTATACCCTGTAACGACTCGTGCACACGCTTGCTTCTCGTTACCGAGGATTCTCTAATAACCGTGCAACGAGAAAAAGCGTCCTCGTGCTCCATGGTTCGCCGGACGGTGCATTCGAAGGCTTTCGTTTCACTCGAGGAGTTGGATTTCTGTTATCCCGATAGCTGCTGCCATTCTAAATTGGGTCCGAATCAAAACCGTCGGGAAAGTGGGTCGGTGGTGATTCTAATTTTAGATCCGCCAACCTTTCCTTACGAGCTCGTCCATTGTATCGCGGAACGAGTATAACGAATAAAAATGGATCACGGCTCGCTTCGCTCACTGTCCTTTTCTTGCCGATTCTTTGTCATCCCATCGTGCTACTTCGATACTTTGCTTCTTCTGTACTTTTCATTACGTATGGTAATGTCCTCGCGCCGTCAGTCACGACAACCTATCAGTCCGGAATTCAGGATAATCGACGTTAGAAACGCGGTATCAAAGAAATAAGCAAGGGCTCGATACGCGATCTTAATCGCGTTTCCAGTCTCGAACGAATTTGCAGAAATTATTGCGCGTCTCGTGAGAGATTGATCGCAGCTTCGTGGTTTAATACCGAAATCGAGGATATTTGCAATCGTCTAGAACCGAGCCCGGCAATCTCACGGCAGTTTCTTTCGCTAGGGTTTCCTTATTTTTCAAGTCCGTTTCTCGTTGCTGCGGCGCCTGGTATTTTGACTAGCGTGCTCGGCGTAATTACAGCATTCCCTCGGGAGCCGAAACGCGACGCTCGAATTATCCACGACGTTCCACGTCGCGGCAAGAACGCCTTCGGACATTTAATACGTTTCCATCAATGTCGTCGTCGCTGGGCGACGGTGTTACTCGAAACTTACCGTGCCAGCTCCGTATTCGCCGCGTACGATCCTACGGAATAGCGTCGCCTACGAATCTACCTCGTCCTACGAGCTTGCGTATCTCCCAGACGAAACATCGGGCTTTGGTTAACGTTATACCGCACGCCATGTAACCTCGTCGTTTCCGTTCCAGAATCCACGCCCGAGATTGAACCGCCTTGATTTTTAAAGCATTAAAACGACCTTAACCTTTCGTGTTAATTAATATTTCATTCGTCGGATTAACAGTTGGTACTCTTAGCTGACCTAATTAGTCGATTCGTTCGATAGACAAAGAGTTCGTAATAAACGCAGACGACTCACGAGTCTGAAGAGCTTAATACCAGGTTAGGGAAGATTCTCAGTAGTACGAGTCAACGTATTGACGCGCGGTATGGTTCGTAAGAAAGTCGATAGAAGAAAAGCTTGGAGATCGTCGTTTCTATTATATCGGAGACGTTTATTAACAGCGACAGGTAGATTGTCTCGGGTTGATTGACGTCCAAATTTCGGTTCTGACAGACGGTGCAGTGGAAAAGGTCAGCGTATCGACGAGCGCCAATGGTATGGTTTCTTGAAGTCGATTATCGACTGATCGTAAATACATTGTCAAACGGAGGTGAATTTATATTTCGTTTTTATTCTCGCACCGTAGCGTCCCGTGCTTCTTTCCTATGGATCGAAGCAGACTGCAGGAAACTCAGCTGTCGCAACATTTTTACGACTCCCTTGCATCGTGACCCGGTTAATAATTTCTTGTCGTCTCGGAACAGCAGTTAAAGACACGGAAGAAGCGACCTGGCATTCATTAATTATGACGCCTGCAATTTCCCGGCGATCTGGTCGCGTCTCCGGTACTTCGCAGATCGAAAAAAAGTGGTCGGTGAAACGAACGTTTATACTAAACGACTTAAGTCTCGATCCGTTCGCCAATGTCGTCAAATATTTGCATCTCGGAGAGTATACAAAAATTTGCTCGAACTCTATTAGCGTCACGCTGCGAGGTTTGCGCAAGAACGAAGTAAAAGCTGTTTTCTTGACCGAAGGTTTCCGCATTTCGACGTTTTATTTCCGAACCGTGGATTATTCGAAAAAGCGGAACTATCTCGTAGTCGTTGGTCGGATTAAGTCACGCAGATATTAATTCGAGCCAATAGCTAAAGTGCTTTTGCGCGTTGAACCGAAAGAGGTAGGAAGGCAGCTAGCCCGAATCGGACAATGCCTGAGATTCACTTGGAGGTAAGAGGATTTCGTGTCTGATTTTTGGCACCGCCAGCTGCCCGGTCTATGCGTTATTAACCGGTTACGTATGTGCGCGTACGTTCGAGGAGAAACGTAGTGGCATTGGTGCGAAAAGGAACGAAGAAAAACCGAATAGAGTGGGTAGACAGATAGAAAATGGGAAAGGGAAAGGAGTGGGGCGCGAAGAGACGTAAAACGAACAAGAGAAGAGTCGAAGCCGGGGATGGAAAGAGGCGAAAGGTGGATATTCACGGTATTCCCATGTTGCCGGAGGCCGCCGCGTGCGGTCCTCACTACGAAACGTCATTTAACGATTAGCCGTGCGAACTGACTGCGAAATTCAAATTTAAATGGCACTCGCGGGATCGGCCTCGATCGAGTTCTCCAGGCACCTGAATTTATGCTGGAATTGCAGCGCAATTGTCGTGGTAACGGGCTGTGCGAGCTGTCGATGACGGGGCTGAACGCCGCCACGAAGAGCGAAGGGAGAAGAAAAATTGTTCTGAAAGAGGGCCGGACCTTTCATCGAAATACTTTGTCAGCGCGGTGCTTCCACGAAAACGTGGAAAAACTCGTTTTAGCCGTGGCGATTCGTTTCTCCTTTCGGCTCTTTCGTTTCTCTTCTATGAATCGTGAATTAAAAATGTTGGAACGTCTCGGAGCGCCTGACGGTGCCACGGAAATAAGATTCAAGGGAATGTAACCGTCTTTGATCGGACCACGGTTTCATATCGAATAATATCGAACGTGTTCGAGTTCGACAAAGTCTTCCGGGCTGGAGAGCCGAGCGAATCGGAAAGCAGAAAGACGATGTTGAAAAAAGTCGCTAATATTAACATCGGACCTATCGAATGTTTCTACTTTATAGAAAATCGTTCGCGAATCGTACCTCGTCTCTCTCGACGATATTCGTTTATGTTCTAGAATGTAGCTTCCGATTCATTTACCCCTAATTCGTTGATCATCTTCGCAACGAAAGAAATACGCCGGGCAGACTCGGTGGGAGAAGCGACGTGACAAAAGTTGGACGCTCGCAGCGTCCAAAAATTCCAAAGTAACGCAACGTCGTCATCGAACGCGAGGCGTCGATTAAGCGTTTCCGATCCTTTGCAAAGAATTCCGTGTTTGCCGCGCTGGAATTTTTCGTCGTTAAGGTGTCCGAAGGGAGTAACAAATAAATAAGAAAAAGCGGAGATATTTCAAGAGAATAAGTCGATGAGACAGCGACGCGAAGAAAGTTGGTAACCGACGCTGCGCGACGAATAACGCGTGGTCCCGTTTCGCGACAGGCATGTTCGGTCGTCCGATCCGTCGTCGTTGTCGATCGATCGATCGAATCCGTGGAAGAACGGAAGGAAAACGGAGACGCGGAAAAGAGAAAAGCGACGCGGGGTCTGTCAGGCGGCGTGTCACGGGCCGCTACGAGGGATGAAACATGCTGAGCGACCAGCAAAGAGAGCGGCAAGGTTGATTAATGAACGCGTCGCCGAAAGAGCAAAATAACAAATAGCGCGTTGCCACGTTGCCCTCGAGCTGACGCGATGGCGGCCGTTCGACCTGCTCTGCAACGGGGGTTGCGGCAACCGGCCATGCCGCTTGCTTGATTCATAGTTCCCGCGGTGCACCGACGGCTTGTGACGAGGCGCAACCTCGTGTTAAGCATACGGCCGACCCTCGACCAACCACCCTTTGCTCCTGATAATTGATTGTCTCGTGCCCTCCGACCTGGCGCCGGCCAAATTTCGTTTCGTCCTCGCTGACTCTATCGGACTGCAGTTCTCGATTATCTTTCGAGAAACGCATCGACGCGATCGTCTCGAACTGTGCGCCTTGGTCGATGCCCCTACGAAGTTCACCGAATATCTCGAATCTAGGAAATCTGAGTCATAGAAGTTATAATTCCACTTCTATAAATACACTCGAGTAGAAGATAGACGATCGATCTAGAAATAGGACCACTTAGCGATGAAATATAACCTTTCCATCGGTCGTCTAAAATAATTGGCCAACTTTTGTATAGCTCGTGATTTGCCTATCTAGAGATTCGGTTAAACGCATCATCCGTTAATCGAACCGACGACGAAGAGTCAGGTATAGAAGAAGCGTCACCTGGAACACGGCTCTTACGAGAAGTGGACACGCCTGGTCTAGTTTTATCGAACAATTCGAATATCGAAGATCACACAATGGGTCGGTACCGGGTCGACCGTATCAAGTCGGCGATAGATTATGTAATTTCCGCGGAATCTTTGATTCCTGGCACGTCGTCGGCTGGAAACGAGTTTGGCTGGTAGCTGGATATGGGTCTGAGAAAGTGGCGTTTCCAACGGTATCGCGGCGTCATCGACAGCCCTCTTCGTGTATCGAAACGATGCACGCGACATCAACCGCGATATCAAACCCCGACGTGAAATCTGTTTCTCTCCTCGGGGTCTTCTGTTCCTCGCCGTAATTTCGCTTCGATGGAGATATTTGCGCGTCGTTTGTTCGTATGCTCGTCGATATTCAAATCGACCACGCCGGTTGTGTCCTGTTATTACAGGCAACGCTCGTCATCAACGCTTCGATCGACATTTTTACCGGCAAGCGCGAGCAATCACGATTCTCTATGGCTTTTGCTCCACGTTAAGTATTTATTCGCACGTAAACTTACAGAAAAGTGCTCTCAACGAGTTCTCTACGATAAGATACCGCGATCTGTCTGTGAAACTATTCCGCCGTTATGAATGTTAACCCTCTACTATCGATAAATCGTACATACCTACTTGAAACGTAAAGCCCGAGGTGGAGTCTACGAGACCCCTGAACGTACAGATAATTTATACATACGCATAGAACGTTTCTGACAATTTTTCTTACTGATTTATCGCACATTTTCCCGATAAACATAACGGAAGAGAGTGATCCGATTTCATCGTCGGCAATTATTACCATATTATTATTAAGACGATATCTCTCAATCCTATTTGTTGGCTGATCGATCTTGTCGCCATGCGAAGACGCGATATCGTTCTTCGTAAATTTTCCACTTTACGTTTCAAAAGTAACAGATATTCCATATCGTGAAAGAACGCAAAGTTACGTTACTATTAGCTTACTGCTTCCACTCGATCTCTATTCCTCTGACAGACTCCTCCCACGTACACGTATCAGCGGTATTTCGTAAAATGGACAAACTGTGTCTGTCTATTTGCGTGAATACGTAGACGAAATTCAAGTACTTAGTTATAAAAAGAATGGCAGAAAATAAGAAAGATAGAATCAGCGGAGTCTCTGAGATTTCACCTCGGCGGTAGAGGGTTAAAGATAGAAGGCGCACCAGGTGATACGCGATACCCAGATAGCCGAGTGAAAGCCGATCTTTTAAAACCTTTTCGCAACGAACTGAACGCGGATAGACCCGTTCCAACCGGAGGCGAAGAACGCTATTCATTCCGGCGTAGACAAAGGTTCGCGCGATTCCCGTACCTGCGCCAATTCGTTCCCAGACAATTTTCGTAATCGACCAACTTCCGCACCGGCGATCATAATTCTCGATGCGCCGGAAGATTCGATATCGCGCGGTTTCACGCTGCGCTTGTCCGTCCGGCCCTTTGCGAAACGATTAATGCGGGCTCGTGTATCGTCCGCAGGATGACTCTGTGCGTTTGCACCTTTGTCCGTTCGCTGGTTTACAGACCGCTTCTGTCCTGCCAGCAGAACCGCGCGCTTCCGGTTACTCACTCGATTCGTTAGCTCAACCTGATCGGCTGTGCGCCACTGATTACCGATCGATCCTGACAAATATTTAATCGCGATCAATCGGTCGAAAGTCACCGGTTTCCCTTTGTTTTTTAGTCACTTCGGCCGACTACCTTTATCGAATTAATTGGCCGCCGCTTGCCGTCGATATCCTCGTTTTTTCATCTCGAACCATTACCCGTCCCTATCGATCGCTGTTCCATCAAGACTTCGCTTCGAGCGTGCAAGGTTTGTCGTCGTCCGACGATTTTTCTCGAGTTCTCCGCTAGTCGGCTATAGCGTACGATTGGTCACCATTTCGAACATCCGATGTAGCAAATTACGTCAAATTATTATTCTCCAGCACTTGGATAAAGTTTGCTCGCCTTTCGAATCGATCGAGTACGATTCCGTTAATAAAGTCGACAGTATCGTATTTCCCAAGCGTACATCGTGAATTTTCACTTTTCCTTCGTTATTACGCCCGTCGCCACTTGCCGAACTTTTGTTTCGAACGTTACTCCTTATCTCGAACGTCGAGAAACTTATTCAGATGGCTCGTCTTAAATGACTCGCGCTATATCATAGCGTATTTCCTGGTAAACGGAACTGTTCAGAGCGATCGCGCGATTCTCTGCGATCACGAATCGCGCAAATATCCGCGCGAGAGATCGTTGCCGGGAACACGGAGCAACGCTCAGGGGAAAGTTGGTCGATTTGTTTTCGGTAATTCACCAACTCGTCCACTAACCATAAAATCCGGCCAACTTTTCCGGCACTGGCGCAACTCCTTCCTCGTTCGTTACTCTCTTCCGCTCGTATATACGGAGCCGTAGGTACGGGGGTGTCGTAAACGTTAGAGAGCGCCAAACACTCGGCGTTTCTCTCCCACCTCTCTCTTCTCGTCTTCTCGAAGATGGCCACGATTCTCGTTCGATCTCGAGGAACAAGGACTTGTTAATCAGAGGTCAACGATTAACCAGGGCTGCAGGGCGAGGAGGAGGAAGAGCCGGAAACTTTTAAGCGCGAGAAATTGCAACAGCGGAGGCTGGCCGGGGCAACTTCTTTCCATTACCTGGGAGGAGGAAGATTGCGCGGGCGGGTCGGAAGTGCCGTAGAAAGAAGAAAGCGAAATTTCTTGCCGTTGTTTTTCGTTTTAATTGCAGCCGGCACCGGGAGCAGCGTCGAGGCATGCCAGTTAACGAGATGGCGTAATATCCTCGACCCGTTCGTAGATCAGCCGCTATCTTTATCGTCGTTTCGTTTTCACGAGCCATCGATTAGCGCCATACAGGTGATATCGTTATCATCATAGTTCTCCGTAAGCGACTGCCGTTCGTCCAGATCGTTCTCCGCGAAACGCGTCTGCTTCTTTTAATAGCCGCTCGTTCGACGGCAAATTCCACCATTCGTCCGATCCTCGACGTTTGCTTTATCTTGACGCGCAGCGAGCTTTTGAATATACGAGACAAAAGGGAATTAGGAATTAGGAATACCAAACATCCGGGGCTTTGCGGTTTCCGGCGATACCTCGTGAATACCGCGGTTTCCAACGTTACGAGCGAGTGCCGATGCCTGCACAGGGATCATGCCGGTGTCCTTCGAAACGACAAGCTGACCATCGTTTCGCAGACGTGTCTGCGCTTCGAGAGGGAAGTTGCTGGAATTTTCCAAAGGATCGTGGCCATTAAACGACGAACGCCTGGATGGAATCGTTTCTTCTCCCGGAACGTCTTTCGGATTTATCGCGACGACGATATCAACTGAATACAACGATGGCGTGTTTCCAGCAATAAACTCACGAGCCTTCGCTCGCGATGAAGTTTCTCACGCCGCGATACGTACAGTATCGGTTTTTATTTCGCCTCGGTTCATAAAGTTCGAATGGATAATTCGTCGAAGCTTTGCTGCCCGAGGAAATTGAGTTACCGAGGCTGAGGAATCTGTCGCTCTTCGATCTTTCCACGCGGTGCGGATTCTTCAAGGCGTCGACACTTTTATCAAGCCTGAACGTGGTCTCCGAAAATTCCCAGGGAAAGAGAGTAAAACGGCAGGAAGGAAGTACGATTTCGCTAAATGAATTTCAAATGTAAGCAAAGATTATAGACGACGATTCGCAGAATAACTCGTTACGACAAAAGAGAAACACGCGATGCAGTTCCGCGAGTTAATAGCCGCGATAGCCACGTACGGAAAGGCTGACGTGACGAGAGGCGATGATTCTTCGGCGAGGAGTATTTTCGTAGGCGCCGGCATAGATACCGATAAAAATCGCGTCGCGTCCACGGTTCGTGGGAACCCGACCGGGCAATTTAATAATAATTGACAGAAAATACGGTTATCTGGCGAGCGATTTACGAGCGCGCGCCATGGTCGTGTTTAGGGGTGTTCTACGCAAGATGAAACGGGTAGATCGCTGCTGGAAAATCGGTGCGTGTAGGTAGATCGAGATAAACTTCGCCATCCGGCCGGCGTTCACGGTAGAAACAAAATTACCGTTGCACCGTTACACGTCGAAGACAGAAATTACGCGGCGTAATTGGCATCGATTTCGCATCGAGCTAAATTTTCTTGGCGACGAACGAGCTTAAAAAAAAAAAAAAAAAAACTAAAAAGAAAAAAAAACAAAAGAAGAAAAGAGATTCAATCGTTCGTGGAACACCGGCGTTCGGTGTCTCCCTATTTTGCATCCTCATTGGGAAATCGACAAACTGCAGAGACTCGATCGACAGGCTATCGCGCTGAGCGACGACCATTTCGACTCGTTATTCGTGTGGCGTACACATCGGAGACCGTCTATCTGTCAAAATAAAAGAGCGCGTCGCAGGTTTTGCGGCGGTCATTATTTCGAAGACGTATCTGGTCTGCATCGATTAAACGTCGCGCACACGGACCTAGGCCCGCCGTTTTTTCCATTTCATCGCCGTTGTCGATACTCGTTAACGACGACAAATCTACTTACCGAGGTTAATCGGACGCGTCGTTGCGGACCGATATCAGCCGGCTCGTAATTTTACAATAATTCGTCCGCAGTTTTTCATCCGGCAATTTACGATTGCCGGCCCATCGTGCTGCCGCGTTTATAAAAAAGAACGAGAGAGAAAAGCGGAAAGAGTTGTATACGAAGAGAAGAAGAAAAGAAGGGAATGGGATGGAGCAAAGGGGAAAAAGAGGTACAGCAGGAGGAAGGAGGAGAGGAGAGGAGGGGAGGGGAAAAGGCAGGCGAAAAAGAAGGGTTGGGGCGACGAATGGAGGGCGAGGATCGCGCATAACTGTAGCGCGATGTTCGATAAATTGCCCCCAGGCTCTTTTTAGTTTGCCGCGATATTTTATTTACAAACTAAAGGTATCTCTGTGCGCGTGCCGCGGGAACGTCGTCCGAATCGGTTTAAACTTTTAAACCGACCTTCTTTTTTGCCAATCGCGGAAATCATAACCGGAATTCTCGATTTTTTCTCCAGCACGGTCGCCACAATTTCCCCACCGGCAGCCGCTATATTTTATCTCGCGTCATCTCGCGGCGGAACGATTAAAAATGCGTCGAACGACTGCTTCGAAATAACCGAGAGCGAATTGTATGTAATATTTGTTTGTTAAACGCGAGGCAAATAGCAGCGGGTGGAAAACACTTAAATTAACGGGCAAAAATATCGATGGGAACGGTAAATAAATTATTGCGAGAGAATGGCTCACAAGGTTTCACGCGCTATCTGTAACCATTTCTATGTTTAAGATGAAAAGCTCGCTACATTCTGTATTGTAATATGTAGCGTTAAATTTAATATACTTCGAGCGAAACAGACAGATTTAACGCTTCTATTAATAATCCTGACTACGAATTTGAGATCGATTACTCTATATATCCGTAATACCGTGTCTAGTGCGCTCGCTATTCGGTATATTCGTCTGGCGAATTAGACACGGTATGACCTAACGTACCTACCGTATACATGGTGAATTCTATCTTAAGCTCCTTGCGATAGTAATGCGTCCTCTAAATACGTCGAGAATCAAACTACGCTCTACGTATTCCGAGTGAAATGTGATTTACGTCGCGAAACGAAGCGAGGCAACCTATTACACAATTACGTATGAAATAACGATCGACCAAGAGGTCAAGAGACAGCGTGAGAGTACCTAACCTACTCTCAGGAACGTGCGAGCTGCAGAGACAAGCGGAAGGAGAGTCCCGTAGTTGGTGAACTTCCCTTTTCGGAGCGACGACGATTTCCGATGTCGGGCCGGCCATAATCGTCGGTGAATTTTCGTGTTGTCTCGTAGACGGTTATATAAAACTTATGGCGAGCACGACAGGGCAAGAGAGCGCGGCGTGGCGCGTTGTAGTAAATACCGGAGAAAGAATGTCCCGAAAACGTTCAACGAGTCATCCTTTCCACCGATAAACGCGTCACCCTGCGAGGAAGCGAATTCCAGTTTTGCGACGCTGCCAACCTGCCCGTTCAGAATTCTTTTCTTGGCATAACGAACTCCGCTCGTTTGCACGCCACCGATTCCTCTTCGTTCCGGCTTATTTATCGGGAATACCTGTTCGAGCACACCGCTAGACTTATCTTCTGCCTCGGCCATCCTCCCTCCCGTCGTCCTTCGTTCAACGAGCTCTCGTCACGGAAAATTTCACGAGAACGTCGCAGGAGTAGAGTACACGGGAATTCCGTGTACAGATAGGCGTTTATCGTCGTATTTGCAGCAGGAGGTCTCACGAAAGCGTCGACCAACCGCCGATTTCGATTTTCCATCCGTCTGGCGAAAATTGCGAAAGCCCAGCGGGTTCGTGCAATCTTTCTCAGGAAAAATTGTACCGCCATCGCGTTTCCATTTCTATCGCGGCTCCACGGAAGCCCCAGGTCTATGCTACGCATTTAATAAGTGAACAGATTGAAGAGTCGGTGGAAAAATCAATCTTGGAACGGAAGTTGCCACATCTCGAGAAGACTCGAGAACGCTTTTGCCGAATGGAAAGAGGAAACGGGAAGAGGTTCTCGTTTACGTAATTCGTCGCCGGGAAAGGGTGACGTTCGCGGCGTCGAAGAAGGACACGAACTGCGACGAAAATAGATCCCAAGGTTCCAGGAAGGGATTCGTGCGTGGTTTCTGTCTCGTGTCAATGAACAGCCGATTCGATGTGCTCGAGGCGTGCGAGAACGTAATGCACGGCTGCGAAGGGGAGAAAGACAATTTGCCAAAGCATAATTTGCTGAAAAGCAAACGACGCTTTGTGGTCAACGATAAACATCGCGACACGAGGGACGAGAAAGCGCGGTACAAAGATTTCCGCAAAGTGGATGATAACGGCGTCGCGCAACCGTTCGCCGATAAGATCCTCTCTTTCTCTTGAGAAATGCCGCGAAAAACGCGTTATCGTTTGCAGCGACGTTATCCTTTCGTGCGATCCACCGGCGCGCGTTTCGTCGCTGCTATTTTCCACGCGATAATTGAATAAACACGCGCAACGTTTTTCTTCCTATTTTTTCCCTATTTTTCGCCATACATTTCGCCCTTCTGCTATTTATTTTTCCCAATTCCGTCGCTTTGGCGCGGCTACGCGAACGCGATAATTTCGTAGGGAACGCTCGAACAACGACAGCTTGCAATTTCACCGTGAGAGCCTTTGATATCGGTCGAACTAGCTGTAGAGGAGCGTTACGCGCAGATGCGGCTCGCTCATCCTCCCGATGTAAAAGTTTCTCAAAAGAAGCGATGGCCATTCCAGTGAAAGTTTCGGCTGGATGGTAACGGTTACGATAGAAATACGTGGCGTCCAGTGGCGCACAAAGCGGCGTACATTATTTACCGGCGAATCGATAGCCGGACAGCCAGCGAAAAACGGACGAGCGTGGCAAAAATTGCGCGCTCCTCTTGCAAAATCGTTCTCGTCCTCGACAGCTCGAATTCCATTTTTCTCTCGGCGACTGTATCTCGGTTATCTGGTCTCGAAAACGTAGCCGCGGCTCGCGGCCTATAAACGCTTGTCGACGGTGTAAACAACTTTCCGGTTCGTGTATTTGCCAAGAGCGTGGCGGCAAGCGGCCTGGGCGCGGTATGCGTAATTTATTATTTCAAGAATCGCGTGAATTCGCGGAGGACGCGCGGTAGAGACGTTCGCTTCCGCGTGGAAATGTTGCCAGAGTTCGACGACGTGAAAACGCTGCACGAGTTTCCATCGAAGTCGAAAGATTCTCCGGAGGTTCTCGACTCTGGCAGACCAGCGCGCGCAACACACGGAGGCTATGCACCGACTTTGAAAGCGAGTCAGGCGAAACGACAGCCGGAAAAATTTCTGGCAAGGACCACGGTCCCGAGAGCATCGTCGGACTATTGTAACGTTTGAGTGGCCGCTGTGTGACCGTCGCTCTTCGCCTGCAAGCTATTCTCCGGTGAATGCCGAGTCCTGCGGCTGTTAGACGTTGTCTGCCACGACGATCCTTCAATCGCAGACAGAATTTTTGCGGACGCACGAGCCTCCGACTCGTCGTCGGGTCACTCGAGAATCGCGAGAAGAGAGCTTTTGCCCGGTCGTAGTTTCGCTTCTAGAACGTTCATCGACTCCAGCCGAATTTACACGGTTTCACTTTGAAGGAACACGCCGGATGAAAGCAGCATTCATCCGCCGTGTTCGGCATTCATCCGAAACAGTGTAAATTCGGCTTAACGGAACTGCGCGTCGTTGCGAGGACAAAAAACGATATCCAAGGATTTTGATCGCTAAGAACAGGCGCCCTATCGTCGCTGAATAGCAAGGCTGCGTAATTTTATCCTGTTTCGTTCGATAGAGTTTTGCCCAGTGCGCGGACGCTCTTCTTCCTCGCTCCTCCTTTTCGGCCTTTCTATTTCGGTTTCCCGTAGATTACAACCGGTAACACAGACCCTAACTATTATTAGGCAACGCTGCTCCCTCCTCCTAGATCGTATTATTTGTTTGACCTCGCTTCCTCGTGCTGCGCCTCCTCGAAAAACTTCGCGCTCCTCCTTCTTGACGGATCGTGCACCGACGACGATGTTTCGTCGGGTAGACTGACAGATTTTATTTCTAGGACAAGTCGCAGACCGAGCGAGCAATCGGATCGAAGCGCGACGTCGCGAGAGCACTGACTCTGACTCTGACGTCGTAGAAATTCGTTGGAAAACCGAACACGTTCCGATACTATTGTATTATTCTGTTCTAATCCTTTTCGATTTCAATTATCGGGATACTCGGAGGAGGAGCACGAGCAAGAGGAATCGAATACTTGATGGGAATTTCGTAAGAGCGAAACTGGAACATGCTCCTCTTCCCTTCGTTCCTCTCGGCCACCCCTTGTCCTGGCTCCCCCTTGAACTCCGAGTAGACCGAGTATAAACAGCTCGTGGAATGCCATGGGGCAAGCATTAGCAAGTGTTAAGCTAAATAAACACTCCGGCTGACGGGGAACGGGGCTGCGTTTACAATGGTAACGAGTGCCGACTATGGGGTGACTGGATGATGCCTCGAGTGTCTGGTCGCTAAATTCCTTCCACGATGCTCTTTTGCACCTTAAAATGGTGCACTCCTTCCCGCTTCGTGTTCGCAGTTGCTCCTTTCTCGATCGAGTCGGATGATCGTTTACAATAACGTTGGAACAAAAGTGTACGACGTACAGCCGAGAAAGGCGTCGTCGTTGTTTAATCGAGGAATAATCAGCTTTCCTTTGTTCGAGGCGTAGCGAGCTTGCTGCCACGCGTCTCGACGCATTAGTCGCTGTCCTCGCAAACTTACGATATTATGCGGCTGCCGGGCTTCTTTCCCCGACGCTTCTTTGTCGCTCTTGATAACCTCGTCTCTTACGAATTAATCTCGACATTGGTGCCCCACCTACCGTGCCAGCGACACCAAGCGTGGCAAGAAATTCTCCGGTCTTTCTCCGGTCTTTCTCCGGTCCGGTACGTAAAAATCATCGGGAAAATCGCAAGGGGTGTCCCGTTCTGGATCGAACGTGCGTTTCGATTGCCAGAACAGTGGCGTGAACGAGGCACGAATACAGGCGCACGAAATTCGGACGCCGATCGTTTAATCGACGCTGCTAGAGATTAGCGAGCGACGGTGTTAATGCGCGTTGCCATTAAGCGCGTACTTAGCGCTGCGTGCGAACAAGTAAACGGAGAGAACACGGGGCGGGGATGGGCGACAGAGGAGGTAGACAGCTCGAAAGCCGTTTTCTGGCCAGCGTTGGAAATGCGTTTAACTGCTCTGGGTTCGTGCCGCTTATCGCGAACTTAGACGTTTCGTCGCCAAGTTATCGGCACGGAAACGCGTTTACGTACGAAATTACGAACCACCAACGACACGCCGGTTTCCCGCTGGTTTTTTCAATAATGCCGGAAGACGTTCCCGGTCGTAGATCGGGAACACAAGCGACCAACGTAAGAGTTTCTTAGCACGTTCCCGGGCGTCGCGCTTCGAAGCCGGCCGCCACGAAGCGTGTACCGGAGAAATTAGTTCGTGCACGTGATTACCCGCGGAGGCACGCAGCCTGCTGCCAGAAACCACCTCGGGGAAAGAGACACGATCGCCCGCTCGGAGTTCTGGGAAACGCGCTTGCTAAACGATAAGGAGTTGCACGGCTGGGGAAACGTCGCTCCGGTAAAACGCGATCGTACCGCAGCCTCGAATTTGGGTAGCGAAACCGTACTTGGGAGATTCGTAGGTGCAATTCGAAGAAGTTAGCCGTGACTCGAGCTTTGTGCCTTACCGATACGGAAAGTGGCCACTGTTTCGAAATGAATCGGGAGAATGGTGGCGAGCAACGGAACAGCCAAGAAGGCGAATCGATGCGTGAATCGTTGACGATCAAAGGCCGCACCGTCGTTCCGCCTTGGCTTCCTTTGTGCACCGCTAGAGTCATCAACAACGACGCAAAGAGCACTTGGCTAAAGTGGACGTGGATGGCCGGTGGAGACGAAATTAACGAGCCAGAATCCGTGAAGCTTCTGCGAAGGGAATAGCGCGGCGCGTTACGCGCCTATTTCCAACGATAGTTTTCGCCGTAGATGGAACTGCCTTTCCACGGCTTTTTACATCGCCCCCCTTCACGCTTTAAAGCGATTTTTATTTCCGATGAACGTTAGCAAACGGGAAAGTAAGTCAAAAGCCGTGGCAAATGATAAGAAAAGTAGGCCGCTTTCATATCGCGGAATTAACAGGCTAATTTTTTCCGCGTGGCAGAACGGTAGATCGATTGCAGCTGCGTTTGCGTTGCACAGAGAAAAAGGAGAAGAAGAGGAAGAGCGCGAGCAGAAATAGAGAGAAAGATCGCCCGGAATCTCTCTCTGCTCGCAATTAATTAGAGACGACCGGTCTACATTTTTCCTTTTAGCGAACGCTTTTAATCATCCCAACGATTTCCAGGTCTCTCTTACCAGCTGTGTTCTATCTCTTAACCTCTTTACCGGCCAATAGTTAACGATATTTAATGAAATTTCACCCAGGAACGATATCCATCTATCAAAACGCCAAGCAAAGATGACACGTCTAAATCGAATTCTCGATTAGCGTCGATCGCGACCTACCAGATGCGAATTCGAAAATATTTCGTGGCTTGGAAGTCTCGAAAACTCGACGAGTTCGAATACATATAATAGATAGTAACACGCAAGGCAGACCGTTGTTTATAGCGCGAGTGTCGTACGCGAGACGGGGCACGGACTATCGCGGAAGTAGAAAGGCCCGACTATAGTCAGACGCGCGGCACGTCTCTATGCATCGATTTTCGTTAATTCTGCGACAATCGGCGCACGGCCTGGCCACGAAATAATTTTATCGGATTCGAACGGGCGACCATTTTATTCTTCCTCGCCTTTTACCTCGAATTAGCTGGATTTTTATAAACGCGGGATCAAGGTTGGTGAATTATAAAAAAATTGAGAAAATTTGTAGCGAGATAATTGCGCGCGATGTAAACGAGGGAATAACGAGGGAAACTTGCTTTTTACGTTAATTACCTACTGATATCTCGCAATATATCGAAGCGTTTTCCACCTTTGCCGTCGATATTATTTACCTGCAGCGGAACGAATTAAAGCGAAGGTATTGCGAAGGAGAATTCGCCAAAGCAACCGGACTACAGAAAGAAAAAGGCTCTTTCAATCGCGAACTCTTTTCCGAACCGTCGCTGAAGATGGAGGCTAATGGTACTCGAGGCTCAAAACGTTACACGGAACCGCATTTACTTCGAGGGTTACTTCCGCGACTGCACTCGACCCCTTAAATCGCAACAGCCCTGTAATAAAGCGATACTCTGAAGGGTCGCGACGTGCTCACGGGTCAATGCGCATAAGTAGCTTAAAAAAGTTGAAAGTCTCGCTTCCATCAAACCGACTCGCCCGTGTTCCAGCGTTTATCCTCGAGCTTTTGCTCAAAGACCAGCAGGAAATTCTTTGCGTCCGAGTAAATATTTACGAGCACGATCAAACGACGCCCGTGGCAGGATTCGGAATATTTTTCGAAACGAAAGCAGGGAAATTCGTCGATCAGCACGAACTACCATAGATCGAGTTTCACGTCTACTCTCGACTTGTCGAGTTTACGGCGAGACGTCTTGTGCGACTTGCAACAGTGTTTCTGCTTTGTCGAGAGGCGAGCGCCGGCAGTCGGCTTGCCTGCCGCTAAGGTATTTCTAATTTAAACGTAGCCAAGCAAAGAATAGGAAAAGACGCGGCGACGCGCGTTACCAGCTTTAAGGCCGCGTTCACACCGGCGAGAACGCAGTGGGCGGAGAGAAACTCTCTGTTGAACGCGGCGAAACAAAAGGATGGCGATCCGCTGCGGTGCAACAAGAAACCCTCGAGCGTATCCCTTCCGCCCCGTGCTGCTCCTTCCATTCTTTCTTTCGCGCTTTTCACGCGCTCGTTCCGCCAGCTCTCGCCTCGAAACCGCGCGCACTTTTAGCACCTCGAATTAGATTTCCTCTCATCGGTAACCAGGGTCGACGATCTCCTGCGATTCTTCTCTGTTCTCGCATTCAAAGCGTCGTCCTCGATCTGGCGAAAATGGGGCAGGAGGGGAGGAAACGCGAATTCAATTTCCCCGAAATCGTTGGTTTTCATTCTGCCGTAGGAACATCGACAGCCTTGCAAGATAGCGAATCGACCTTTCCTATCCAGAGTCGACTTGTTCTCGGCTGGTGTCGCGGCGGAACACGCGAAACGGCTATTACAATTTCAAAAACGCACCCTTATCGGGTAAGAAGACTTATCCGGCTGAATAAATTTCTCGCCCTCGGCGACTCCAGAGAGGCAATCCATTCTTTTCGATTCTCCGTCGATCCGGCGATGTTCGAATATCTCGGCAGGTTTCGGCAGGGAACCCGAACCGGATCGCTTCGGGCGAAAGTAGATTTTTCGATGTGTCGTCGAACTCGCGAATCTTCGTTACCGTAACGCCACATCCTCTCGCCGCCTCGTCTCGAGATAACGTCTCGCGTTCCTCGCCGAGAAATATCGATACGAGACTGACTAAAAGCTCTTGGAAATCAGCGATTGAATCGAAGGTAAATTACATTTCCGCGGTATTCATCGAGCAGAAAGCGGAGGAAGATGCGGATGAAAGGAGTTCCTGTTTGACTTTTTTCCGCGGCAAGTCGATATCGGTCCACCGTCTGCGATATCACAGACCTCGGAGCATCGATATTGCCCTCGTAACGTGTATCGGTAAACATTGTCTTTAAACGATAATATACCTTTTCGCTATTTCCCGAAAATGTCTGGAAATCGTGGCGGACAACACGGACGCGTCCTTTAATCGTCGATCAAGCAGCTTGTCCTCGAAAACTCTTGCGAGGCAACGTTCTCCGTACAACGAGGAGCAACAAGAAAACGGAGGTTCCGTGCAGAGATGTTTCCTAAATTGGATCGAATGGAACGTGGACAAGATTTGCGGAGGCATCGCGACACGCCAGATTCGCGGTAATCGATCACGGTGAGTCCCGGGGCGGGTCGGAGTCGTCGCGACGCCCGAGCGCTGGGAATTGCGAAGTTGCGACGCGGGACCGCGTGCTGGATTCCGGGACATCGGAAACTCTGTCGTTACATCGCACCGAAATCCCGTCGAATTCCTGCTCGAGGGAAAATTCGCGAACCCGAAATCGAGATTGCTCCACGAACCAGCTTCGCCCGACTGGTACGTGGACAGGGGCGTGCGTCGAACGAATTTCAACGAGAAGAAAAGAGGATGATCGAACAAGAACCCTCTAACCTACGCGGAGTCAATTTCCACGCGTCGGGGCTTCTCTCGTTCGTCATTGTCGCGGAAACGGGGTGGCGTTATTGCGCGAACACCGTGAAAGCAGCCAGGTAAAAGGCGTCTGTGACGTGTAAGCTCGTTCGTGCAGAAGCGATGGTTTAATGCCGGCGACTGGCAGACTCTTCGACCTCCCGATTCGGGAAACAATAGGATCGTGAACGCCTACGAGAAACGATCTCGGTGCACCGGGAAGAATACCAAGCCAGAGGGAGAGTGTTCGATTGCCGGTTCGCCTTTCGATGGCATCGTCGTTCCAATTCGAGCGAGTGAAACGAGACTCGCTGTGATCGTGTGTCATCGAGACGTGAAACGACAGTTTGCACGACGAAACGAGACTACGAGAATTTGGACAAGAACGCGTACCGTTATTACGACTGCTCGGCGGATTTCTTATCGTCGCATGTCGCGTTTTCTACGCGGATGTAGCGAAATTAAGCTATTTTCCTATTAAGATAATACAGCATGGCGGAAAGAAGAGCTTATGTTCGTGCTATGGCTGATTAAGACGAGAACGATTCGACCGGGGCAACGATCGACTCGCCGCGAACGGGTGCGATGCACTCGAGAAATTAGGAAAGCAGGAAGAGACGTGCGGAAAGGGGGAAGCCACGCGGAGCGTGCGGGCGGTCTAGTTTTTCCTAACGCGAAGTGGCACCTCTAAACTCGAAAACGCAAAGGAGGGGCCGGAGAGAAGAGGCTGGATAGGCAGAGGCCGGGCTCGTACACCGTCTTCAGAAGCGAGAGCGAGTTCGGTAGAAGAGAGAAGATGCGGTGGCGAGAACAGACGCGCTGGAACGTTAGAGGGGAAGAGAAGCAACGACGAAGAAGAAGGTGGAGGCGGCGTTGGATGAGGCGGAGGAGCCGGAGGACCCGAGTGTTTGCCTAGCCGGAGCACGAACCCCGTAAATAGAATCCCATTAAAGCCTTGACGCGCTGCCGCTCGTCCTCTTCTCGTACAGATATACGAGAATGTACGTGCACTGGTACACGAAGAGGAGCGGAGCCGGTATGGATCTTAGGCACCTGCACACAGCCCAGTCTGCTGGGGGTGAGACGCGCTACCCGATGGGAGAAACGCCGTGGCCGAATAATGCCAGCCACCTTCGCCAGCGTAGCCCGATAGAATCGAGAGTGCCATGAAAAGCGGCGAATCGTGTACTTTCGGAATCTCTATCTCTTTCCCCCCCCCCCTTCTTTTTTTTCTATCGAACGTCTCTTTCCTTCTGCTCTAGCGGACCGTTCGTCGAGATCTTCTTTTAAATGACCGGCTACAATAAGCGGAGAATTCTAATCGTTTAACCGCTTACGAATTCCATAAGCCTGATTCTACTCCTTCCTCGCGAGGTTAGCACATGGAATACTAAAGCGGAATGGACGAAAAAACGAAGAGAATGCGAAACTCCTTTCCGTGGATCGCCTTCGTTTCAGTTTATTCGCTTTTCTCCAGGTTCGGCAGTCTCGTTCTATTTATCTCTTCAGCCCCTCGATTTCCCGCTACACATCAATTTCTCCTTTCAATCCGTCACTCGCCGTTCCTATTTGTTTAGCGATCTGTTCCTCGTATTTTTCCTCCTTCTCGACCCTTTTATCCGGCGGATTCCTCCGCGGCGTCCCTCTCCTACCTCTTCGACGCTCCTTTTAGAAGAGCTCCTTCGTCGTCTGTCCCTCGAGAATTCATCGTTCCCGTGTATGCGTCCGTTTCGTCGCTAGAAGGAGAGAGAGAGAGAGAGAGAGAGAGAGAGAGAGCGCGCCATACAGGAGCGCACCGTGCATCCACGTCGATGGAAATTGATTGATCGACTTCGCCGCGTTTTCCCACGGGCAGTCATCGCAGTTCCTGTCCCGTTCGAATAGAACTCGCAAGACCCGGGATCGATGTATCCGCCGCGGACTGCTCTTCCGTCAAGTTTCTGATTAATTCGACACCGCTGCGTTCTCCAGAAAGTATGGACGACCATTACGAACGATGGAGCACGCTGGTGTTTCCGGAGAAGCATCGCTTCGAACGTGGTCGCGAGACTTTAGAATTTCAGATATAGAAAGCTACGGAAGTGAACCATAGCTACGACTCGTACGTATATTGTTTCTCTGGCTGAGTTTTGCCTGGTAAATATCGCCTTTGAGACGTCGTTTATCAACGAAAATGTTTCGCCTGCCCTCTTTTCTCCCCAGAGTACGGTACACCAAGTCGCGACGTTTCCAAAGAACGAGAAGGGAGCGAGAAATCTTCGTTCGCCAGTTTGGACGCGTTAATAATGCATGTTCCATATAAATATTTCACCAAGTCGAAATGGATTGTACAATTTGAAATTTCCCATTAAGCATTAAACGTGTCACAGCTTTCGCAACGAACGTCGATCTTTGCGATAATCTTTTCGTATCGGTCTCGCGAATTATTCGCTTCTGGTCGCGCGTCTCGGAGCTCGAACGCGAACGTTTCTCGATAATTCAATTCTGTTAGTCCTTTGATTTCACGATACGTACACGAAAATCTTCTCATGAATTCATATCATATAGAAAGTACAATTTCTTGGGAAAGTAGGATGGGGACGCGGAGGATCGGAAATTTCGTGGAAGATAGGAACCTCGGGACTCCGTTGCGTTACTCTGACGGAAATCGCAGCAGAATCCTCGGCAACACGGTGGATCCGTCGAGCTCGACTTAAAATTCCAAAAACGATCGCGATCACGGGCAGAAAGAAAGGCTCGCCGTATAATTCGCCACTAAACGGAGTTACGTAACGGGTGGATGGACCATTTGGTCGGCGTTATCGTGCGCTTTTATCCGTTATTTCGTCTCGGTGGCGGGATTCCGCTCGCCATCGCGAAACGGACGATCGGGCAAGCCGCGTGCGGGCCAAAATGCTCGAGAACGAAACAGCCGGCGCGATCGTTTCTGGCAAGATATCCGCTATACGATGCTGCCAAATCGAATTCCATCGAGAAGAACACGCGCGTATCCGTCGAGAATTTAAGAAAAAGGCGAACATCGGGCGCAGGGGATGGGGAAAGACGGACGGAACAGCGTCAAAGACAAAGGAGCAACTTTGGAGTTTCGCGAGTAACGACAATGATGTGCAAGGAACCGTAAGGCGAACTTCAAGCTCAGTCAGAAATTTCGCTTGTGGAACGATCGTTCGCTCGTTCGAGAGAGACCGCACTCGTCAACGCTGAAACGCGTTTCCTCTCGCTGAAATTCGTTCACGTCGAAATCCAGCCAGACTTTCGCCCGAGGTTAAACGCTCTGTCTTAGACGCATTAGTGGATTATTTACGGCCATAGATTCGATCGATCATACGTCCCGGGACGAATCGACGCTTCGCACGTTCACGAACCCGCCATCGATCGATCGTAATCGACGCGCGTCAGATTAGCGAATAATTGGAGACAAAACCGGCGCATACCGATCAGGTGTTTAGAATCTGCGCGGCCGAATCGTCGGAATTTTCCGCGGCTCTGTGCCACGATCATTAACTATCGGTAACTACCATTCCGTGCTGACACGAATGAACGATTGGTCGATCGATGACTGGCCAGCGGAGAATATTCATCGAGCCACGCGTTATTTATTGTAAACGGCGCATCCATTCGCAGCCGCAATTTGATTTCGCGTGATGACGCCCGATCGAGTCGGAAAAGTGACGCTTCCGGTGTGCGCCCGACCAGCTACCTATTCGATGATTCGATCCAATTAATCGCTTGGCCCGCGCCGTTCTCGCGCTTCCAGAATTCTGAACTCACGGGGCGTGGTATGCGGCTTCGGAATCGCGGCCAACCGTCCGCCCCGAAATTCCTGTGGCGAAGCCATGGAGCGGCTTGGAAAAACGGGACGCGAGATCGTTCCAGATCCGACGAAATTTCCACGAGTTTGTTCCGTTGTTCTTACAGCCGACTTGTTTGGAAGTCGATAAGAGAGCCTTCGATTTCGAAGTTTCGCACTTTGTCCGCGAATGGAGGACGCCGACGCAGGCGCGCTTTATGACGCTTTATAAAGCGCCAAGATGGGACGAGGGAGCGGAGAAATTAGGTGTAAAAACACCGCCGCTTTTCCATCCCCTTCTTTTGTCGTTTTGCCTATCTTCCTCTGCACCGCTGTTTTCCTTCTTTTTTTAACAAAATGCCGCGCGCGCTAGGCAGACGCGGGGAAATCGCGAATTACACGAACTGACTGGCATTGCGCCAATTTCGCAGCGCGTCGATAGGGCTCTTTACGCGCGATAAGTGCACTCGCGTTACACGAGTCGCGTCAATGAAAATTCCCGGCGCCGCTATTATCAGCGAAATCGCGGTTACGTGGAAGCGCTTTCGACAGATAACAGGTATACGTTTCCGAGTATTTACACACTAGCTATCTTTCTCCTCTCTCTCTCTCTCTCTGCAGGCCGTCACGCGTACCAGAGAAATACGCCCGCGTGCGCGGATATATTTTTCCCGCCACGCAAACAGCTCGAGATCGACTTTGTTCTTCCCCCGGAGCAACAAACGCGGGCATATTTGCTTCTTCCCAGGGAAATCGATATTCGCAATAACTCAGGCCATCGACGGAATTCTGATTCCACGCCGGTATTCCCGGCGAAGCTGGTCTGTAATTGGAACGCGCCGCTAAATGAAACATGCATACAACACGGGTCGGGAATGCGGTTCAATCGTTCACCTGCAGGCTACGCCAGGCTAAAAAAGGAAGATGTCTCGGAGGGTTCGCGAGAGTAAATCGTTTCACCAAAAATCGAATCCTTGATACGTAAATTCGGAAACGAGTCATCAACCTTTGCCGCCGAAAACTCGTGGTAATTTGACAGTTCGGACAGTTTGACCGACATGGAAATTTTTCCAAGAGAAAAAGTCTTTCGACGAAAGGTACGAGTGGGTGATCTTGGAATGTCCTGTTCGAATTCGACCGATAACTATTCGCTGTGTTCTGGGCCATGAGGTTTTTCAAGAAGCTTCCGTCGATATCTATAATGCGATAGAGTGCTGTTTGCTTTCATTCTGTTTGCCAGCGTAACTTTAATCTAACTTAATCAGTCTAACTTTTTATTATCAGCCCGACCACCTGCGTTTCTACTCGAATTCTAGTCGCCTCTCTGATTGTATCTAATTCGAACGATGGAATTGCTCGATCGCGTATAAGCGAGACGGACAAAACACGAAACGATTAAAATTATCTTCGTGGAAGCTCGCGTAACGTTTCACGGAAGCAGACTCACTTTCGCGCTTACTGAAATATGCAGTGGCAATTTCAACGATGCCTGGGAATCCTCGGAGGATCATACTTTTTCGGTTATTTCCATATCCGTAGTTCGGCGAACGTATCGACTGAGAAACAAAACGCGTCTGATTCTGTCCAGTTCCAGAGGAAAGAAAGCAACGAGAGGCGAAAAGCGCTCCGCGAATTTTCGATAAAAATCCAACGACGTCAGGAGGATGGGGGAGAAGGGGAGGGCGCGGCTGGAAGTTGCAATAGGATGGAAATAAAATTACAGGCGGGAAAAAGTCTGGGACAAGAGGGAGGAAAGGAACGTAACCGCCTGAATTCGATGTTCCTTGAAATACACCGCTTGTATCGAGACCGTTAGCATTAGCAATGAGGCGGCTTTAATTCGGCTCTCGTTTACCTAAATTGCCCCACTTGATGACGATAGTCTGCAAAGAATGGTGTACGATCAACAAAACCGAACGATCTGGACTATTGAATACTAGTAAACCGTGTCGTATATTCCACTCTTCTCGCGCAATTACAAAGTCTTAGGATACCGTTGTTTGAAATTCCTTATTCCGAATTAAAGCATATCGTTATCGTCGGATCATTACTGGCTGGCCAAGATCGTTCCAAGATGACGGAGGCCATCGAGGTCACTGGCGCTGGAGATTACTTTTTCAATCTACTCGGTTCAGAAAAAAAAAAAGAAGAGAAAAGAAGAAAAAAATCAATAACTGCCAGGATGATCCAATATAAATACTTGGCAGATTTTTATGGATAAGGGTTGCTTTTCTGGGAGAGCGCGACAAAGGATGCCTCGTTTCAATCAAGCTCGATGATCGGCGATAAATCAAAGAAGATTAACGGCGGACGATTCACGACTTCAGGAAGCGCACTGCTCTATTTACGGGATGGTCGATTTAGGTCGATAATGCGGAAGGACGAGAACCCTCGCGTACGTATATCAATATACACATCGGTGCTGGGAGTATAATAGAATGCATTCGAGGTCGCAAGCACGAGCATGCCCTATCCTTCCGTGGATATTAATGGCGCTAGATATTGCTTTCGCACGCCGGCTATACCTACTAGCCGTGCTATGCACTGCTATGTATTATTAATGTCGTCATGAGACAAAAAGGATTCGCGATCGAGCATGACGCGCCATGCTTTAACCTCGCTTCCTACGAATCCCCTCGCGCTCTCCTTTCGGCATACGTGTTTCCGCGAACAGCGATTTTCATCGCGTGAAAATATTTCCTAGGAATATCGCGCGTCCATTAAGCGCAGCCATTGGCTTTGCATTCAGCGAGGCTGAGTCGACCGGGACTCGAGACGCAGTCTTTGATTTTTCCTTAATTACGTTAAAGTCGTGGCTGGACAATAGACGGAAAGTTTCGAACACTACGCTATTCGATGCTCGGTCGACAGGGGTTAACTTCGCGACCTATTTCCTCCGCTGAGTTAAGCCCGACGATCACCTTCTACGGAGACTATTTGTCACGGGCATGATTTCCAGTTCCGAGTTGCCTGTAACGCGGAACAATATATCTCGCTTAATAACCGTGGACCGAAATATTTGGAAAGTTAGCCGGTCCATGCGGAGACAATACGGCCACGATACTTTTGGAATTATCGTCGAAGGAGCTAGTAGAACTACTCGGCGGATTTCTTTAACCCGTTTCAGAAGAGGGCCGCGACTACTCGACAAAAGATCCCCGGTATTCCTCTCCGTTTCGTTAATCCTAATTCATGCCTCTGGAAGGGAGACGATCGATGGATGAGGTTCGAATTAGAATACGAATCCGAGGAAGTCTCGATTTTTTTTCATCCTTTTCGATACTACGGCGAAGGAAGAAGACGCGAGACGCGAAGAAGGAACCCGAAGGAAGCCCTCGCGAGCCATTAATTTCTCATTCAATTTGTAGGCTAGGATGATCCGCACGCGCTTCCTTCAGGGGTCGGACGAAGCTCTCTCGAAGACGGAAAGAACTTACTGGATTAGAATCAAGCATCGAGATGGAAAAGTCAGGTCGACGCGACGGATTAATTTACGATGGCTCGTTGAAACAGATCCGGGAGATTTATCGAGGAACGATGACCTCGTGTGTCCATCCCCTCCTATACCTAGCCATTTTCTCGCGAGTGCCATTGCCAACGATCAAATACCGCTTCGACCTTCTTCCCTCTCTTTTCCGCCACCACTCTGTTTTCTTCTTCCATCCTCGTCCCATAATCTGGAAGCTCGCTAACGAGATCGCAAGTTTGTCAACGTCTTCGCGACGATCTTCGAGGGCGATTTTACTCATGGAACGACATAACAGGGGATTGGGCGATCGTTCTGACACCGAGTGGTCGTGAATCCAAGTTCCAGACGATCAGGTTAACTCTTACAGCGTCTCGAGTTCTTGGACGTTGCTAATGAGGAGTTTCTTCTTCGAGGAGAGGTTTTAATTATCGGCGATTTCGATATCTTCCTCCTCTCTTCTCGTCCTTGTCGCGATCGGTAAAACATACCCCTATCGACCGTAGCGTTCATTATCGACGATAAATATGCAAGAATGGAGAAAAATCTTTCGATAAAAGACTTTCTAGGCGACTGGCGGCGAAAAACAAGACTCTGCTGAAATTTGAACGCCCGATCGAGAAGATACGAGCACGGAGGCGGACGTCCTCGCGTTGTTTGCAGTACGAGATTGGTTCGTTCGTTTAAACACGCGACCCCGTGATTTCAACGGGAAAGAAAAAATGTTTTCAACGGGAAGATTCTCTCATTTTCTTCGGTCGTTCGACGTCTCTTTATTTCGTCGGTGATCCGACGGCCCTCGAACGCGGTAAGTCGGTCCGATCCCGCGCGGAGAAAAGCAGGGATTTCGTCGGTCTTTCTCCGGAGAAGAAAACACGATATTACCATCGCCTTCGATGGCCTACGAATTTCTTCGTCTTAAGGCTAATCCAGCTTTTTTCGCTCGATCAACCCTCCGAGGGGTCGTGTTCTTACGCGTTCGTCGTAATAAGTCCTCGGGCAAGAGAGAAAAAATTTTCCATCGAAGCTCGATCGTTGCGACAAACGACAGGCAGCGGAAAGTAGCGGGCGAATTTTTCGAACTCGACGAAAGGATCAGGCGATATATAAAGCGGAGCTGCGATCGTCCGTAACTTATTGGGTGTCGATTCAGACCTGTCGCGCATTAATTACGTATACGCGTCGTAATGGGTTGCCATTAAATTCTATTCGAAATCCCATTACCCGGCAATTCCAGGAGCATCGAGATTTACTCGCGCGATAGTCGATCAATGGTAACCTAATTGAATTCATCGAGCCTCGTTACAAGTCGGTTTTCGGCAAAAGAGAACGCGATTACCGAGGCGTCTTCTCCAACATCTTTAGAAACGTTGTTCTCTCGTCGAAGAGGAGCATCGATAGCCGCTAGCTGTCGTCGAAGACGTAACTAGGTCTGTCGATGCGTAGAATCGCGGAATTAACGACCACGTCGTGCGATGGGTATTAATTATCAGTGACGAGTCGATCACCGTCGATCCGTCCGATCGATCGTTCTCCTCTCCGTGTCTCGCTAGTGCAGCTTCGCGTCGACGGACGAGAAACTGGAAAATTAGAGTCGATTTCGCGAACAACGACCGAATCCACGTCGATTGTACCGGAAACTTTCATTCGTAACTGAGTAACTTACTTCGCCGAGTTTCCAACTTTCCGGCGATCAAGATGGAAAACAATAAAATAACGGCGAGAAAGAATATGGAATTACAGGCGAAACATCGTTAGAAGGGGGAGGGGGCGGGAGAGGCGAGGATTTTCAAGCAGGCTCGCGCGCAAGGTTCGTTTAAATTACTAATTTCCGTGCAATTTCACGCGAGACCGGCGAGAAGCTTAAATGAACCGGGAACACTGAATAACCGGTTAACTACGTTTCTGATAGTTCGCTGGAACTATGACGATATCCGGCCAACGCTTAACCGTTCCCATTTGTTCGCCGACAAATTCGCGGGGACGCGTAAATACACGTAAATCTAGGGGTTCGGCGCGTGCAAGCCTCGTGTATGATAATCTAAACGGCTCGTATATGGTTTCACCGACGCGCACCACCACCAGACCCCGGTTGATTGACGTGCGTGTGAGGGGAAGTAGACGGCGCAGGTTTGCTTTGCCGGTATTCCGCGCTGTAACGCCAGCCATGTAAATTGTTCTTCGTGACTGTCGGGGCTAAAGCAACCCCATTGGACGTTCTAACGAGGCAGCGCAACTGTTTCAGGGCAAACGTGGCCGATGTTCGGTGCTACGATCGGCAGACTTCGGTATACCAAGCAAGGCGATTGTTTGCCTCTTTTATCGGAATGCCGCCGCTTTAATACAGTTGCCACGGCTCGTTCAAATTCGATGGTGGAAGAACAGCCAACTAACGAACGAACGAGAGACGCTGGCGCAACGATAACGTGGAATAATCGGAAACGTTGGAAAGGTCGGGTAAGACGTAAAGCTGCGAAATCGAGGAAACTGGAGCATTGTTCGATTCTCACGGTGGAAGATTGGCGTATTATTCCCTTGACCAAAGGGGAAAGAAAGGAACGGTCGCATTGAATTGGAGGGTGAATCGAACGATAAAGCGAAGTCGAGACTCGAATCGCGTTACGATTTACTCGAATAGCTGCATTCCGGATGATTGGACGTGATTATTCCGATTCCGGGCGGTAGAGTTTACCTTGGCTGGCGAGCATTGGTTGGCAACACGGTTGGCGTGGATGCGTTCGAATCGGCCCGCGCGCGCGGTTTATTGACCCAGCCGGTTAAGTGCTCGTTCTGATTAGCAGAAGTTTCCAATATCGTATCTAGAATTAACCCCCGTTAATAGGAGCAAACTGACGAACGGCGGAATGGTACATGCGAATAAATAGATGACAAAGCGTTGATTAGGGCCCATTAATCGAGCCACGCCACGCCGTTGTTCCCTCGCGTTCCATCGGTTAGCTCGTTTCTCGCTCCAGTAATTTTTCATACACCGCGAGAAATTGGAACGCGATCCGCCTCCCGCCACATGAAACGCAGCCGGCTTTCCGAAGCGTTCGACCGGGTTAAACTGACTAACGATATGCAGTCGGATACCGCATCTAATAGCTCGCCTGATAAATTATCGAAATTGCCGGATTCTCTAACTCCGGCGAACAGCTGCAGCAAGTACGAGACGAGCGTTCCAACGAAGAAGAACTGGAGATAGGGAATCGAAAGAGGATGGAAGGCAGGGTTAATCGTGATTCGAGACGATTCCAAATGGATCCGAAGGTAATTTGAATAATTGTCAAATGCCGCGTGCCACGCCAGTCGCTCGGTACCATGTACTTTCTTGGTTCGCGTCTCGAGTCTCGTTCGTTGTCCTGTTCCACCACTCGCTCTCCAGCCCGCGTGTTCGTAACCCCGTCTTTCCTCCGGTCTCGTGTTTCCTCTACCATTTCAAAATCAATTTGTCTTCCGCGTTGCCACGTACCGTACTGCTCTCCATTCCCTTCAATTTGGCTTGTAAATGTCGTCCGTCTGTATTTCGTTAGATCGGCGAAGCTTGGTTTTCCCGTGATCCAGCCGGAGATGCCGAATTCGGACGAGCGTATCTCTTTATCTATCGTCGTCGACGACGAAGACAGGTGGACATGAAGCGTCTTTTGCGAAAGTTGCCCCTCTGTCGATCCTGTCCGATGTCACGAACGAAAAACTCCAGACATCTTTCTCCGATTTCCACGACTCTGCGATTATTTTACGCCTTATCGGCGTCGCAACAAGAACGAACGATCGATTTTAACCGACGCTAATCAATTCCGATCGTTGTTTGAACTCTCCCACTCGATAATCGAGGCGTTCCGTGTTTTCATTCGAATTGGCTTCCCCGGGGAAAATTGCGGTACATCCAACGAGACGGATCTTTGTTCGCGTGCTATTCCCTATAAATTGATCCGCTGTTCCGCTATCCTTGCGCCATGGAAAATAAAATTAGTTAATTGCGCGAACGCGAGACTAGAGGCACTCGCTCGATGAACGCGTATGCGCAACTCGGTTCGATCGGAAGCTATTTATTAGCACAGGCTCCCTAACAAAAGCGCTCTCTGGCAGCGCATCTTTGCAAACGAGCCTCCGCTATCCCCGCACGCACGCAGCTCCAAGAATCGGGGAATTTAAAAGCCAGCTTAATTACCGTAAGATCGCATTCTGTTTCCTCCAGTTATTAATTTTAACTACTGGCCGTCGTATATCTCCTGCTCGGCGAGGCAGCCCCTCATTGTTACCCTCCGCGAGCAACAATAAATCGCGTTCTCGTTGCGTCAGCCCTGGCCCAGCCAGCCACCCGTCCCACCCGCGTTCTGTTCACGTTCCCATGAATTAAAAGCCCGGCTACCGTTTGCTCCGGGTCCACAAACCGTCTGCGTTCGCTCGCTCGTTCCTTCCTTCTGTCTGTTTCTCGACTACGACGCCGAAGATAATCTTGTTATTACGGAAAACCGTCGGGAAGCCCGCGACGCGCCTCCACGTCGGCTAAAATAGGTGGCATCGTAGGAAGTAGAGCATCACATCCTCTCGCATTAAATTAGTCGCCTCTGTGTTCTCTTCCTGCTCCCCCTCCCCTCCACCCATTTCAGCTTTCCCTATTAGTCGGCAGATCGGCCGAGCCACCCCGCTCTCTCACCTTCGTCCTTCTTTCTTCGCGTTCGTCGTTGGATCTCGTCTAGACGATTCGATCCTCGGCTTGCCGGAAGCTGCGTGGTACTCTCAGCCGCGTGATTTCCACCGTTATTCGTAGTTCGATGTTTAGCGGGAGGTGGAGGCAAGCCCAAAGCATCGGAAACGCGCGGATGGGCTGACACTGTCAAAGTTAACGACGCCGCCCGTTCCAAATTCTAGACAGCTCCGCTGCCAAATTTCTTGGAAGCTATGGGAACGAGCGACACTCGTTGCTGGTTCTAACGTTCACGCCAGCACTCGTTTCATCAATTACGGGAGAACAAGACAACCGGATCTTGTTACGGACGCTCGGATATCACGGACTAGCCCGACGAATGATCCGGATCGATCGTCCGGCTCCGTCGGGCCATAATCGTTACATTCGGCCGAAATGCCAAAATGTCCGACATTAATTGCGGAACACGAGAATTCCGTGCGACGATATGTCTTTGTGGTCGGATCGGGTCGGACCATTCGAATGGAGAGCACCGTGGCTGTTTCAGAGAAGATCGAACCAGAGGAAGGATAACGGACGATACGAATGGAGATACGCTCGTGGCCATTCGTCATTTTTCACAGAGATCCGGCGCTACTGTCCCGTAACGGTCGATCTCGTCGATCACTGTACCGCGACGCAGTGTCTGCAGGGGTGGAAAAAGAATTTCCCTCGTGCCTCGAGAAAGACAAAATCGCTCGACTCGGCCCACCCTTCCTTCCTACGGAAACGTAACATTCGTCTCTGTAAGTTTTCGAGAGTCGAGCCAACGAATCTCGTTCGAGTCTGTGGTACAGAAATACCGACGGTTTTATGGCACGCGAGATGACGCAAAAATCACGCGACTGCGAGACTCCGCGTTAAGGGTGAAGGGCTCGAGGACGAGGGTGAAGAAGAGAACGCTGTTCCTCGTTTCTGCCGATGTTTATGAGGTTGCTCGCAGACGAGGGATCGATCGCGTCGGGCGCCAGAAAGGCGCGACGCGAGTCAAACGAGCCGGACCGGCTGCGTACGCGTCTTAATCCATCGCCTCGTCTCTCCTGTTTTTCTCGCGATCGCGCGCGTCTGGAGTCGTTGCATCTCCTTCTTCGGTACGTCGACGGCGTCTTCGATTGGTACTTGAAGGAAGCAAGCGCGTGTCCGCGATCGTAGCTTTGAACCACGTTTTCTCGGCGAGAACCACGTCGATTTGCCGAACGTCTGCTTGGAAATATTTTCTTTCGCTGGACACTACGTTGCGAAACGCGGTTTTAAACGGTGACCACCACGTGGCACGGATAAATGTTACACGGTAGGTTTACTCGAAAGCCGAGAAACGACCGCGGATGTTTGGCGGGTTAGGAGAGGATCGCGTTAAAAATCGGCTGGCACCGACAATTGCGGGTTCGCGAAAGCTGCGGCACGCTGTTAGGTTTTTTTTTGCCGGTAATCCTCTTACGGGACGGATACGCTTCGCGCGTTAAATCACACCTACCTATAACGATATTTCTTCCCGCATTGAAAGTGGTAATACGAGCTGGTGGTACCTAACGCGTGAAAACTCTATTCTAGGATCACCTATACGCAGGTTGGCCTATACGTGGCGAATTTTAGCCGGCCAGAGAGCGTGCTTGGGAAATAATTTCGCTATCCGATGTCCTTTCAGTGGTTGAACAATGGCTGCTATCTAATATTCTCTTTGGCGTATAGTTTTTCGTACGACTCGCTGTAAAGCGACATGCTCGCGTTGCTTGATGCGGAAAATCGTTTCGAGACACGGCACAGATCCGGATCGGGCAAAAAGCTCGCCGGAGAGAACAAAGGCGCTGGTAAAAATTGATTAAACCAAGCCCGGCCCCGGAAGTGTCGACCCTACTCTATTTTCCCGTTATACGATAATCGAGAACAAAAAACCAGTGCGGAGGGGGACGAGAACCTTGAACAGAATTCTTTCGCAGGGGCAGAAAACGACGTCAACATCCTTGGCAAGTTGTAAGAGATCCGCGCCGTTAGATAAACTCGTGGAACGTGTAAGCCGTCACGAAAGCCACGGCTACCGATCGATCAAGGGGTGGAAAAACCGACGAACGTTGCTGGATGTCAATCGCGACGCGCTTCGACGCACCGCAGATAAACAACCGCGCGATAAATCTTCCCTGCTTTCCGCTCGGCTCGCGGTCCGCTAGCCTCGAGAAGATGCCTCGATGAGAAGCCGTAGGAGGCGCGAGGGTTGCAGCCGGCTACGAGGCAATTAAAAACTGGGGCTCGCCTCGAGAGGGCTTGTTACGGCCGCGGCTTCACATTTATCATTTTTCCGCTGCGGATCCTCGAACCTCGGGAGCGTGGCACGGCATGGCGCGGCGCGAGCTCGCTACACGCTTCGGGCTTAGTTGAATTTCATTGTTTCTCTTTGGCCCGGGCTACCTGCGCCGATAAATCGGTGCTGAGCGTTTTTCAATGGCGCCTCGCAGAATGGATCGGTCTACGGCTCGAATAAAGAAGAAACTGTGGGCTATTCGGCGCCGCGACTACCAGACCCGTATAAATTCTGCCAATTATTACACCCTTATCGAGCTCGTTCGCTCGGAATCGGCACACCGAATCGGCATCGTTCCTTCGCTGAACCAACTTAGTTTCTTCGACTTTTACCCCACCGGTCGGTCTTTGGTTCGGTGCGAAGATTCCGAGCGTTACGAACGTCGTCCGTTTCGACACCGAAAGGAAACTTTAATCGCGTTAAAGCACGGCGTGACGCGAGAACTTTTGATTGCGAGGAGGACTGCTCGGTCTTCGAATGCAAACTATCGCGAGACTTAATGAAATCCGTAAGCGCGGGCGCGAGATATGCAGATGTCACAATCAACGGCCGGTAGGATGGGCAATACGTCGAAGACGTAATCAAGAGGGCTTAGTTAATCAGACGTAATGTAGTCACCAAATAGAGATAAGTCTAAGCAAACGGAGCGCATCCATCTACGTAGCGATATCCAAACGATACGGACCCGGGGTTTGCCTGCAGTGGATGCCGGGGATAAATGAAATATAGACGTAGATTTTGCCTAATGACGAAGCTCGTCAGAACGAACCGTTCCGCGACAAATTGGATGCCAGCACTGTCTTACCCCGTTAACTGAAGGGATGCGTTTAAATCTTCGAGTCTCAACGGAGACGCGTCGCGAAGATTTCAGCGAAACTTGGCGTACGTCCTCGCGGTTAGGCATTCCCAGCGTGAAATTAACGGAGAAAGAGGGAGAGAGAGAGAGAGAGAGAGAGAGAGAGAGAGAGAATGGGAGAGAGTACAGAGGCAAAAAGCGAAGCGACCTCTGTCTCGTAGATATCCGTGGATCGTAATTGGACGTGTCTTTATCGTGTCGTAGGGCGACTCAATCAAAGCGGAAGAACGCATTCCGGTTTCGTGGCGGGTGTAAAGCCCGAAAACTGACACGACGTCCTCGCAGGAATTCATAGCGGTGAAACGGCCAGGATAGATTTATCCGTGAGATAATTAGAAATGCCAGGCTGACTGGAATCGCATACAATTGCTGTTACGGATAATCCGACCATCCGTTGTTGCGCAGCCAGAAGCCGAGACAAACTCGATACATTACCAAACCCGATGTATACGCAATCGAGCAGGAGGCAAGACAAAGCCGGTCGAATATACTCGAGCCGGCCAGCTAGCTCGGCGGAAACGCGCGGCATTAGTTCTAGAATACAATTTCCTCCGCGAGAGGATAATTGCGCTGTTTTCGCCAAGATAAACTCGCTGCTCCACGCGGCGATCCTCTGATGCTCTACATAGATCCACCGTTACGATCCTCTTTGTGACGAATATCGATTCACCTCGCAACCGCCTCCTGCGATAAAATTACTTTCTCTCTACACATAAAATAAATACAAATTTTCTATAAGCGCCTCGTTTTGTTTCGCGTAACGCAGACGAAAGCGAACGATCTACGAAATCGTCGGCGAAGCTTACGGCCGTCGCAACGGGCATTAATTCGCCGTCGGTGTATGTACAGTGTACACCGTCTAGGAGTAGACGCAAGGAGATCCGATACATTAGCAAAGGGGTCGGGAGGGTTGGTTCGTTTACGATAGAAGACGGGTCGCAACAACGAGGCAGGAACGCTCGAACGAGCCAGATCGACGGAAGCACGTGACGTCGGCCCAGTTACAATTCCCTTCGTGCAGGTAATCCCGAGAATCCCGCGAGCAGACAAACGCGGAGTGTCCTTTCCGGACGCCGGCAAGGGTGGTTCGTGGAACCGCCCACGACAAGGCGCGTTATCGAGCATCGAGGTTCGGGGCCGTTTCGCATCGTGAAACGGAACGCACGTCGGGCTAACAAGCTCCTCCATTAACGGTACGTTAGACGTGACACGTTACGCGAATTTCGAAACACCGATCCGGAACTGTTACCCCCGTTGCGTCTTACCGAACTACCTGACGCCGGCCACCCTTTGAACGCCCTTCTTGATGGACGCGCGCACCCTCAGCTGCTTCGACTTCCAACGGAATTGCCCTTTGTGGCCAGGGTTTCGTCAAGCTTGCACGCGACAAGCCCGTTAAAATACGCAACTTACTGAAAAGAAGCGCTCCGTTGAACCGGCCAATCGACGCGCTAGGGTGTGGCTTTGATCGGAGAAAAATCCGCCTTCGAAAGCCGAGTGTTTCCATTTTTTCGCGAAGAAAGTTTCTTGCAACGCGTTCGATGGTCAAGCAGCTTTTCCGTTATCGGGCAAAGTCGCCCGAATAGGAAATATTCTCAGCTCAGTCTCGTTCCCTGACGTTAAAGATAAGTGTTTAACTGGAGTCGATACCGAAGAACTTAATAGGACTTAAGAAGACTTACTCGCGGTTCAGTTAACGAAGTGTTCCGACCCTCGAAACTTCCTTCCCGAGTTTCGCTCCCCTTGAACCACGTAAACCAGTCAGTCAGACGCGTCGACGCCTGGTTCCGGTTTAATGCGCGCTGCGCAAAGTCAATAGCAGGCAAGAAAACACTCCTTGTGTGTACGACGCTGTCGACGCGGTCGTCGGTACGTTGACGAGGAGGAGAAACGTGTCGGTGGAGTCGGCGTCGACTAGAGAGAAAGCGAGATTCAGGAATAGCGGTTTCTCGTCAGGGTGGACGCATGCAAACCGTTTCCAGAAACGTGACACGAGGAAGACACGACGACGACACGACGACGACACGGGGACACCGGCCTCGAAGGGCCGACGTGGCTCGTTACTAACGACCGAGCCACCGGGATATACCTGTCGGACGGTGCGTCGCGCGTCTAATTGCTGGAAAATACGACGTAGACGTTGCCACGCGAAACGGATGTCCAGCGACGACGGGCGTGGACGTCGGCCGACCAGGAATAGGCGCGTCGGGAATAGCGTCCGCGGAGAATCGGTCGGCATTTGCTCCTCTCTTGCACTCGGTACGCGTGCTCGTAAAATAGTTTCGCGTCCGGGAATTTCGTACAGGGGTAGCGATCAACGGTAACGCTGGACGTTGGTTATTAAATCCCGTTAATTACACGGTTGGCTTTGGATATACATCGAGTTCGACGGTTTCTGGCGACTCGCTCTCTGTGCGACCAACGCTAACGTCGAGGAATTCGAATAGATTGTTCCGTCGAGTTGTTAACTGTGACGCGCAGTTGCACGAAATTAGCTGGAAACGTCGTTTAATACGGTTTCCCCGTGCAGTTAAGAGATACGATTCCCTTTCCCGGCGATCGTTTCAACGGCTCTGTTGTCGAATATTTCCAGAACACGGTCTGAAACATCG
Organism: Bombus confusus; assembly: GCA_014737475.1. Taxonomy (NCBI): domain Eukaryota; kingdom Metazoa; phylum Arthropoda; class Insecta; order Hymenoptera; family Apidae; genus Bombus; species Bombus confusus. The sequence continues at coordinate 2,019,900 of JACXIV010000033.1, read as the reverse complement.
CCAAACATTAGTATACTATCTCGTGGCGGTACAGATACCACGAGCGCGATGCAGCAAGCTTTCAGCTGTCAGCCACGAGAACATATAACCCAAGGAGTTTGAATTTTATTGCCAGAGTATCTAAGTACAGCGGTGGTACGTATGGCTGGCGGAATCGAAAATGAGACGCGCGCTGTGCGTAATAACTCTAACTGCATAAGCCGTGGTACTCGGCTAAACTTCTGTTGAATTTCAACAGCCAACCTGCCCCGACGTTTCTACTCTATCCATTAGTATCTACGTTTTTGATTAAACACGACGTTAACAACACACAGCGCGTATCCGACGAAAGACAGAGAAATTTCCTCTGGAAATCGGCTTTTCACCGAAGTCTACTTCCGGTTTCCATTAACGGATCACTGGGTTTTTTCGACCCATCGATCTGCCGCGAAGCGTTCGTCTCGCGTAGATAAACTTTCCATGGACATCCGCGCGAGCGTTTAACGCGCACCATAAATTTCCACGCGTTGTTTCGTTTTGCCAGCCAAGTTATACACCTGTCTCTCCGCTCGGAACTCGCTCGATCGATGAGACAACGTACGCGTACCAGCCACGTTGCGATTGGTCCTCTACGCGGCAGTTTAATTACTCGCTAGAAATTGCGCCAACTTCCACTTGGAAATCGCGAGCGTTCAGACGACCCGGGTGAATCGAGAACGCGCGACAGATCGATCGTTGGTCGCGTCGATGCGGACAAGACCGTCGACGATGTTCCTCTGCTCGGTCGTTCGAAGAAAACGACGTGGCGAGTGGAAACAGGATGACGAAACGAAGCTACCCGACTTTCTCCGTTTTTTTTTTTTTTTTGCGGCAATAGGTTTTATCCAAAGATTTCCTATAAAGGCAGCGTCTGGAAAGCAACAGACGCCGGTTGCAGCGACGTTTCTCGCGTGGATGTGCAACATTCAGAGCTTACGTGGCTTTGATGGGTCTCAGACCGCCCTTTTCCTGTAGTCACCCTCTCGACCCCGATGGAAGAAGCTCCTCCACTAAAAAGCCACACCATCCGCGTTTTTATTCTCTAGCCCGCGTCAACCCTCGTCCTCTCGGGGGACCGTCTCCGTTTCACGAGTGCCGCCTCCGAGGTGTCTGCGTTTCGCGACTCGATTCCCGACCCGTTTCGAATTTCTTTCGTTCTCGTCCTCGGGCCGGCGTATTTCCTTCTCTCTCGGCCGACATCGACTATCGATCCCCCGGTCTCGCAGACTTCCGCTTCCCATCCCCGCGGCGCTCGATACTCGCGAAACAATTCTTACGGAAAACTTTCTTTTCAAACGTCTTGAAATCGCGACGGGCCAACGTCGGGGCAAAAAGAGGTGACTTGGCTACTCGAATTTCAAAGATGCAAACTACTTACCAAGAAGCGATCCGCTGCGTTCAACGACGCGGTATCCAACGGACAAGAAACGCTCGCTTCGTGTTTAACGGGATTCTCTTGACCGAGAAAAATGCCACGACTCGGCGACGATTGGCGACGATCGGCGACGGGGAAGGAAAGGGCGTGGGAAACAACGTCTCCTACCGACGGCGCGAACGACGCGGTATCGGAAATTGACTGGATATTTGCTCTTTTCGGCGAAGCACAATCGTTGATCATTGCGAGCGTTCCGAGGGAAACCGCCAATCAACAAAAGGGAACGAAGGATCGTTTGGCGCGAGTTGCTTTGGAAAACCGTTTCAAACAGGGATTAGATTCGGAAACTGGCGTGCTTCGATTCGCCAACGTTAAAGAATCTCTCGACTCGGAAATTGCTCGGGAGAACCACTCGACCGGAGTGTGGCGCGAGTTGATAATTGCCGGATTGCTTTCCCTTTGGTCGGGAAAGAAATAAAAAGTAAAAGAAACCTGGGTTGAGGTTCTTTGGCCTGCGAACAAACAAACATCAACGTTGGTCGAAATTTTCGAAAAGCGATCTATCGTCGACCGCCAACGATTCGATTATCCGACATTGATTAATTCGCGACTGTCCACTTAACAGGACGAACGCGATTCACCCAATTACACGGAAGGACGATCGAGTGGTCGTTGGCTGGTTTACGTCTGCCCTCCCGTCGTCATTCTCTACGAACGAGCAACCGTTCGACGAACGATCGTTTGCCCCGTTCCTCGGTCGCCAGCAAACATCGGTTCTAAGACGGACGGAGGAACCGAGCAAACTAATTATCGCGTCTGCGAGTCGTCTAGTTTTTCATTCGCTGTGCTAGTCGGCAGGATCGAATCAATTGTCCACAAGGATCTTTCTTGTCGCGCGTCGAACGCGAATTCGATGCGTCGTTGCGTCGACAAAGATTGCGTCGAGCGTTCTCCGAGCGGAGCTTTCGCGAGACGAACAGGCACATCGAACCACCGGTTTTCCTGCTTATAATTAATTCCCGATTAGTCCGTGATTATCCACTTAATGGAAGATTCGTCGGGTTTGCCCGAGGTGGGCCGGCGTAGTTAGACGTTCGTGGCGCGAATAAATCTGCGCGACCGATCGATTCGATCGATATCGATCGTCGAAGGCGGCTTAAGACGCTTAGAGGGAGTTTGCGAATCCGTTTGCATCGACCACGCCGTGTTCCGACCGGTCGTGCACCGGCCCAATTGGCATTCATTGGCGCCAATTTATCTTGGCAGACGCGGGGCGTGGCCCGAACTTAAGCGCGCCCGCTTAATTGTACGCCGGTACTAATTAAGCGACGACGAGTCCGGCGAAAGGCTGAACGAGACGCGCGACCGGCCCAACAAAGACAGAAAGCGTCTGCTGCGCGCCTTTCCATTCCTCGGAACCCTTTTTACCGTTTCCCTTCTGGCAACAGGATCTGCGAAGGGGTTGGGGCTGGACGCGCCGTAAAAGGTACCTCTATCTAGCGAAGAACGAGAGCCGACGTCCGAGTGAAATCGAAACTCGATGAAATACGATCGAACCATTATTGGCGTTCCGAAAGGGAAGACAAACACCGTTCGCGCGTGATCTCCTAGCTTTGCGCTATTTTTCCGGCCGCTCTGACTCGGATGGAAAGTCGATGCGAATTCCCAACTGCCGGACTGCCGGGTCGAGATTCTCGCGCGATCTCTGTCGATTCACGGCGAAACGAAGGAGAAATCGAAGGTGGTAATTCGAATCCTATTAAAGGAGGCACAAACAGCGAATTGGCCAATCGTCGAATGGCTGATGGAAGATCGTGGTGGCAGCCAAAGAGGAAGCCTCGATCGACGCTCGATGAAAGTTACCATCGCATTCCTCGATCGATCACTTAAACCAGATTTCGTTGACTTTCTCGCGTATCGATCGAACCGCGTTGCTATTGTTTGGCCTCCCGGACCGCGACTGCCAATTCTCCGGTACGGGAATCGATGGCGAACCGAAATACCTCCACCAGAGGCAAGCTTCTCTTTTGCGACGTGCAGCCCGCAAACGAGCTTCCGACCGATCTCCATCCCTCGAAAACTACGCTGGCTCTCAAGACGCTTTCCTTTGGCCGCGCGGAAACATCGTTAGCGGCACGAGAATTTCATTAGTGACTGATAGGAGGAGGAAAGAGAGGCAGGAGGAGCCAGAACGGCATGGTGTATCGCGTGGATATCGATTGCAGCCGGTTTCCTGGCAATAACAAAGCAGGAGATACGGTCGAAGAGAGAGCGTCGCCGGCGCTGTGCATCGGCCACGGAGACAGGCACAGGAACAGAGGGGCTCTTCGGATCGGAAGCTAAGTATAGCGAGCGGGCCGATCGCGTCCGCGTCACCGTTAATTAAATCCAGCCCGGTGATTCAGGAGGGACGACCTTTCGCCGGCAGTACAAGCCGTTTGTGTACACCGGTTCCTCGTTCATTGCTTTCAGGTGCCGTTGCCAGAGTCGATGAGGTTTGCCAGCGGCCGGGCACGCGTGGAATAATTGCTTTATGTCCACTTGCCGATCGATACCGACCGCGGAACAACCGAATTTCTCATTACACGCCGCCGGCCGAAATGTCGATACATCCGGGACACTACGGATTTACGCTGACAATTTACGGGCCGGCTAGACTGCTCGCCGGCACCCTGTTACTAGCGCCGATATCGTTCTCGTTTGCGTTTCAGGCCGACTTCGCGACGCTTCCACCTTTCTTCCACAAACCGCCTATTTAATTAGCCGATATCGTTCCGACGTTCACGCGCGCGCTAAATTACCGATCGAAGAAAATTTCGTGTGATTGTTACGTGGAAACGCGGTCGCGTATGGAGCGAAGAGGACGACGGAAACGCGAGGAAGCGTAGATCGCGATCGATCGATCGGCGCAATTACGAGCTCGCGAACGTAATTGGATGCTATTCGACCGAACGGCTACACGGGATGCCGATAAATTTAAACGAGACGCGCAGCGTCCCCGGCGATCTTTTATTCCGGTCGGATTTAATTTGACGCGTTCGCGAGCCGCGTGACACCGGAATTATTAAAACAGGCGAAACGCATCAGCACGTGAAGCGCGTATCCGTTGCCGAGAATTCCGCGCATACCTTCCAGATTACGACTCAATTATATCTTCATCGACGAACGTGTCCGCGATTTATGCCTGCCGCAGGAGAAATCTTCGATGAAATTCGCTGCAACTACCGTTCCTTCGAAATCAGTTTTCCAATCGTCCACGTTTTAATTGCCGACTATATCGCTCAAATTTTTATCGTGCTTACCCCTTCCCTATCCGCTCGTGGAACCCGTAAATTAGTCGATATCGCGAAATAGATTAAATCCGTTCCTCCAATGCAGTTTTCTTTTTTAATCGCTTTCGGCCATTCTTTTTTGCTTTGTAGCTGCCGCAACCAACGCTTCGTATCGTTGTTATCGCGTCTTTAGGCTTTATCCTGCCCTCGGTTGTCTCGTTATTTTCGCGAACAAGGTAAAGAAACATCGTCCAGATGCTTGGAAATAATCCTCGTCTAGGATTCGAATTAGTCGTGCCTCGGCGACGAACAGCGGAATTTTAGTCGGACGAAACACGACGAAACGGACCTTGCGTTCGATCGGCTGATAAATACCGTGGATCTGTGTCGTCCGATAAATCGTGGCCGACTCGGTAATCGCGAGACGATTTAAAATAGGCCGTGCGATGGCATGCGTTAGGTGGTGGCGGGTACCTGGAAATGAAGAGCTCAGAGAGGGAAAAAATGCCGCGACGATAAAATAAAATGGCAGAAGCAACAAGAGCTGGCAGGCCACCCGTAAGAGGGCCAGTATCCCGATGCGGAGTCGCGTGAGAATCCTTCGGGAGTAAACAAATCAATTCCGGCCCGGGACACGTTTATGCCCCTGATCGTAAATTATCATTAAGGTGATTGCCTGCCTCGACACACGGACGTTGGTGCACCGTGTGCATAGGGAAAGCCAGGTAATCCAGTAAACGCGTAGCACACGCAACCAAACGCCGCGAGAACCTCTTGCGCGCGTCTCTCGTCGCTCGGGAGATCGCCTCGTTCCGCGCCTCGACGCTTAAACGCCATCGGTCGATTAAATCTTCCGTCTTGCTCGGCCACGCTGCATGCAGGCACCTTTCGACTGATCGACCGTGCGTCTGTCGGGTGCTTATGGAAATCGTGTGCCTGCTCTCTCCTCTGCCGCTGATAGCTTCGCGCTGCTCCTTTTTCGGCGAAACAGAGTTACGAGCGTCGCGTGATTTACGAAGGACGAGAAACGGTTGACCCGGTACCGCGTTGATTTCCAGCAGAATGCATTTAAATCCGGCTGGCGAATACTTGAAAAATTCCCCCCCGCGGTGCTGTTTCCAAGCTAACCAGAAACCCGGCGATGAGAAAGGCAACGTAACTCATCGCGCTCGCGGCCGGATTTTCGATACGCGAACGGGATCGACCGCGGTCGAGGGGACATCTCATTTCCGTGCGCTTTGAAAAATGGCTGGTGACTTCCGGGCGCCGGCCGAAGGGCCACGTCGCCTGCGGTAAAAACAAAGGCGCCGCGATAGATGCCATGGAAACGCCGACTACGCCACTTTGTCGCCGTTTCTCTTCAAAAGGATTACGGTACTTGGTTCGCCGACTTTCAGCATTTTTCTCGCTTTTCCGACTTCTGCCGCGTTGTCTCCAGCCGCGAATACTTCCACGAAACTTCTGCCTTTCGGTAGCCGTGAATCGTCTTGATTCGGTACCTTGCGGAAAGTGCTCGTTTCCATGTGATCGAATCTGTAGAGAAACCACGGAATTTCTCGCGGATTCTACCCTTAAAAACGTCTGTAAACCGTCGCTGAAAACCGATCGACAGGTAGGCGAAGGCGGAGTTTTCTAATCGAAGTGCTAGTAAATCGATTACTGTGGCGCTTTAATGCGTATCTTGGTTGGCCGGTATCGGCGTTGCGGCAGATAGTTGGTTGCGTTGGGACGGAATAATCGGCAGAGGCACCCTTTAACTGGAACGAGCCGGAAAATCGGCCGTGCCGGATTCGATATTCGGCTGCCCGCGCGACCTATGCGCCGCATTTTATGCGATCGGCCAGAATTTTTTATTTCGAGCCGACCGAGCCTGTCGCATCTGCCAATACCAAGCGCTCCGTGTAATTCCAATCGCTTTTATTAATCGCCGCGAATCGCTCGAATCGAGAACGTTATTACGCGAAGAACGGAAAAAATTACTTTCGAACACCGATCGTAACTTTGTTTCGTTCGTCGTTCTTAAAGTTACAGCCGTAGATTGGGACAACTTTGGCGATCGTTTGGCAAACATTGCACGTTTCTCGGGCTTCTATACGCCCGTCACCGATAATTCGATTTGAACGAGCAGGCCCCATCGAAACGTATCTCGAAGCTCAGGATGGCAGCGAAAGAAGCCGCGAGAAAGAGAAACGGAAAGCCGGGCACGGGCTGTTCCTATGAAAGCGTTATCAATCTTGCCCGGTTGTTTACGACAAGCGTTCGAGAGGTCTGGATTTGGCGGGGATCCAGCCAGCGTACGAATAGCGGAACAGCCGCGAAGTCGACGAGGATTCGATTGTAATCGATGATCACGCGAACGACGGATTCACGCGAACGACGGATTCGCGCGAGCGAGAGAGAGCAGCGACAAACTGGTCCTCGTGAATTTATATCACTCGTTATACCGTGGCTAGTTGCAATTAAAGTAGCCGATCATTAAAAATATGCTTTCGACCGCGTGCGAGTGAACAAAATGCACGCGAGCCAGCCGTGTCCCGTTTATAATGGTTTCTCGCGGTCGATTCGTATTCGTTATCGCTTAAAAACATTCTCCGCCGATGGTGGCACGCATGGAGGTTTAAATTCGCAGTGGGTTTTAAACCGCGATACTTTTACGACGATACTTTTCCTCCACGTGGTACGACCGTACCGTGAAACGATTTTAATTCTCCCGGCATTGACCACTGGCTCGAGCTCTTCGAGTGGCAAGCTCAAGGGTTTTTTGCCGACTTATCCCTCTCCAGAGCGGAACTACCGAAGGTTCGCCTCCCCGAGGAGTCCTTCGCGAAACGACGATTGCCTCCGGCTCGACATGCACCCGGAATGTTCCGTTTAATGGCGGCCAGAGTCGTTCGATGTCATACGGGGAATTCTCGCTTCGTGGTGTTCCTAAAGTTTCTCGCCAGGTTAGTACCGCGATAACGAAGATTGTAGCGCGACCGGTCGATCGAACGGGCCTCGACGATTCTAAAAATTTCGTTTCTTCGTTACTTCGCAATGCGCTCGTCCCTCTTTCGTGCAAATGCAGTCAGAGAGTCACTTTCGGCTCGGCGACGTTCGTCGGAAATTCCTCCGGCTCGGTGTCTTCGACATCGGCCGACGAATTTTTCATCCGCGCGGCGCGCGTGAATTATATACGAGCGTTGAAGATTTCTCGAGATGACGACGGTTCGCACCGCCGCGAGCTACGCGGAATTCGTGCGCGCGAATCATCAGCCGTCTCGCGAAAATGCACCGTGGCTCGTTCAAAAGTTTCCCTGGAGCGTGCAACCCCAGAAACGTAGCGGCGTCTCTCGTTTTATTAATCGGGACGCGGTGTATTTTTTTTCAAAGGCATCTGAAAAATTCCGCGCGACGAAGCAAGCAAAGGTTCCGTGGAACGTCGCGATATCGCGCGGTGCGCTCGAAATTTATACGTACGCGGTGCAGTATCGCGACGAAGGGCGTGCAATTTTTCAGAAAAGTTTCGTGTCCGCGGGTTACTGCGAAGGAAGTTACCGTCGCCCGGTGAGTTGGCCGGGCACATTCACCTGGGGCGGAAGTTTATCTACGAATAACTCATCGTAATTTACAGCATGGTACAGCGACTGTGAATTTTTTACAGCCAACTTCGCACAAGTTGCGGCAATAATTAAGCAATAATTGCCATCGTTGCTTATCCTTTTTTCAACGACGTCCAATTAGCTGGAAGACCGGAAAGCAGTCTCGTTCAATGCCTCCTCCTTAATAATCATTCGTGTAACGAATCAGCAACCTGTTTAGAGAATTCTGCAAGCGCGGACTTTTTGCTGATTCGCCTTGAACTCGAAGCGGCGAACTCGAACGTGGCGAGGGAGAGACGCGGCCGGAACGGTATCGAGGATCCTTAATTCAGCAGGGCGCGCGTTTTCCATAACGTTGTCACGCGAAGTCAGATTAACGGCTGCAATGGTTGATAGGGCCGCGTAATACAACCGTAACGCGCGATCCGTCGCATGCATACTTAATAATTCCGCGGCGATCGATAGATTGGGGAACGACGAGGACCCCAACCCTCTATATAACACGGCCAATCTACAGGGGCGTAACGATATTTCGCCGCGTGATTAACTATCGATGTACATGACTCGTTAGAAATTCCGCGACTCGATAAGAAACACGATCGTACGTTTACCCTTGACCCCTCTAAAAAAGAAATGCTCGAATTTGCTGCGTAAATCTTCCTCGCCCCGCTCGCCCCGATCGCCCCGCTCGCCCCGATCTATCGCTTTTTGGTTCGCGCACGCGACTCTCCGATCGTTTCATAACGCATAAATTACACCTTGTTCGGAAAGAAATGGCAAAAGAGCGAGAAAACGAAGAAACGAAAAGTTTCAGTAATCGAATATGCGAGCGAAACTTGTTCGCGTGTTTCCAAGATCCGCGAATATCCGAAAGTTTGGAATTGCACGGCATAGAAGCCGGCGAAGAAGCAGGCTGCAGGAAGAAAGTAGCTCGCCAGGGAACGTATCAAAAAGACCCTAAAAGAATCGAAATCCCTTTGAGCTGGCAACCCGACTTTCTATCCGACAAAGAAACAAACTTTCAACTAGGGAGAGAGCGTCCATGGCATCGGACGAAGCAGTTCGGCTTTCTTCGCTTCTAACGTTTGACCGTCGACGTCCACGGCGTCGCCGCGTTATTTTCTTTTGTCGGGGTAACGAGCGACTCTCCGGGATGGGGAGCTTTCTTCTCGATCTGCGACGAAAGACTCCCCTCTGAATGGGAGGCGAGGTACGGCAGAGTCGGGATTTTTCGCGAGAGGTTCGAGAACGGGAACGGTGGTCGCGCACGTAGAGCGTCGTCGTAAAGTGAAAAGTTGTCGCGCGTTGCCCCGGACGCGTTCGTAGCTGGGCCATTGTTGGTTAACGAGGTAACTCGACACGTTCAAAGATAACAGGGTTCGTGCTCTGCACGAGCAACTCCGCGTCGCGGGCAAAAAGTTCGCGCACCAGCTCGCTCGGGCGAACCCACTCCTCCCGTTCTCGAGTTATGGCAACGCTTTGCGGAAATCGAGCCACTTCTCCCTTGTGAATCGGGATAAACAGATAGAAAGAGAAAGACAGAGACAGGTAGCGGTCTGTATCTGTGGCCTGGAAAGGCGATTAGATGGCGGGATTTTTAGAGGAATTTATTGAACTCGGATCGTCTTACGGTAACGTTCAGTCTCTCAGAGAGCACACTCTGATCCTGTCGGTGCACTCGTGTATTCCACGTCTCTGAATCGGAAAGCCTTAAGCTGGCTATTCGTATAGTCGCCGATTCGAAGGAAAATAGAGAGTCGTCTGAAAAAGCGTATCCCGCCGCTTGGAAAGCTTGATCAGTGATCGGGTAATCTCCTACTCGGCCAATCGTCGATTGGTCGCATCGTATCCGAACTTGAACTATGGTCCGATCGTGCACGCGGCGCCAAAAGTTTGTCGCCGTTCAAAATCGACGCACGCTCGGCTGGATCGACCGCTGACGCGCAACGAATTCCCTGCAAAGCGCGCTCGAACGATTATCGCGTATAACGACTCGGTTCTGGGGTGGTTTTGGCGAAACGGTGATTCGTGGAATCGAGTCGGAAACCATTAGCGGTTGCCTTCGAGAAACAGCCAGACATCGACGAAATAATCGTGACCGCACATACGATCTTATATATCGGAATTCCGCGGGACATCGGCAAATTACCAACTTAGTTCCCGCCGCTCGAGCCTTCCTGCCGTTTCGTTATCCTCTTAGAAACCGCGGAACGAGAATCTATTATCGATTACCCGCGTCGCCAAGTTGTTAACTCGTTCGCCAGTCGACTAGACACGCGCGTCTTTTCACGTCGATCTTCGATTACCGAATACCATAGACGTGTACGGAACGCGCGTTTGTGAAAGTTGGAATAAGTTTGTAAAAGCGAGAGAACATCCGGTCTTATCGAAACGCGGTATAAACGAACACTCCGCAATTGCAAATTCGATAAATAGCGTATAATTAGCAGTTACTAAATATTGGCGGGTGGAGAAGTCGATTAGACCGAGGGAGAGAACGGCAAGAGCTTAATTTCCCCCGGAATTTTTATCAACTAGAACGCCCGCGAGAACTTTCGAATAACCGTGATATTTCGAGTTTAGTAAGGGGAAAAGTAGTTTATCCAAGCAGTTAATTACTTGGAGCATTAATAAAGCATGCAGATAATCTCGGCGGTCTGTGTTAATGAGTATGTAAGAGACCTGGCGCCCTCTTCAGTTTCCGCAGGATTACTTTAACAGGGACCAGGGATATGCAAGGAGCATACGTGGAAGATGAAATTTACGCGCTTTTTCGTGGTCCGTCGCGGCGTCGTAAAAGAAAAGAGAACGAGCGAAATATCAGCTACCCGTTTGTTATCGTTTCGCTTCTCTCTGGTTTAGAAGCTTTGCAATTTAATCCTTATAAATTCGTGCTTTCTCTACTGTTCTTGGCCGACCGAGCCTCCCTCGAGGCTCATAAAGCGCGCGCAAAGACGCATTCCGAAACATTTTAACCTTTGCTGGCAGCAGCTGGCAGTTGGTCCGCGGTCGGTTAACAGGGCCGACGCGAATGTAAAATCATAGGCTGAAAGGTGAAATAAAATTACCGCTAACAAGGCAACTCTGTAACTAAGAGAAACTGCCGCGAAACATCGTTTCGTTAATTATTAAAACGTCGAATGCCACGCGAGTTTCGTGCCGCAGCCGCGGAGATGAAAACGTCGAGGTTTCAAAGGGAACGCGACACAACGACGTGATCGACGCGAAAGTGCACCGAAAATCTTTCATTCGAAAGGAAATCTTTTGGTAGAAAACGCGTTCGTTCGTTTGCCGCCAGTTCCAGGGCAATTTTTCGCCCGCGACCCGACACGACTGATTACTTCGCGCTTAAGGCGTTAGCATTAAAGTAATCGCGTTGTCGCGTGAGTGGAATTGTCTCGGGAAGATTCGAGCGGAAGCCGGCTTGGCATAGCGGTAAACGACGCGATATGGGGGCGCGCGGCGACCCAACAATTTACGCGAAATTTGCATAAGTCGTGAAAGCGTAATGCTCCGTAGTGGATGGGTGTTGGTGGCGGAGGAGGGGATGGAAGGATGGGAACCAAGCCCGGTTTGCACGCCGCTAAGCAGCTCGACGTCTCGGGGTTGCCTTCGATGCTCGTTGTCCGCGAACCGAAGGCGTTGCTCCTTCGGGGTTGATCCTGGGAAAGCCAGCAGCTTCCCCTTGCTTGAATTCATACTTGGTGGGTAACGGTCTGGTAAAATGGTTACACGAGGGAAGCCGCCCTTGTAATTTATTCCCCGAGCAAGGTGTCAGAGGTGTAACCGAGGTCAGTTCTCTGATTAGGGAAGACGTGACTTTCGTGTTCGCCGTTTGGCCGTAAGGCATCTCAGCAATATTTGCGTTGGATCGGAGAAAATATTTCAAAGGAGATTCGTGTTCGCGGAATAAAAGTGGTTTTCCAGGATACGCCGTTCCTCGTTCCGTTTAATCAGCGCGAATCTTGGCATTCAATTCCCTTGAGAAATTAAAGGTGAATAAAATCGAGCGATGTTAATAGTTGGCCTCTTTTTCCGGGGCTGGCGGTGCACTTCCGAGAATGACCGTTCGCCCATAAAATTTCTCAAGGCAAAGCTTCCAAGTCGGGGAGGCGGAATCGCGGAATAATCGTCCCTGGTGGAACGAAGCCGTAACACGATTTTCCGCGAGGCTCGTTTTATTCGAAATATCGGGGCTTTTATAAAATTGGATGACCCGAGTTGTGCATTCTTTCGTGGTTAAACGACTCCTCCGTTTCTCCTTCCTTCTTTCACTTCCCGTCGCGAGAGACACTGCTCCTCTTTCCGGTATTTTGTCTCTTTCCGCCAGCGAATCCTGTCTTCGGTCGCTATCCATCTCCTCGGCTCTCGCTATGTTTTCCCGTGGAACGCGGTATAGATCCGAGTCGCAGGAGCCGCCAACTTTGTCGAGTTTCTCCAACTGCCAGCGCACTTCTGGCTGGGAATCGCGAGGAACAAGCGGAATGCATCGCCTCGTCTGAACGCGCAGCGAGCGTCCAACTGCCTGCGTTTCGAAGACAAACACGGTGGGATCTCGGGTTATGTTACGAGACGCAAGAGACCATCAGGAGAATAGCTGCGACGCATGGTGCTAATGGCAAGGAAACAAATTTTTTGGGCCCCGCCGGCAAAGCTTTCCTTTCCTTTGCAAACTTATCCGTGTCACGATTAACTCGCAGGTAACGCGTTTTATTACGTTGTTGAAACACAGCGGAAAGAACAATCGAGACAGAGAGCAGTCGGGCGAGGTTCAAAAGTTACCCGGACTTTTGCGAAGCTCGCGAGCCCGGGTCACACGACCGCGAACTTTCCCTCCCAATGAAATATTTTCCTAGGGAAAAGACATATTGCCAGAGGGGTCGACGACCGTCCCCGCTATACTTCGGGTAATATTTTCGTTTGCCGCGAAGCGTTCTCGTTGCCGCAATAAAACCCGACCGGCTACCGGCCAGCGTTTTACGTTTTGCTGTTTTACACGAAACAGAGATTGGAATTCTAATAAATTACCAGGCGTTTTCCTCGTCCGCGTTTCCATGCCGTTAGTTGGTCGGAATTTTCCTCATCGATCGAAAAACATTGCCGAGCAAGAAGAGAACGAATTCATTTCGCGATTCATAGACCTATTGCAACGATATCTCGGTTGGAGAGGAGGAGCGCAAATGGACTGTACCCTGACGCACGAGTTACAAGAGGAACACAGGCGGAATATTTTCCGGTTTCCTGATAGACGTTCGCCGAATTACACGGTAAAACGGTCGATGGAAAACAGGTCGGACAGAATCCTGCGGCAAGATGTTCGTCGGCCAAAAGGAGACTATAATCTAACGTTAGATCGCGCGCGTGCCTCGCTCGTTTCCACGATTCCTCCGATTATACGACATTTAAATGACGTTGAGATTCCGAGCATAGAGGACGCGCAATGCTGACGCTTATAGCTGGAAGAGATCCCACGGAAATCCGGACCCACTTTCGAATAGAGTCTTTATTCGCCGAGAAAGCGAGATCCTCCTTTCGACGCTTGTCAAGCGAAACGATGGAATCGGGGCTATATAGTCCGTATTATTTCGACGAGATTGCTTTTAACGAGGAACGGAAATTGGACCGGGATAATGGACTACATCCGACGACCACTAATTAGACGAAGGTATCCGTCGTTTTTCGACTACTTGCTGGGAATATAGATTCAACGAAGGCTGACAGAAACTCGTCAGGTGGTGTTTCGCGAAATCCTGTTTCCGTTGAGAAACGCTAAACTCGGTTGAGATAGGAGTACGTTGAACGACGATTCGATCCGGGAATCACGCGGCGGAGATTCGTAGCGCCAAAAAGATTAAAATCACCGTCGGGAGGGAACGAGACTACCTTCGAACGCAAGTGAAGAGACGCATCGAGCAAGTGTTTCCGAGAACACGGCGAATTGAATCGACCGATCGAACGCAACTCGTCAGGAATTTCTCGGATATTAAAAGTTTTAATTAAATTCTACGACGACTAGGACAGAGGCGAGCCTGCCGTGAGAACAGCGGCGAACGCGTTAAGGGCCGCGACGCGGCAGCATCGGTAAACAGAAGGAGAGAGAGCAGAGAGTGGCTGATCTCGTCGATGGGATTGGAATGGAGTGAAAAGTTTTCGCCGGTCGTGGAACGGGCGCCGCGACGGTGACCGGAATCGAGACCGAGGGAATCAATAAAAGTGTCGCTTTACTCATCTGCTAATTGCGACAATTTCTCGATTGCGCCAATTACAGTAGCCGTGCAAAACTGTGTAATTATCGGCTGGCGGCCGGGACATTTAAACAGGATTTCCAACAGGGGCAATATCGAGAATAATCTCGATAACAGATTGCCGATTTGTTATCTCGCCGATTTATGATATCACCAAGCGAATCGACGCGCGGTCAAACCTCTCTTCCAGCAGATACCACTATCCAAGGGAATTTATATTGTTTGCCGTCGCGTTAATGCACTCTTTATGCCGTGATTTATTCGTTTCACCAAGCAGCAGAAAAAGAGCGAGAGGCAGAAGTAGCCGGCCGGTCGGAGTTGATGTTGCGCTTTCTCTCTTTGTGATCGCGATTAAATTATCGCAGGGAAACGAACGGCTGGGAAAAATCGCGGAGCGTTCGCTGTTTGCGGAAATTAGCGGGCGATCGTGAACGCCGGCCGAACGAGAACAGAGTCGCCCGCTAATAGAAAATACAAATTAACGCTGCTCCGCGCGATTCCATTTAACATTCAAATAACTTGTCGCGTCTGCCCGCGTCCATCGGCGTCCGATTCGTTCGAACTTTTGATGAACGTCGGAAATTATTCATGGACAGACCGGATGAGGGCCCCGTGGAACGCAATCCGTCGAGCTGTCGCGAATTAACGCGCTGCCGTCCGATTCAACGTTTCGATACTTTGACGCGCGTTCTCTTCCGACTGATCGACGGGCTAGTCATGCATTTCATTAACCTACACGGGCTGCTGTTTTTCCTTGTTGACGCAATTAGGGGAAAAATATTTATTTTCACGACTTGCGCGTTTCGATTTCCACGACTTCAACGCGTCCTCGAAGACGAGCGAGAGCACCTGGAATTCTGCTACACGGCACTCAGGAAGAAATCGATCGGTCGTAGCTAATAGGAGGTAATCGTGAGACGTGGCCGGCGGTCAGGAACGAGTGACGTACGATCGAAATACTCGAATCCGCCGCAGTTAACTATCCGGGAAGGTAGCGAGCGGCTTCGGGTTAACTCACCGGTACGTAGCCGCGATCCGGTAACGTATTCACCCATCGGGTCGCTTCCTGGTAATGCGTTACCGCTTCTTGTCGGCCTGCGCGAGCGTATATCAATGCCTCTTTCGGCTACGACAATGCTCTCCCGGTCGGGATGCGTTCTGCCCTTGCCATCGGTCGAGCCCCAATGGGGATTCGCCGGAACCGGAATTGCGACCAGCCACGCCATCGACGGGCCACGACGGATATTGCGGTTCTCTACTTTCGTTGCGACCTGCATTTTTGTCAAAGTGCTCCCGACGGTTCTCCGTCCCTCGCAAAATAGCCTCGGCCCGTGTCGTTCTCTGTCACCTGGCTGCCGTCCTCCTTCAGGAAAATTGCCGCCCCGTGTTCGCCGTTCCCTTTTCTCGTTTTTCCGCAGCCACGATCGAATTTACGCGACTCGATAAAAATGGTCCGATAAAAAAAAAAAAAAAAAAAAACTGCGATAATTCGGTACGCCTTCCCTTTCGTTGCTCTTGAAGCTGCAAACGTGTACACACGTCGCAATTACTTCTCCCCTCGACGTTCGATATGCGACGTACGAACCGCGACGCGATTTTCCTCCCCGGTCCCTGGCATTAGGGCGGAGAACTAACGGGCGGAAAGAACGAGCAAGTTTAAAGGTTACTGGCAAATCAGCTACCCCCTCGTCGACGAATTTCACGAGACTTCCGACGGAAGAACGTCGAACGAAAGGGAACGAGTGGAGCGAAGAAGAAGGGGAGAAACGTTTCTCGCGTCCCTCGCCATCCATCGGATCTCGTTGCCCAGGTCGATACGTACTTCTTCCGGCCTCCGTGTCCTCCGAAGCGAGTGCGGTCGCGTTCGTACGACATTGCTGTTTGTCCAACTGGTGCATTCGCATTTGCACGGGTGACCGAGCATTCGATGACAGTTTCGCTCGGCCGAACTCGTCGGCCGATTCCCTTCGGCCGTTTCAACCCCTTTTTCTTCTTGGCTCGCGCGAGCCTTTGCGCGACGTGCCATCCACCTAGCACGCTCCCACGTGAATTGGAAATCAATTTAGGAAAACGGTAATAAACGAACACGACCGAACAGTCTGTCGACCCAGCCTTTTCCACCGCGTCGCGACCAGCCTCGTTCGCGATTTTCCTCTCTTTTTCTCGTTTTGCCCGACTCTTTTTGTCCGGCCGTTTGAAGCTCCCTAACGTACCGCGCACGCAAATAACATCTTCGTTTCTCTCTCTCGGCATCTCTAACCGTTCTGTTTTTCGCCGGGTGACGATGAGAATAGTTGTCCACCGATTCGTTGCTTTTATTGTTCGCCTCGCAATATCGACACGACGCCAGACAAAGCGCTTCGATTTTGATGAAAATCGATCCCCGGCCAGATAGGAATATCGAAGACGCGGAAGAATAATCACACCGGTTGATTCCGAGTACGCAATTGTAATTTCACGGGCGGCTGCGCCTTTCCGCCGCGAGATTGTCAGAGAGGGCGCGCGAGCTACGATACGTTTATGATTTACACGCGGTGCGTGAACAAGTTCGCTTCGCAGACGACGGCTGGCGGAAAATTTATGCTCGTACGTGTCTGCGTGTGTAGCGAAGCTTGATCCAAGATTACGGGCGGAGGCGGTTGCCGGGAGTGGCCGAGATTTTCCGAGGAACTGGAAACCGGGGGTTGGAAGAGGCCCACGGAGAATCTCAAGAATCCCGGAGACCTGCGAGGAAGTCGTCTTTCTCTGCTCCGTACCCGCATCGACGATATATACAGTGACAGACGACTTTCTTCGGTATAGATATCTGATAAGATTTCTCCGGAGACGCGACCCGGCGACGTGTCGTTCCGGTTCCGCAGACTTCTCGGCTTTTTCCACGGCTGATCGTCCACGCGGGACACGTCCTACGCGACTACGCCGTTTGAAATTATCGGCCGGTCTGTCGCTGCTCTTGCAATTCGAGTAGCTGCAGACACTTTTTCAGCTCTTGCGCGTTACGTTGACGCGCGTGGTAAATGCGTAACGATGTATGTCGATATATGTAGAAAATTCTCCGTAGAAACGTCGCGACCCCTTGAACTCGCTTTGCCCCCGAAACACGGACGTTTCGAGCTTCAGCGGTGACAAAAACGCTGGCAAAAAGGTATCTAGATTTGGTAAATGGTCGGGTGGATGGTCACGCGAGGTGGTCGATAGAGAATGCGCGCGTGTCGTGGCCGAAAGAGCATGCGGATGCTCGTGTCGGGACTTTTTGCGATCGAAATCTCGCGACTGGTGGACTAATGACCGGGGAGGGTGCGCGAGACAGTGCAGGAAAGGGGTCGTCGAAGCGGAGGAACCGCGCGCCACCAGGGTGAGTCGAGAGAGATCGACGAGCGCGTCGTTAAACTTGCCCTCGAGACCGTAAACTACCGGAGAAGCTCGTGCCGGAGAGCTTTCCGTCCCCTTCCGGGTCTCGACCGCTCGGAGGAGGATCAGACGACAGTGAACGCGAGCCGACAGGGGTTGGACAGGCCGACGAACAGGTGGATAGATACGGATTGCCGGCGAAGCCGAGGAAAGAACGGACGAATCAGATAACGCGGCACGGGGATTTATTTGACGGCCGCGTTTCCTGCGGGAATTTGCGTCGCGAGATTAAATAAATAGTCGTCCACGTTGGAGAAGCTTTTCGGGGGCTCTTGGAACGTAACGGACGTGATTATACCGATCGAGATAACCACCGGTCGACAATACGTTTCGCAGCGATTTAATCCTGCGAAGATCACGGTTCTAACATTTTTATCGTGGGTCGCGTAGTATCTGAGAGATGCAGTGACTGCAACGTTACTCGAACGCGTGAAAAACGGTGAATTTTATTAAAATATAATTTGCGATTATTAAACGAAACATATTATAAAACGAGGTGTAAACATTGCTGTGTAAAAAGTTCAAGCGCGACGTTCATCGCGAAGCGAGTACAGAAAACGAGCAACTAGAAGATATTAGTACGTATCACGAACGATAAAAGTACGTTCCAGATAGAGAAATTTCTCGTATTCACGAAGAGTGTACGAGCTACGCGTACGATATACGTTCACGTTCGTATAATGATCGTTACACGAATTTAGAGTATCGTACAACAGGTACTCTTTGTCGACGAGTTTCACGATCTGGCTGCTGAAAAGCTGTTGTAAAAAGATTTCGCGTATCTGACGGGTCGCTGGCGATCTCCACAGAGTTAATCGCATCCCTGCATGTTCGTACAGGTGTAAATTGATATGCCCGAAAAAGTAAATATAAGGGGCGGGCGGGATATCTCTGGAACGCACGCGATAAATTCATCGAATCGGAAAAGTTGTAGGGGTGTTTCGTGCGTTCTCGGGGTAATTAAGGGAGAGGGACAATCGGAGGATAGAATGGAACGAGCGACTGAATACGAGAAAAAGTATGGCGGGCATTTTGGTAAATTAATACTGCGCGCGTCCCACCTTCTCTCCCGCCGAGCAACTATAATGGAGATAAACTGCTAGAGACGTATTGCGAACGAGCAGCAAAACCGAAACAAAAGCAGCGATATAAAGCCGTATTAAAAAAGTGAGCAAAATGATATATAAATTTCGATGAAGCTTTATAAATCTTCTACCACCAGCCAAGCTTCTTAAACGCTTGATTAACGTCCTTCCATTTGCGGGAGGAACAACACGCGGGCATTAATTTTTCTCCATCCCTGGAACGTCGCGGTTTCGTTTCCGGGGACACCGGCCAATCCTAGGTAGCTAGCTGGCTGTAATTCCGACCCTGGTGGCGTTTAAAACGAGTCTCACGTTGATGGGTTAAATACCCATAAAGATGGTGACACGTCTCTGGAAACAAGGCCGCGATAGACGTTGGGAAATTAAATGACCGTCGTTCTATCCGACGCAGACCGACACAAAAAACGTGGAAAATCGAGCAAGACCGAGGGGAGTTGTCTCGGCCAGGATTAATCTCTCATTTGAATAACGAGAATGATAAGGATCAAGAATACAGGGCCGAGTTACGCTAACGATATTATTCTAGCCGCTTCTGTAAACGATACGTTAGAACTGGCCGTGATCGTTGTTCCGCGCTTCTGTCAACGTATGTTCGCCACGCTTCGTCCACTCATTCTATTACCTGTAACTACTAGGCGGAGGTATGAGAGCATAAGAACGTTTAAGAGGGTTTATTTTATCGCCGGGGGTGGATCGATGGACTTTGTTACGCGCGTAAATTCGCGGAAATTAGGTTGTTAACGCGAAGAAAATGATCCACTGTTTATACCTCGCTTCCTTCTTCGCTGCTTTATTTAATAATTTTCACATCTTTTAAAACGCTTCCAGAGCTATTGTACAAATCGATCGAGCGCAAATCGAATCGGGTCGAAAGAGATGAAAACGAAACTCGACAAGTATGCGAAACGAGGAGCAACAGCGGAAACAGCGTCGGAGAGGAAGCGTTGCAAGCCGTCGCCGGGGTTTAAAAGTTCCGACGACCAACTTCAGCCGGAAGATCAAACTCGTGTTAAAGGTTTATCGTATCGGCTTGTCCCGTCTGTTCCCTACTTTCCATGCGGCTCGAGGAGTTGGTCTGCGAAACTGTCGCGTTACCGAGACGAGAGGTCGTTTCGATTCGCCTCTTGTCGGTTACACCGATCTCGTGCTTCTCGAGGTCTCCGAAATCATCGATTCTCCGCAATTATCGCCCGGCCGACTTTCTAGCGGACGAAGCGTTATTAAATGGAAGGTAAATCGTTCTGCTTACCATTCGTTCGTACGGCAACGAGAAGAGGAGAAGGACCGGTTAAAGTTTTGCCTGGCTGGCTGGCTGGCTGGCTGGCTGACGAAGAAGTGGCCTATCGATTGGTCGTTCGTCAGAAAGTTTCGCGATAGAACGGAGAACGCCGACCGTGAATCAAGGGCCACGATCGCGAAAATCCGGTCGACGATATTTCCGTTGCGCTGTTCGTCTCGCCGGTGAAATCACGGCGCGTAGAAGGTTGGGGCAACGATCCAGTTAAAACTTTAATAACGAATTAACAATCACGGTCGACGCGCGGAATAACAGCCCTCCGACGGGGAGGGTAAAGCAAAAAGCCAAGGGAATGAGGTGTGAATGACGGTTAAAAATAACTTTAATTAATGCTGCCCCTGTTTTCCTCGCCGTTCGGCTTGTTTTGTGCTTTCGAGTGCCTCGATCGTGCCACTCGTTATGTATTTTAATTAATTAAATTCATGAAAAGCGTATCCTCTACGCGCGGATCTATTTCGCGTCTGCTCGATCGAACTACGATCCAGCAAATCGAATCGGCTTTGTTAAAACAATCAAGGCTAGTCAGAATTTTTCCAATTCGCGTACCATCTCGTCGCGACGAGTTCGATACCTTTCGCGACTAACAACAAACTACGAGTAACCGTGTTTCCATTCGTCTTAGTGCGAAGCAACAGAGAGGCGGGGCGTCCTCGTTCACTCTAAATCCCAATAACAAAATAAATTCGTTCTACTCGATGACACTTTGAAGGAGCGATCACAACGAATACAGGTGAATCCGGTAGCGTTCCCTTTGAAGCAAGGTCGGTCACGTACGCGTAACGCGATTCGATTGGAAAATGCTGGCCGGTGGAGGACCGAGCGATCCGCGACCTCGAGAATTCAGGCCATTGGCCGAATTATGAAACGATGTCATTAGAGAAACAGAGTCGAAGGAGCACGTGAAGCTCGTTAAAGCACGTTCTCCCCATTCGTGTCGTTCCCTTTGGTCGGCGTCACGCAGATTCAGCGGAGAAACTCGCGTGTCTGCACGGCAGAAAGAATCACGAGTCGACTACGACGACGACAACGTTTAATCCCGTGGCGAGAAAGAAAAGCGACGTCTCGCCGAGCGAGAAAGACCCGAGCCATCGCGTGCGATTTATTTTCGAGCGAGCGTCGTTGGAAGTTTCAGCCGGAACGGTGATAGTCTGTTGTTAATTTCTGCCGGCGGTTTTAGTAGAGTGACGACGACGACGACGACGACGACGATAGGGCCCAAAGTTGACGGTGGTCGGATCGGTTTGGAAACTAGCGAAATTGGAAGGCATAGGCGGAACGAGGGTGGAAAAGGATGGTTCGCGGGGCTGGCAAGCGGCGGTTCATTAAAATGCGGTAACCCAGCGAATCGTCGGTAATTGAATCGACGGGTGTCTGTTCGACGACGCTCGTTCAACTACGAACTAACTTTTCCCTCAAGTTTGACCGCCGAACGGCGGCGTGTCGATCCGGAAGTCTGTCGCGCGGAAACTCGGCGACGCGCTCGACCGTGCGTCGTTTCCGCCGATCCACGAGATTGGAATTCGAAACTTGAACCCAGCCCTCTATGTCCGCGCTACGAACGACAGAAAGGCTCGCAGGCTGGCCAGTGTTCGGATATCCACGCTATTTCTAATTTCGTTGTGGCGACTCGCTTTGGACCGATCAATCGAGACTTTTACCATCCTTGCTCGTGAATCACGTGGAGCGCGGATCGCGGCAAGTAACTAGAAAACCGGCTGAATTTACGAGCTGTGCAAGATCGTAGCACGGTGAACACAGGGTTAATAATATAATTTGTAACGTCGTCAACGGTAACCCATTTGCAGCAGGCGAGGGGCGTGCTTCGTGATCTCAAAGTTAGCCATAACGCGAAACACGCAACATTCTGCCTCTGGCCGATAGCAGCCTTTTCGTCGCGAGTCGAAGAAAATAAAGCGGTGAATAGAAACGGGCCAAAGTTCTCTAACGATATTAAAAGGGGTGCGTTTAACGATACGCGAGAACATTTCATTTGTTCTTTCAATGGGTTCGCAACGAGCCGAGAAATGTAATTTTATTCGCGTGCGATCAACCACGGTCGAGTTGGCGGTAGGAAAAACATCGCGCAGTTCTGATAAATCGACCAGTTGCCCCTTAAACGAACGACATTCTGTTTACGACGAGCAATAAAGATAGGCAAAGGTACGAACTAATCTTTCGAGCAGCTATCGTACTGGATGCAGTGGCTGTTAAGGGTTAAATCGCTTCCGTGAGTGGCGGAGAAATGTCGTTTCGAGATCGAGTATATGGTTACGTACGAGCAACGAGTACCCTCTTAGGCGCCGCTAAAACTGGCGAATATTCATGAACCCACTTGCAGCTATGAGAATCCGAGCAACTGTTTCCAGGTCAATATTTGATACCTTACGAGTCGAGACCGAGCTGTGACCGTGAAAAAATTTACCTCTTCGTTTCAACGTCTCTTCGTCGTGCTCCTCTACCTTTTATTTCATCGTCTTTCCACTCGTTAAACCACTATTCCTAGATTTTTCCATCCCTCGGCTAACCCGGTGTTCCAGTACCCGCGAGTTCTGATATTTCATCGATTCGACGAATCCAAATATCTCTCACCAGATTTTCTATACTTGCCATCCTTTTCTCTCGTTTCTCTCGTTTCTCCCATTAACGAAGAACACACACGAGAATGGAGAACGATCGCATGGATTATTATCGCGCGTTGTGCTCAACAAGCTCGGGAAAGTTTGCACGGAGAAAAGACGTATCAGCTTTAGATGATGAATGAGTAACGAGCTCTAGGACGTGCGGATTAGCGAGCATCTTTCCGGTAATTCTGCATTCGAGATTCACTCGCCGCAGCTCGAACGTAAAACTTCCCTCTCGTATCTAAAGTTCGAAGGCGCATAATAATTGAAACTCGTGTGAATTAAGAAGCATCTCCATCCCTGCGAACTTATCTCGGTCACTTGCATATTCATGCTCGTTCGTCAAGTCATTATGAGTTGGAGCAACGTTTCCACGCCAGTTATCACACGAGTTTAATTAGAAAAAGTAAGAAAAGAGAAAAGCAGAGAATGCTGTCTAGCCTGCATTTTCCCAAAGCGCAACGTAACGCATCGAGTCAGCTCGCTGAAAGCGTTTTAACCACCCTGCCACGATATATCTACCGCGTGAGATTCCATATCCAAAGCTACATTCTCCGATAATTCGCGCTTTTCCGAATTAACAAATAACCCCGAAATTTGTTCAAACTTTAACAAGCGGCCTGCTTATTCCGAGCGGTGGAAGTGGGCCTTCCGATTTTCGTTGTGCAAGCTGAATTCACTCCTTTTTCATTCGCAATTGCAGCCACGTTTAGTTAGTAACGTTTGGGATTTCAAAACGAAAATTGTTCCATCGAAATAAGCTCGCCAAACGCGTGACGGCCAAAATTTCAAATATGTCAATGAGCCTCGCGTTTGCCGGGCTCCATATAATTTTATAATTTATGCGACGACTAATTAATTGATGCATCGCCATAGAGTACCTATTCATCAATGTTTTCGGCGAAATTTCACCGAGAAATTATGAATGCCTACTCTCTGGGAACAGAAACGAGCGCGCGAGATATAACCAGTTGCAAATCGATCTTTACATCGTTCAAACTATACACATACGTTATATTACATCCACTGGAACGCTTTGTATTCTCTCCGCTGAAACGCGCCGAAGAGTTTCCATAAAAATTTCGTCGTATTCTGCGTTCATTTTTCTCGCTCACGGTGATTCTTTCTCTTGACAAACGAGCAGCAACAACGATTAAGGAGATGCCTACCGAGTGGCGGCTCGGCTCTCGAAGGGTGGTTTATTTTGAAAATGATTTCAGCGAGCGGTTTAAGCCCGCATTGATTTACACGGTGCGGACGAAGAGACGCACATCGGTCGCAGGCTGCGATTTGTGGGCCGTTACCCTCTCGTCTCCTTCTATTTTTTCTCGCTGCATCGGCTCGAATAAAGCGTCCCCTTCGCCGATGAGCCAGCGAAGAATAACAAACACCGATAACGTAACTCTATTCGCGCACGAACGATCTTCCGCGAAACGAAGCGATCTTCTGCCCGCTCGTTTCGTCTCGAAAACCTCTGCGAAACGCGTGCATCCGTCTGCCTCGCCTCGTAATCGCGATAACCGTTGACATTCTTACACGATCATAGGATGCGATCATGGCCGGTATCCATTATACGAGCCGGCTGGCGAGCAAACGAACAATTAGACGGAAACCAGGGCCGTCCGGGATCTCTGATTATATTCAAATTCGTTCGTCCGTCGAGACCCCGCTGCAAACTGACCCACTAACGTTCGCCAATTGCTCGTAACAGGCCGCGAATTAACCCCGACTAATTGCCACTAATTCCGTTAATTGCGCCTTAGGCGATCGGGCCAACTTTTCGCACCGACTCGCCGGCTCCACGCTTCGATTTTCCCTGGAACCTACCGCGTCTTAGGAACGCCGATGGCTTGGGTCTACGATGGCTGGACACATCGTACACCTTGCATGTCCCGCGGTTTCCTCCAATTTTCAATTCGAACGCTCGCATCTCCCTTAGCAGAGGAACCGCAGCTTCGATCGCCAGTACCTTGGTGTTTTTGCAAACGTACGGCCAGACCGCTGTAGCGTGTTTCGGCGACAATCCGGTAGCAAAAATACGACAACGTTCGGGATGAACTTTCCCGACGAACAAACGGCGCTGCCATGAATTATGCGAAAAGTTGCACAGCTTTCTATTACATCGCCGTGTCCAACGCAACGTTTTACCGTTTTAATAAAAGAATGAGGACGTTTATCGCGATATATCGTCCGAATTGTTCGTCTCCGGCGAACTCCGCGGTAGCTACATAAAACCAGTGTTGAAAGGGTTTACAGACTCCGCCGCCCTCTCCTCTTAAATTTAATTACTGGTCGACGATAACAAGAAGATGCTATATCAGAAGAAGTACGGGCAAGCGGTAAAGAAACGACACGCAGACCGTTACTTTCGTGTTACGAGGGTAATACTGGATTTAGTGGAAGTCGCATGGCTTTTTGCGATCTACCGTTGCGCATTCGTTAACTCCCACCTCGACGGTGGAAATAATACCGCTTCCAAACGTTCTTTCTCTCGTTCGATGATCCGATAAACCGACGCTCGATAACTGGGAAACGAAGTTTACGCGAGGGACGACGTTCAAGGAATGGCTGCTTCCGTTTAAAGACGGTCTACGCAAGAAAAGTCTCGAGGGAGTCGCCAAGTGGTTGATGATTGTATGGACAAAGGCGCGAAAACGCGAACGAGAGGAACGCGACTGACGAATCCGCGGAATTTAACGATTCTACGTGTGTGACTGCTTTGGCGAAATTTCTAGAATACACAACGAACCGCGAGATCGTTTCGCATGCGGGAAACAGAGACGGGACCACCTGCCCGCCCACATAGTCGGTTATATCACTTAGACGGTGAAACTCGGTGCGCGTTGCGCGTTGCGCGTCAAACGGAAAGGAGACATACCCAAGAGCCGTGTGAATGCTCTTAAACCCGTTTAACAACTTCTACCGCGTTCCTTTTGTCTCGCTCGTGATGTCTCGCGAACAATGTGTACCGTTGTGGGCGGAAAATTTAGAACGTCTCGCTCACCGAGGCGAAGGGTGTATCTTCCTTCAGAGGTATGCCTCTTAAAAATACAACGATACGTTGGTGGATCCGTTGTAAATTTATTCCGGAGTATGTTGACACGCGAGAAGGCTAGTCCCGAGGAACGAGGAAAATACGTGGTACGTCGACGTACAGCCACGTATCCGGGCTCGCATTACGGAACTCGAGCACGTAAGGAAGAGAACGGAATCGAGGAAAAGTATGTTTCCATGGCCGGTTTCCCGTTTGAGCGAGTAAATAAATAAGTAAAGTATGGTCATCCGGGTAGGCACGTACGCGTACGGTAGCCAAAACGTATCCGACGTGCGGCAAAGAAAGAAAGAAAAAGGCAAGACGTCTTGCGATAGGCTGCGTGGTATTTTTGCGGAGACACGTACCCTTTATCTTTGGCTCGTGTCTAGTTTTTCCATTCGTTTCGTGCCGCAGGTACCTTTGCTTTCTCAAAGGATATACGCGACCGCGAAACAATGGGGTAGAAACGCGGTGAACGCTGTGAATAACGGTTCACTTTTACTCCGCTCGATAAATTACAAGTGATGGATTAAGATCTGCCGTGACGACCCAACGCCGGTTCGGTCTAAGCCGATCTAATTTGGCGATTAATCAAAACCCATGACGGCCGCCGCCACTGCCTACGCGCTAACTTTCTAACGATTCAACGGCGTTCCTCTACGCTTGAGACGAGAGGCTTCAAGAAAAACAGGCGACCTCCAATTACGAACAATTCGAGCCAAGACGTAGAAGCAGACGTTGGCCGTTTAAACCGATTCGATATGAACGTCGTCGAGGGAAAAAAAATCCATCCAATCTTCTGTCTTCTCGTTTGCCAAGGTTTTAAGAGTTCAGTACTGTTCCGTGTCGAATATTTCCAAGTTGTATCGGCGGTACTCGACCTGTTTCCCATCGCCGGAAGAGCCCACTCGCACGCTCAGTCACCGAGAAGTCGAGGCCGAGGTTCGCGGCAATATTTGGAGACACGGGTGGTTTCTGATCGCTCGAACCAACTTCGACAACGAAGCGACGTTCGTCCCAGGCTTCTGGCTGAGGTTGAAAAACTAGCGGCGGTTATAGAGCCAGTCCGAAACAAAGTTAAAGGGCTGTTGTTCCGTGCGCTATCGTACGATTTTATTGCACGGTGCTTTGGCCGCTCGTATACGAGCTAGCATAGATAGCAGCTGCTCCGTCGCTTGGAAGTTTCCGCACGCTCGGTAGGCCAAGCTCAACGACACACCCGCTTTCCACCGTCAAGTATTTCATTACGTAATAAATCGTCGATTCCCGCTCAGTGAGATGAAACGTAGCTGCACGAACCATTGCCGCCTCTCCAAGCTTGCGCGAAGAATTACTTCCGAAACGTCTCCTCGTAAAACCCGCTATGGAGCATCGCTCGCCGATGGAAAAAATGTAAAACGCGCAGCGGAGTACGTTTAATCAACCTTTTCACCTCGTGGCCCTGTTTACGGATGCACCCCTAACCGAATCAAGGCGAGATAGGGAGTAGTAGCTCGCGGCAAAGATTCGCCGCGAGGAAGAAAGGAAGGACGGTAGCACGCCGTCATTCCCAGGAGCGTTAGAATTAAGCCGCTCCGAGGAATGCTCCATGCTTCTAAGAGAGGAGATTTCAGAGCAACGTACCGCCTGAAATTGCGGATTATGCGGAGTTTCTGACGCCGCCTCCGTCCGTGTCTTTTTCGCAAGCTCGCCTCCTGTATACCAACGTTAGGGCGATGCGGTGCGTTTAGCATTAAAATTCATGGAATAATAATGCGGCGGTCGATCGTAAATACCGACCGTATCCTTCATATTCGGCTGGCTCGCGATACGGAAGGAAGTCCGTTGGTTTTGGCAGGCAGCGCGGCGCGCCGACAGAGCGTAGTCGATGCGAGTCGTCATCCTACTGAACGCGAATCGACGTCTTCGCTCGCAAACTCGATTAAGCCGGTCCTCTTTGTCATTAACGCGCCGCTGCCTTTCGAATCTCAACGCGAGGCGTCGTTGAAACGGAGTCATCGCGAGAAAATATGATTGCAGAGGTGGGAAGAGTGGAAGACGTAGCTGGAACTCTGGGAGCTCAGCCGAGGCGATTATTCCTTAGGTCTTGATTTAAACGACCAAGGGATGACGCGAAGAGAATGTAATGACAATTTGAATTTAGATTTCGAATTAAGAAGATGATGAGGCGTCGCGCCGTCGGCCGAGCTGCAGAGAATATTTACTGAAATTCTAATGTGAAATTTGCGTCAGCGGGCGACGGGCTGCTCTACCGGCAAGAAAAATATTTAAATTGCGAGAAAGCGGGCCGCGGAGTCTGTCCCGTGCATTAAAGTTACTTCAAAATATCAAGCCCAACGAGCCAGAGAAACGCGCGCGACATTAACGCATTACTCGCTGGCTCTCTTCCCCTTAAGCTACCGGAAACAGCTGGCACGAGCATTCGTTCTCTGCCTATTTAGCGTCGTGGCTAAAAAGAACATATCGCCGCGGCGAAATTGCTCGGAGACGTCGAATCGCGCGCTTTAAGGTGACACGCGAGACACGCGCACCGCTCCCTTAATTGCAAGTTATACCGCATCCCCGAATCTCCTCGATTCCCGACGCAGCGATCGCGCGTCTCCATCGGATTATCTCCCCTCGATCGCTATCCCTATTCGCCGGATTATCCCTAACAAAGCCATACTCGACGATGAGCTATCTCGCCCTTTCTCGTGTCATCTCCCCCAAGTCAGTCTCGACGATGCGACGTGCACGAGGCAGAACGCGAGCAATCGAAAGAACCGCGGAAGTTTCGAAGCTCGCCGGCTGACGAGGACACCCGCGAAGCGGGTCGATGGATTCGGCACACGATCTGCGACTGGCAGGACGCATTCGTGCCGTGAATAGAAGAATGCGGCGGCCCCCGGGAGGATGGAATCGCGTCGCGATGGGGACAGGTGGAAAGAACGCGAAACGGAAGACGAACGAGGATGGCTCGACCCGAGAGAGGGTTATATTGGGTGTATTGGATCGAGTATTCCATATTTTCTGCGTTCGGCCAACCGGAAGATGGAGCTCGTCCGACCGGAAGATTCGACAAAGGCGGGTTATTGGCCGCCGTTACTTCGCCTTCAGATGTTTCGCCGCGATACGAATCTATCCCCTTCCATCCATCGGGAATTATTACGATTTACCTTTGAATACTTCGTTCCGCGACTACTGCGACTGGCAATACTTATCGCGATCAGCTCACGGCCGATCCACGGGTTCTATTGTGCGAATGGAAGACGATCGAATTAGCCAGGAGCTGCCTGCGTTGCCGGCGATCGATTCTCGGAGGCGCAGGTGAACGCAAGTACGTATGACTGTGAGTTGCGACGATCGATTAAACACTTTTCTTCCGCTCGAATCCTTCGCGAATCGTCTCGAACGCGGGACGAATTCCGACCGAATGTTTGATCGCGAAAACGCGCGACGTTCTACTCGTCCTGGCGAATTCGCGAAATTTTCCCAAATCCGGAACACGACGTTACGGTGTCGGTTGAACGTGAAACGATAGATCGATCGGTGGCCGGATTTCGTTCCGTTTGATTGAAATCGAGTTAGCCAATAAGCAAGGAACAGATAGCACCGAATTATAGCTGCTCCGGACAGTGAACTACGATGTTGCGGTCAACGTTTGAGGTTAATTGTTCGCTTTCCGGCCGAGCCACCGTACAAATTGCGTTTGTAATGTTTCGACTGTCGAGTATCGCGATGTCGCGCGGATCGAATCGCTCGATACGTCACGCGCGAGAACCACGGGATCGCGCGAGACGATCCTCCCGTCCCGTCAAACTACGTACACGCCGAGTAATTTATTCGCGAAAGGTTTCGAGTGGAAACAACCGCGCAAAAGGACGAAACACAGGGCCGCTGTAATTCGGCACTATACAAAATCCACGATCATTACCACTTCCGTCCCACGAGAACAAACGCGTTGAACACGAAGCAACCCACTCGCGACTCGTTGATGCCGGATTTCATTAGCAAGTTCGATTTAATTATCGGAGCCGGTGCTAACGCGGTCAAACCTTTAATCGCACCACCTATTTATAAATCATTAATTTTCGGGTTCTGGCAAACGGCAAAGTTGCAGTCTGTTCTCGTTCATCGATTCTGTCCTGCTCCTTTCCCTTTCTCTCTCGTTCTCTGATAAACCGCAGCTTTATCGCGCTTAATAATTTTGCGCCTTTTTCCTTCCAACCCCCAACGTGACGCACGTTGGCGAGATAATGGGATGACGTTACCGTGCCAACGCGTTTACTTTTTCACCGCGTTCTTTCCGCTCTTAACCGCCTTCGTCCCGGAAAAATACGGCCAGATAACAAAGGATCAAAAATGAAAGCGGCCCGAGGGAGGGGGCATTGCTCTATCGACTCGCGGGATGTGAATTGCTCATTGGACGGTGGTCACTCGATTAACTCTTTGCCGCCGGTTTCCAGCCCGGCCTTCTTTTTATCTCGCACGGGACGACACTTTGCACTCGCGTACAAAACCTTTCCAGTCGCTTCTGTGTTCTTCGCTCGTCTCGCCATTATCTAATATTCCTCGACGACTGAGCAGGTGAAGGGGGAAAGGCGCAATCCCCATTTGCTCGTTGTACCGCCCGCAATTTCGTTTATCCGCGTTTCCTGCGAACGAGCCCCGCGGGCTCGAACGCGCCAGTGTGTTCCATTAGAATTCGCGGTGCAAAGAACCAGCGAAATCACAAGACAGCCAGGAGGTGGAACCGCGAATAATTTCCTGAGGGGGTACGAGTCAGCGTTAATAGAGGAGCGCGGAACGAATATACGAGTTTGGAGGAGTGGCTAGGTGTAACCAGTTCCATCGCCTCCGTCGTCGTTTTTGCGTGGAGAGATCGTGCAGGCCGGATCGTAGAACGCGGGGCGGTTAGAGGGGGTGGAAGGTCGACAGCGTGTAATATATCCCGGCGTTAAGTACTCCATTCTGGCCCATCCTGGGGCCGGCAACTACGCGCTTGTTCAAATTGTAGAGGCTCACGTCATGTCTGAGCAAATCTTCCCGTAGCCTAGACCCGTTCCCTCGCTGCGGCAACCCCGGTCTATCATCGATTTTCATCGAATCCATGTCGACAGAGACGTTCGAGCCTATCCGCATCTCCTTTCAGCCGTGCAATTGGCTCGGCGCCTGAACGATAGATTAAAATTGCTCCCTCTCCGTCCGGTAAGGGAAAGGACGCTGGATGGGGCTGGATTGCGCCTTGTAAACGACCCTCTTGAATTATCTTCGACCATTTCTTCGAATCGAAGAACTTCGCCTTTCGTTTGAGAGAGGATTCTTTGCTCGGAGCTGACAAAGGCGTGCTATCCTCTTTTTCTTCGACATACCGATTAAGACGACAACCGTGAGATATCGTCTGCGTATAATAACCTGCGAAGACGTGGCACTCCTTTCGTCGGTGTATAAACATCGAACGTAAAAGAACGTAAAAGACACGGGAGGCGGGAAAGCAGACCAATGAATCGCAGCAAACGAAATCCGATTAACCCAGATCGAATCTAATCTCTCTTCAAGCGCGCTAATTGTTTCTCGAAATTGGAATCTCGGATCTGGCATTCCTTCGCTTTTCGAAAAGCGTTTTCCTCGATTCGACGCGATGAACGGCACGCGCGTTAGCCAGCCCCGTCAGAATGATTGAGACCCGCTGAGATCCGAATTAAGGTCTCTCGAACGGATAGAGAGCGAGAACGTAGAAACAGAAGCGAAGACTGCGGGCCTCTGCCAAGTATCACTTGACCGCGCCATAAATCACTCGATAGCGGCCCTCAAAGACGAAGAAATTAAAGGCGGATAAGGTGGATGACGCTGCCTAGTTTCCTCTCCGTGCTTCTGAAGCTTCGAATAACAAATAAACAGTGGCGTCTTCGTTCCACTCTGTTACTGGATTCGCGGAATTTGCCGAAGATGATTTAAACACCATCCCCGCGCTTTCTAGTTTACAACGTGCTCTATTACACAGCTGTACCACGGTCTGGCAATTATCATCGTTTACTACTTATTTTCCTACTTATCGCGTCTAATTGACGTAGAACGTAGTACGCTTTTATCGAGCACCGAGGCGAAATCTCAGAGAACGAGAGTAAGAGAGGAAACTGCAGCCACTAGAGCGTAGAACGAAGAAAATCGATCGGAAAGGACAAAAGTCTCGTTGCAAACGATAGTTGGGAATCGAACGGTTCTACCACGGAAGTAGCGGCAGTAACTTCCAATTTTTGCCAAGATCGCTCACGAGGCCGCGAAGCGCGGCCGACGATTCGCCGAGCGAGGGTGAACGATGTTCTCGGTAAAGCGTCTTAAAAGCTCAGACTGGATGCACGCAACGGTTCAACGTACCCTGAGGGAAGAGTCACGAGCGGAACAAAGCGATTCGGTGGTTGGACTAACGGAGCCCTAGTTAAGGCCTTCTAGCGGTTCGATTTTTTCTCTCCAGGCTGCGATCGAAGCCGATCGATTTGTTTGTTCTACCGCTAATTCCATTAGGTTTATTAAGCCGTGGCGGCAAGGGTATGGCAGAGGAGGACAAGGCGGCGAGCGGTTCAAGGGGATGAGCTTGAAAACTCGAATTAGCATCATGCAAGCGTGCAATCTCGCCGGATAGCAACACGCGATGATTCGTCAGTTTCGGATTGAATCTAATTAATCGGGTTACCGGTCGGCCATCCGACAAACATGGACTTCGTTATACAACCGGCTGTAACTCTGTCACGAGTTAGGCCGAAGGGGGGAGCGGGGCGATCGAGTTGCAACTTTTTGACGTATTTATTTCGCTTCAACTTCCCGTAGGCCATTCTGACGCGATGCACGCTTCGCGCCAAACTCCCGACAGAGCCAGACGCGACGTTATCGCGGCAATTATTGCGAAAAAAAGTCCCGACGTTGTAAATAATTTGTTCGCGCGACGAACGTCGCCCCCGGTCGGCCGCGTATTTCATCGCGCGCTGAATTTTTAGCTACGTCGCTTGCCTACGCTCTTCGGGCTATTTTGTTTCGTGCGAAACCTCCTGCCGCTATAAATCATCCTCCGGGGTAATTCCCTGTGACCGATTAATCGACGCCAGCACCGCGGATATCGATCGAACGACACAGGAATTCGGAGCAGATCATCTTCGGCTTCGACGGCACGCACAACCGCCATCGACCTTGCTTTCGTTTTTTCGCGATTTATCGCTTCTTCGCCACTCGACAACGGTCCTCAGAAATAATTGATTCCGATACGTTGATCGAGCGCGCGTTCGTCCGTCGATACAGCCAACTAGCAGCTAATTACTATTTACGATCCTGTTGTTCCACCGATGCAAACCTTCGAGTATTTATCAGCCCGTCGTTTTCACTCAACGAGCGTCGTTTCGCTAATCCATTTCCATCCGCGCTCGTGCATCGGCGGCTCGTTCAATCGCTAGTCACGAATCATATATCACGAAATAATTCAGTCCGCGAGACAGCTCGCGAGAGAAGGACCGTCCTAATTAGCGTGGCGCTGATTGTCCGAGGCGACTGAATCGCACGAGGACAACGAAAACGACCGGCTGGATAGACGGGAGAAAGACAGGCGTGCACGTAACAAGCGCTTTCCTGTTCTTCCTCGCTCCGACTATTTAGGATCGCTTAATAACCGCCGGTGGAACGATCTTCCACCGGTAATGCGGTTTCCACCGGCTCATTTGCATGTTGCATCGGTTCCCGCGGTCCACGGAAATAGCTGCACTTGCCTCGATTTGAAACGCGAACGCTGCGAACCAGTGAATCGTTGCGGATGGTAACTTCGCGAAGATCCAAGTACAGAGTGGCAATAGAGGTATAGAGTGCCGTAGAGAAGCGCGCATAATTTCGCTGGATCCTCGATGAAAGTTATTGCCACGCGGCCGAACGAAAAATCGACTGGGTTCACGGTGAAATCACGATCGGTTGGTGGATCGATCGGATCCTCGCTTGCCACGAACCGCAGAGCCGACAAAGGGAAGAAACGAGGCCACTGTGCGATTCCAAAATACCCCCGAACCGCGCCGATTAAAATGTAACGTCATCGGCCGGTTAATCATCTCAATATAAATACAGATCGTATAATTATCCAAATATAATTACCCAAATGTAACTGCTTGACGATAGTTTCGGTTCGATAAAATTTCGCGAGACTCACTGGCGATAAAATGCTCGAGAAATAGTTGGAAACGATCCCCAAAGTGGGTCGTAATTAAAGCGAAGAGTGGCCCCAAGCATGGGACAGAGTCGGCCGGAAGCGGTGTCCGAGGAAGAGGGTGAGAATCGGAACGAGCGTCGAGGGAGTTGTAACGACTTTTTGGTGGCTGGAATCCGACTGGCCGGCTGTCTGAAAACCATTAAAACCCAAGGAGAGAGCAACTTCGCGAACTCTTGCAACTTTTCGAATAATATGCCTGAGTGACGGTAGTGTACGCGTGATCTTGGTAATTTCGCACGCCTATTCGGTTTTATTAGGATAGCGGCAATTATCGGAAAGTTTCGGCGGATCGCCAGAACGCTGCCAACCGTCCTCCCGCTTTCGCTCGAGTTTTCGCTCACGCTTTCGTGTCGTTCGAAAAGCGGAATCTACGGTGGTGGCTCGTTTCGAGGGCGAAAATCGCGCGGTGCCGGGTGCCGCACCCTCCGCCCTATGGAAAGGTCTCGCAATTAACGGGGATAGCCGTTCCTTCGATACGATTAAACACTTGCTCGTTAATCCTTCGTAATTTCGGGGTAACGAGACGCGGACGCGGTTTCCGTCCGCTTTTTGCACTTCATCCTCCGACAGGTTTGAAATTCAATCACGAACCAAGTCCGAAAGCTTCCCCAAAGGGATCGCTGCACAATGGTTCGTTGTTACGTGGCACGTAACGGTCGGGGGATCGTTTCCGTGCCACAAACCGAGGGAGTCTACTGTGTATTTAATGCGGTAATACGTTACCCTCCAGCTAGCCCACCTAGGTTTCCATTTTGAGCCGTGTTTTTAGAGAAAACCCGAGTAATAAGAGGGAAAGCACGAGAAGGAAAGAACGGTGGAGGTCACGAATCGGTTCGACTGTATTCTTTTCATTTCGTTACCGTAGTGGTATCTTCTGCTCGGCTCGATCGAAGAGTTTGCTCGATTTACAGCAAGGGCACATCTTCTTCGTATACGAATATCGAAATTAACAACGTAGGTAAATATTTGCCTTTGTCTGGCCACTAGTTGGTTCTGGTATCGCGTTTGTGGCCCTTACGTGATGATTCACGGCGCGTCAGCTTTCGAACAAATTAAATGTCCCAGGCTGCGGAAATGGGGACACGATGTTTGTCCACGAGAAATCGTGGTGGCGTTTCGTCTTCGCGTCGTTTTAATTTTCCGGTCACGTAACGAGTTCCGCCGGATGGGGACACGAATCGACATAGACCGACTTTTTTTCTTGGCGCGTTGCTGTCGCGAAGCAGCTTAAGCTGTGAATGGCCACGTACTGGCTTTCGCGCTGGCGCACTCGCCATTCTGTTAACGAATTTAATAGGATCAAATAATCCTTGCCGCGTAGGCGACCGTTTAGAAACAAATAAATACAGCCGGCGCGCAATGTGTAACGCGCGGACGAGATTCGAAAACTGTGACACAGTGGAGAAAAAAAGAAAGAAAAAAAAAGAAAAGGAAGGGGTGTGTACAGAAATCTCGTGATTTCTTTAGGCCTCCGTTCGTATTGTGCCGCGGAAAAATAATTACGTGAAAATAATTACGCGAAAATAATTACGATATTTAAATACGAGCACCGGCAAATACGCACGCGAGCAACGACTCAGATGTGCATTCATCGTTATCGAAAAGCGTGGCTCGCTCTTGTTCGAGGCTTCTGTTTTCTCCGTATGGCTGGCGATATTTACTTTCGTTAAATCGCGCTTTTCCTAAATATATATATATATATATATATATATATATATATAGGTATATATCGTAGAGAGGCGTGCGGTAATATATCGGAATCGGTTAAATCTTGGCGAAACAAACAGAATTGGATGTCGACGGAGACCGTGGGCGGACGATAGCAAACGAGCTCGAAATAGGATTCGAACGGGATATCGTAACTAATCCGTGTCCATTTAAGGCGAAGCGAGTTGGTCCGGCACGATTTCTGCAACGGGAAACAATGTTGGAAGCGAGCTGATTTTCGCGACAACCACGCCGCGGCTGGATTATGGAAGCATTCCGCGTTGCCAGCGATGAAGCGAGATTTATCGTGATTGTTACACGCCGCTGTCAAAAGCTATTTTCGCTCGGGCTGCTCGCCGCGCGCCATAAGTCACGGCGCGCTTCGCACCGCTCTCTTTCCCGCGCCCGCCGTGGAAATATCGGCCCGTAGAAATATCCCCGCGTAAACTCTAAATCTTCTCACGTAAACGTTTCTTCTCCCGGACAAATTTTACTTCGATCCTCGTCGGAGTTCTGCCGGTCCGATTCGTTTGCTGGGGAAAAAACGAGGGCGAGGCTCTGCGAGATCGTTTGTGCGAAGGTTAACGGTCGAGCGTTAGCGTGTTGCGTAAAATCGAGTTTGTTATCGAGCAACAGAGGCGAGAGGATCGATCGCAGAAGAAAACCACGTTCGAACGTTTTCCGAACGAAAGATGGACAAAGAGAGAAAGAGATTGAGAAGCAGAGCGGAAAGCTCGCAGCAGGCAATCGTGATACGTGGACCGTTAAGCGGTAGAAAAACCACGCCGGCAATCTCGCTGCCGCCATACAGAGATTTTCCCTAGCTGCGCGGCTAAAGATTGGCCAATTTCCGACTCATCCTGTCGGCCTAGGAAATTTCTGTCCGTCTCTTGCACGATCGAACGCCGGCAGATCGCGCGTGCGCGTTTCTTTCTAACCGAACATTCTCGCACGAGTGCCAAAAACAAAAAGCTGTCAGTTTTGCCAACTCGATTACGGCAAAAATGACGGTAAAAGCTTTTGGAAATACCACTGAAAACATCAGCGGCGAACGGCAAAGTTTGTCCAGTTAAATGTTTCGCCTCGCCACGCGAGCATCTCGATCGTTGCCGCGTGTCTTCCACTCGGCTAAAAATAATCCAGCGCGTTTAATCGAAACGGGAAAATTCGTGCGCCCGCCTGCAGGCTAGGTCAAAGGGTCTGAACGATTTGCGAGGCTACGAAACCTCTCCGATAAAGACGAAAGACTTTATTTATAAGCGAAATTCTCCGATTTCAAGCCAAAAACCGAAACAGAGGCACGAGAGAAGTGGGAACGCCAGACGGCGCGCAACGTTTCAAAACGATGCTTGCTTCGAACGAATTAATGGCCGATGATTTTTACGATATCTCACGGTGACGCATCACGTCGGTTGCACACGTTCTCACGTACCACTGCACACGCTCCTGTGTTCCACGATCTGACCCAAATCTGAAAGCGCGCGAGAAGAGACCGCTCGTCTTGTTCCAGATGTTGCCCTCATCTACCAAATGAAGCAAAACGGTGGGTGCGAGTCGCAGAGACTATTGGCACGGTCCTTCACGATAGGTTACAAATGATCTCGTTGAAGGGAAACGCGGGCGTCGAGGTCCGTGTGCGAGAGACGCGCGATTACACGCGCCATAGGAACAAACAATACACGGCTCGCACACGGAAGATCGATAACGAGTCCTAGAATGCACGTGGCATTCTCTCTCCGTTTGCCGTTGATGGGACATTATTCAAATACAATTTCGGGCAGTCCCTTTATCCCAGGCCGAGGCTCGAGCTTTCAAACTTTGCCCGCGAATCTAACGCACCTTCTGCCTGTGAATTTTAATTAACGTTCCGTCGGAGTTGCGCGCGATATCGTTTGCTTCAACTTACAATAAGATTTCGTTGCTTGCTTCTTCGTTGTCGCGTCCCACCAACTTGCCGCAGTCCTGCAGAGTCGTGTCGCGCCGTCGCGCTGCAGCTTCCATGTCTGACGACCAATATCCGTAGCTACTTGCTGTCGACGATAGAGAAAACACAGTCGCGCCCGCGGGTCGCCATTCGTCATTTTCTGTTCGGATTACCTCGCGAGGTTTTGTCGCTGCAAACTTTGGCTCCGATTTAGAGCGCAACACGCATATATATTAACGATTAAATAATCGGCAGTATCGCCACGGGATTTATACAAATACGCGCGAGTGTACGGACGACAAAAGCGCTCGAATAACATACGATCCGACTACGATGATGCATTGCCGGATGTCGCGTATTAATTGCTAGATCGGTCTTTACGTATGTTTTGTTCGCGATCAATTATATTTTCGGCTGGCGGATCGTTTCAAACGGAATAAATCAAGCCGATCGCGATAAGCAGCGCGGCGCAACCCCTGCCTGCCCCGGAGACCACTGTGTCGAGGGTAAAAAGTTCCAGTCAGTCATAAATCAATCCCGACGCGATTTAGTTTCTTGGAACGGCGCCAGCCGAACGACGAACGGAATCCTGGAGCCAACGATTTCTTCGTCCTTCTTTCGTAGAGGCCCGCCGCGTCGCGTCGCGCCGTGCCGATTTCCAATGCCCCTTTTATCCGTTATTTCGTCGCGGTACGTATAGATCGGACCGGATCTTCATGGAACATATTATCGGGAATAATCGAGCAACGTCGGCCTCTCTAAGCTGCGTTCCACGGAACGGGCCGCGTCGCACTACTTACGCGGAACTTTGCGTCGCCGAGTAGAGATGTAAATCGGCCCCCGCGCTAATATGAATTTCAGATCTACGTTAATAAGAAAGGCGGACCCTGGTCGACGGACCTCGGCTCACGCCACGTGGAGACGGATATTTCTGCGAGGCATTAAGCCGTGACTCGCCAACTTCCTTCTAGGCTTTGAAAATTATTACGCGAACTTTGCCGCACAACGAAATAAAGTTCCGCCGATCCTCCTTATCCTCGGTGAATTCCTTCGTGATTTTTTCTGATAACAGAATTAGCACCGGTGCTTCATATATCGTATTATCGATAGTAGAGCAACGTGGACGTGTCTTTCAAAGAACGCTACGAGTCGTGTATGTGTAGTTTGATAAGAGGACGAGCTAATTAACCGAAGCTCGATAAGATAAACATTCGAGTTTATGAAACGATAGAAAGTTGCGTGCAGTCCCGGGTATGTGAAAAGTGCAACGTCCATGTTGATTCCGAGTCGACAATAACCTCGTTACGATAGTAAGATAGTAGCAAACTATATGATCGAAATACTTTAAACAGATACGAAATGCGTCATCCAGATCGCATCTAATCTTCAGAATATTTGCGTAATAGAACAGGATAAAACGGAATTTATGTTGAAAATTGATGTGATTTTCCGTACCTAATATCGACGATTAAATACGGTGTTTAATCTCGATGATGGAACTCTTAAATTTTCGGGATAATTGCGGGATATTTCCTTGTGTCTTGCCACGATATCAACCGTACGACGGTTTCCTATGACGAACGATATAAGCAGAGCCATCGACTAACGCGAGAAAGATCGAAATAGAAACGATACGGACGCCCTGGAGAATGGCTAACAACTGGCCATGGTCCGTCGAAATGATCGATTCTGTCACAAAGCAACGAAACTGTGAGTAAGGACACGGTGAGGACATTGCGTGATCTCGGCAAATATCGCGCGAGAACGTATAAGATCGCGAGATTTATAGCTGGAAATGCTACGCGATCGTGATCTAACTGAGCGAAGCGTTCCTTCAACGTGAATCACGTGAATCATAATTTATAAATTAGATCAGCCGGCGACACCGGACAAAACGATCACCGGTGATGTCGCGTTCCAGAAATCGACGCCCAGCCAGGGATTAATCTCGGGTTGGTGGAAAATCATGCGCCACGATAATAGGAATGACGGCCGACCTACTTACTTCGATAGTCCTATTCTAGGCTGGCGCGTTTATTATCGACGATAAATAAGCATTACGTCGTCGTAGTTGGCGCATATTTACGAGAAGTCGCGGCACGTGTTTCACGTCCTTCGTCCACCTCGTTACGATCGGAGAATTCATAGCGAGTAGAGCTAGGATGGCGATTCGAGGCTTTCCTCGAGGCACTTTCGCTCGACGACGATCGCGTGACTTTCTCGCCAGGTGTGCAGCTACTTTAAGGATATTTTAATTAAAGGTAACCGTTGATAACTAAGTGATTCTACGCTGTAATCGGCAGAGTCGATTAAAGGAGAATTTAACACCTGCTCCTTTCGCGAACAATCGGGCCGGTTCGTTTCAACGGTCGCGTACCGGACGATGGCGCGGCGAGGAAAAAAGCCCAAGTTTACGAGCGGCGCGAGGAGATAGCGGCCATGCACGCGGGACGATTTTATACGTTGGAAAGCTCATTCGATCACGCACGAAATAACGCGGACAAATCGATAATTCAGTCGGCATTGCGGACTCGGCACGCCGAGCGATAAGTAATTAACAGCGCGATCGGTGGTATCTAGGCACGGCGTTAATTCCTGCGAACGGCGAACGGTGAACGGTATCGCGAGAAACCGTGCGGATAAATAATACAAAGGGCGTTTCCATATTTTACACGGCTCACGTGTTCACGTCGTCGGTCGACGCGACCGGATCGCAATTAGGATTCCGCTTTGTGCCGTGTAACGATTTAATTTGTCTCTCGTCCCCGCGCAACAGACTGCAACGCCGCAAAGGCAACTTCCACAAAATTACTTTCCGCTAATTTCGCGCTAATTCGAGAAGCTAACGTCGTTTGTAATCGCGTGGATCGCAACTAGAATTTTAATCTACGAGAGCGACAGCGTTGCGTGTGACAATGGATTTCCCCGATCGAACGACAACACACAGTTGCCACGTCGTCGTCTCTCGATGTCTCTCCAACGATGGTCACGTGTCGTTAAATCTAGGAAGATGAAGAAGGAACAGTCGTTTTTCGAGTTATACCGCCCGGACGAAAAAGCTACGCGCCTGTAAAAGGCAACCCAGTTATCGGGCGTGCATCGTCGCTTTTATCGTCCGATCGATGCATCGTGCGCTTCTTCTCGCCGTGATGAGATCGAGTACGTAACTTTCTTTCGTGGTATCGGGCCACTTTCGTGTTTTACCGTGAATCTTTGATGCGCGATCGTCACATAAAATCCACTAGAGGATAAAAGT
The DNA here is from genome assembly GCA_014737475.1 of Bombus confusus. Classification (NCBI taxonomy): domain Eukaryota; kingdom Metazoa; phylum Arthropoda; class Insecta; order Hymenoptera; family Apidae; genus Bombus; species Bombus confusus. Next base: position 1,978,832 of record JACXIV010000033.1, on the reverse strand, counting down.
TGATAGGAAGAATCGATAATCCGAGGATAAAGAATGACAAAGAGCCGAGAAGTCGCGCGACCCACCGATGAATTATCGTCGTGCTTCTGGAAGGAAACATAGCGGCTATTACGCCGCACGCAACACGACGGTGACCGAGCGTTATAGAAATAAGTTGTGCAGAACGATCGACGACACTTGCCGGATGTAACGCTGGAGGCACGTTGAACGACCCTGAGATCATCGTGGCTGAGCAACGAGGTTGGAATCGATGAACGCACCCACACGGGCGCCACCCACAATCGCCACGGATGCGTCCGCCAACTCCCAACAATGATCTATCTTCCTCGCGACACTGAAAATCTACGGGACGAATCCATTTAACTTTCCAGTCGATAAAACTTTTTCTCTGTTAGGCGACGCGTTGAAACGGGCCGGTTTATCCGAAGATTATCGCGATGCCCGGCAAGAGAGCATAAAGACCAGCGTGAAGTCACGGAGGCGACTTTGTAACGAGCGGCAGGTGTTTCATAGATTTAAATCCGCTTACCGGCGGCATATTACCAAGCTATTCCCCGATAGTATTCACCGCACGCGACGCGTTAGAAATCTGCTCGCGCCCACAGAATCTACGGGCTTTATGAGTTTATTGCTTGTCGTAAAGGTGTCGTAAACTCGCTGAGATATTGGCCGATGCGCTGGTATCAGATTCGCGAAACCCACGCGACCCGGCAAACAGATTCTTTCGCGGAACGACTTTTCGCGGAACGCCAACGGCTCGTACATTATCCGAAGTCAATTTGTCAAACGTCTTCGTTCGTTCGCAAATCGTATAGAAGCCGAACGTACGGAAACTTTGCGTATAAAGTTCTCTCGTGAGAAGGACCACTTTCGTTTGGTTGATCTGCGATTACCTTGCCAGTGACGATCTGCGCGGCATTCAGAGCGCGACGAAGAAAGGAAAAGAAGGGGGACGAGGAGCGGACAGAGAGGCACACGGAAGTCGACCTCGCAAAATCCCAGGACTATCGAGCCGTTCGAGCGGAACAGCGACGTATTTCGACGTCGTGCTGAGGCCCACCGATGCACCGCGGCGCGTCTTATGCAGCGACGGTAGCCCGCGCTCCTCCACCGGACGTAATTTAGTAAATACCCGTTCGCCTCTACGAGCCTGTATTACGCACGTACACGAGGCCAAGCTGGCTCCATAAAGCGCGATGGACCCCACCCGATGCGAGAGGCTCGATCGAGCGTGTCCTGGCATTATTGCGATCGTCGTGCCACGACGGACACGATGCCCTCGCTCTCTCTCCCCCCGCTGTGTCCCTTTCTCTCTCTCTGATTCCGGCTTCCACGCGGCCACCGCCGTACTCGCCAATTTTCAGCCGTTCGATTTATCCTCGATGCGCGTGTTTTCGAGGAAATCGGAGAGTGTTTTTTTCCGGAAGCGGATTCTCTGTGCTGCAATTCGAAGGTTTCGAGGGGGGGGGGGGGGAATTTGGCGATAAAGCAGAATGGTGGACAAAAGAAAGAAAAAAAAACAAGGGAAAAAATCAGTCAGAAAAATCGATCCATCTTTTTCAGTCGCGTTATCGCGATCAGCATGGCCAATTAAAAACCCTCATTAGCGAGCACGCGGAAAGCCGCTCTAGGGTATGCTGGGTGAATCGCTGCCGATGGACATGTGTATTCAAAAAGTTCGTCATATTGCTATTGCGTAATTAAATTATACAGTTGACGCGGGGTCATCAAGAGCATTCACTGTTCGTCCGGTAGGGCGAATGGAATGGCAGCGGATGCGCGCGGGCTCCGCGCGTTTTATCGAGCTGTCCGCGAATATATTACCATGGAACGTTTGTTGATTGAAACGCGGAACGATTTGCCCGACCTCCTATTGAACGTCATTCCCGAACACATTTTTCGCTTGCCCAAATTAACAGTTCACGCTCCATCATCTGCAAAATCACGAGGCTGCGGATTTCACGATTCACGAGCCGTCCACCGTGCGGAGGAATTTTAACGATCGACCTCGAAACCGCATCGATCCATCAAGCACGGATCTTCGTAACAGCGGTTATTATCGACGTGAACGGCACGGTCTATTTTATTTCATCAATAAAGGAACGGTAAACCTTTTCGCCTGTTTACGATGCAAACAACAACACGAGTAGCGCGAGTTCCGCACGAAAGAGATTTATCGTTTCGCACGGACAGCAGACCGAGATGCGAAACGAAGCAGAAGCGAGGCGAGGCGAGACGAGAGGGAACGAGAGAAAATCACGGTGTCGTTTGTACTCTTCGGGGATTCTCGTTAGGCGGGTGTTCAGAGTTCAGAACACGTTGCGGGGACGAAAGGTCTTTCTGACCGCTTCCGTGGCGGCAGGGGGGGAAACATCACGGAAAAGCTCATGTACTTAGTCGGGTCGGACTGCGCTCCGTCTCGACCGGATAGCCGTTCGCACGGATATCGTGCTTGCGAGCGCCACGCTCGGACTTGGAAAGCACGCCGGTGGTGGCGGCCATTATTTATCCATTCCCCGGTGTCGGGGATTCCCCTGGGATAGCCGATATACGTGCCTTAATCGTGGCTGTGGCATACTGCCTGCGGCGTATATCTATCCGAGTAGTTCGAAGCAAAAGAATCGACCTTCGAGCGAGCAGAAGAACAAAGCTGAAGGCAACGCGGCATGGAAAAGGACGACAAAGGGGGCCAGATAGAAGAACAGAGCGAGGCTTTCGTGTAAACGTTCGAACCGGATCGGTATCGAGAGGAAAATAGAAACACTATCGGGAGATTGTTTCCTTTCACGAGGAAGAGGAACGCGCGTTCACCGGCTTGATCGATTCTGTCGCGCTTTTAACCAGCCACCGCTTTAGTTTGGCCACTTTTCGCGGTATCGCAGCGACGATTGGAATCAAACGGGAGAAAGGAAACCGCGAAAGGAAACGTTTCACGATACTCTGGTTTCGCCGAACCAGAGTCAAGTGCACACACGTGGAGTGACGAGACGCGAAAAGAATGCACCGGATTGCCAGGCGCCTTCGCGCTAAGTGAAAAAGCCTTTAATCTTTATCGGTAGCCGTGTGTATGTGTCACCACTGATTCAGCCTCGCCGATGATCTCCCTAATAGACAATGGAGAATGTTATATAAACAATGGAAATTGATAACGCTGGCGCAATCTAACACCGGATGAAGAGCGTATCGAAGCCACAACACGGTGGAACAGTCGAGGAAATAAAGGGGGAAGAAGCTCGACGTGGGTGATGGGAAGCAGCGAAAGTATTCAGAGTTGCGTCTCCAGGCGATATCGATTTGTTAACCGAACACCGGGCAACGCTCACAGTGTTGCAATAAATAACCATGTCCTTCTATAGTCGATGGCTCGGTTCAGTCCTCTTGGACAGCAGTGCGCTACCGGTTCGAACGACACCGGTCGTCCAGTCATCGACGGTGTTCCATGAAATTCCTGTTTCCGCTAATTTGGTAACGGAGAAGTGGAAGAAAAGTCGCGACGCGAATGACGCACTAGGCCTTGATACTATTCTCGATACGGGACAGGATCTCTTTCTACTTGTGTACAAATTCGGTGTTAGACGTGGAAGGAAAAGCGAGAGCCACGGTGGCGCCTGGTTCACGCGGATGTCCAGTCCGCCCACGCGGCCACGCGGCCACACGGCCCTGAGAAGGAGAACCGCTATACCGAGAAACCGAGAACCGCTTCGGAATGCCGGCGATTGTACGCGATGAGAGAATTATCTAAGACCGATATCTTATCGGCGACTCCGGGACAGGTAACCGGAAGGTGAAGTTCATGCTTGTCGCCGATCTTATCGGAGGATTTGCGCTTTGCCGTGTGCCCACGCTCTCCTCAATGTCACGGTCGATACCAACGAAAAAGCGTTACGAAAGATTTCCAACAGCTGGAGGATTTCCCGCGACACTTTCCATACACCCCGTTTCCAATTACAACACGCAAAGAGAAATTCCAGGCTAATTGTAAGTTCGCAATTGCCGGGAAGCTGCGATCGTTGGTATGCGGATCGTACGTATCGGTGGATCTGGAATTTGTCAAAAAACGGTCCGTTCGTTCGGCCAGGGAAGATGGCTTATCTCTCGCATCGGAACTATTATTTGTCACACACACGCACGCACGCACGCACGCACGCACGCACGCACATATATATATTTCTGCCGTTCGCTTATCCGCCGCGTGCAACTGACCATGCAACAACGCGTAGTCACAAAACGTTACGTTAAAATACACGAACACACAAGGAACACAAAGCTCGGTGGTTAACCGCGCGCTCGTGTTTATTACCCCCGCCTCTGTTTATTTATTATTGCCGGAGCATTATCATTATCGTAATTACTGGCGAGCATATGAAGCTCGTTCGATTAACCGATTAACCAAAAAAGAAACGTAAAAAGTAAAGAAACAGAAAGGTTCGCCTTTGCTGTTTCGATATGCTGGACGATTATTCGCAAACGGAGATTATTTTAATCGATACGGAGCCACGTGTCTAATGGCCACGGCGCGATTAGGCGAAACGGATCGCTCTTGTCCAGACCGAGCCAGATTAGTCTTTGCTCGTCCGCATACTCCGCGAGCTTCGAATCGCAATGTTATATAGCGGTAATTTACGCTCCGCGCGAAACCGAGATCGCGTAATCTATGGTTAGTCGGTGCGATACGATACGGAACCGCGCATCTAGCCTTTCTCGGACCTGGTTCGCGTCTCGCGTCGACCAACGCAGAAATTGCGAACGACGCGAATCGTCGAGAATGCGAGGGAAGGAAGACGGCGAGGCAGGTGGTTGAAAGTTGCCACCGCGAAAGAAAGAAATTGGAAGGTTCGCAACGCTTATTAGATCGGTCGATGCTCGTTCTCGCGACCTGAAGTCGTTTGCCGACTCGAAAGTGCCAACTTGTAATTCAATGAAGAGCCCGTTTAAGACTCCCGCGTATCCGGAAAACGGGCGATGGAGCGATCGGTCGTGTTTCCGCGGCCGTTTACCCAGGAAAGTCGTTCGTTTCGTAGACCAGCCGAGAGAAAAACGAGAGTCGTTCGAGACAGCCCGACGGTTTCCCTCTAATCGAATGAAATCCGGCCGGGAAACCGGCGAGAAAACTCGTCGAGCTCCGTGGATCTTCCTTTTGACTTGACTTCTGATCTCTGGTGCTGCGCCAACCGGCGGCTAAAGAGAAATAATGGCGCTTCGCGTCGCCGGCTCCCGACGCAATAACCGAAATGAGGTAATCCGTCGCGCAGTGTGCGGCGGCTGAAAAATCGCTGGGTGGAGAACAAAAGTTTTTCGGTGCTTCCTCGAAAGAGAATGAAACGGACGTGAACGAAATGTAAACGATCGTGCAGCGTCGTCCTGCTGGACGTTTTACTGCCAAGCGTATGCCGTGCCTGTGCACGAGTACACCATCGTCGCGACCAAATTACCAAAGCATCGTGGGGGAAGGCGAGCACGCGGAATGTCTTGGATGCGTACATCAAACGAGTACGCGCGTTCTTTGCTCGAGGAATTCGCTCGGGTGGCGATCGATTTCTCGCGAAGCGGTCATAAACCCGCGTGTTAGCACAAAGTGAAACATCGCTCTTGGAAAACTATCTCCTCTCTTAACAACTTAAGGAAAAGCCCGAAAGACAAGAACGCCGTGTCCAGAGAAATCTTACACGCTTGTTCGTGCACTAGTTTCCGTCTATCCCCGAAGGCAAACAAAAAGCAAGGAAAGAAGGCAATTCGATTGCAACACGTTTGGAAGAAGACGGACGTCGCGTCGTGGAGAAGGAGTGGTGCGACAGAGAGAGAGAGAGAGAGAGAGGAGAGAGGAGGTCAAAAGGGTGACAAAGGGAGAGAAAAGCGACATCGACGAGGCCTTGGCGAATACGGGCCCGCCTCAAGTAGAATGACAATTATTTCTGGTCACTGGGTAGATGGCGCTTGGCGGCTCTCCTTTGCCCTGTACTCATATGCATGCCCGTCATGCTTAAGTAAACCGAGTTTATTCTAAGACCAGGGTACAGTGCCCTAGAATACTCGTTTCGATGGTCAGGTTAGCCAGCAGCGAGCAGCGCCGCTGGAATCTCAATCTCGAGACAAGATCTCGAAAACCAGACGCATTGTCGATTACGAAAGCTTTCGTTGTCATCGACGCGTCTCGGCCGATTTTCTGGCTACGGGCGACGCCAGCAGACAAAGCGATAATGAAAACACGCGCGCGATGAAACAGCGGACCCTTAAAAAAAAAGAAAAGTCTCCGTCTCTTTAAATCCAGGGGAGGTGTTTTAACCGGTTTAAAGTTTGAATCAATGTTTTGCCAGAGTCGTATCTAAACCACGCTACTTCCCAATGATTCAAAACGGCTGCAACTTATCTTATCTCGGCATATGCGTGTACGCCAAAGGGAGAGTACCGTCTAGCAATAAACGAACAAATAAACAAGTCGCCGAGCCTCCGATGTACAAGTTACCAAAAGTACGAGACGCTTGCCAACGCAAAACGAAACGAAACGTTGGGGGACGGGCGATGGAATGTTCTGAGGGATCGCGAGGGTCCACGAGGAGCTCGAAAATTTTCGACCGTGATCAAACAGTTAGCGCCGGGCGTGATTTATCGGCACGCGATGCACAGCCGCGCGCACACCTATGGCTGAACTTTTTCCTCGGGTAGATCAGCCGGACAAACAACACCTTACACATCCGAGTCGAAATACATATTGGGTGTAGCGGCCTAGAATACTCCTTTCAACGGTCAGGTTACCCGGTAAACGCGCAGCGAGCACGATCGAAAGCGACAAGTGCAGTAGCACGCTGTGACGCTGGAATCTCAGGGAGTGGGAATACGAATCGGTACGATTTCGCGTCCTCGACTTTATCGCGGTGAGCCGCGTTACGTCAGTAGAGTTAGGATCGAGGGCAGAACGAAGCAACGTTTCGCACCGGAATTAACGAGCGTGCAATAGCGCGATAAGAAAAACGGAATACGATAAAAGGATGGCGACGAGCAGCGAGGCATCAGAAATCTGGCCGCTGTTGTTTCGCGAACGTACAGACGCGTAAAAAGTTAATTTTCTAAGACAATAATTAACATGGTAGCGCGCGCTCTCTCATGAAACTGCATTCCTGGCATAACCTTTTATCAGCCGTGGGGACTCGACGGGTCTGGGCCGGGCGGCGCGCTCTCTTTGCGCTCTCTCGCGTTGCCCTGCACCTTTTACTTCGGATATCTCGCATTCTACGTGTATATTATCTTACTTGCTTTCGTGTAACCCAATAAGGCGCCTATACCGCGGAGCCCGGCAGCGCCTAGCGCCAGCTAATAATACTGAATGCCGCGGTTTCACGAAAGTCTCTCCCTTTCTCTCGTTGTCTTCTTGTCCTCGTCCCTCTCGTGTCCCTGTCTACGGCGCACCAGTGTCCCGTACGTGTGATCGCCTCTGTAGAAGTGTACGCGTGTACGTGTATGCGTAACGGCGTTTGTTATTTATCGTTTAATGAAATTCCGTTTCGTAAATCGTTCTGTCTACCCGGCTTCTCTCAAGTCCGCACTCTTTTCACGGTGCTCCTGATATTGGGTCGCGAATCAAGTTCCACGACCGTGGGAAATTTCGTTCCGGCGAATATGGAATAGCGCGAACGCGGCGACCGAGCGAGCTAGAGAGCACCAGCGTAATTGTCCCGATGATGTTTTCGTTCCTCGGGCCACTCAGCGCCGACAGAAATTGCAGTTTCCACCGTAAATCACGAATACCAACCGGATGACACGGACTTTGCGTTTTCCACCGGCTTTTTGTCAGCCATCGCGACCCAGCCGATATTAAAATCACGGATATCTCGTCGAGCAGCCCTTTATTCCGTCCCCGTTTCCGATGAAACTCGAGGGTTATTGAGAACCCGCCCTGAGTAGTGACGCACGCTCGCGATTTAAAGAAAACGTGTCACCGCTGTATCACGGATATTTCTGTTACCGCGTTTCCACGGCTAACTTATGCAAATGTTATGTACACGAATGCCGTGACGCGAGTGTGTTAAAGTAAAATAATTTGAATAAAATATAGCATACCGTGAGAGAATACGTGTACGCGACCGTCCGCGTCCTACGGATAAATATAATATATACGTGTACACGTATATTTAACGTGATATACGTATATACGTATATATATATATATATATATATATATATATACATATATATATATATTATATATATTATATATATACTCCGTAATTAACTACGTAATAAACAATATTGTTATTCGATGTAAACAAGTCATACTTTCAGACTTGGTTCACGGTGAATAACCGACGAAAACTCTAATTTGCTGGGAAATAATTAGCTTCGAAGTAGGAAGGAGCGATATCGAAGAATGAAATAAAACCGTGTAATTCTCTATTGGTGAGGACTGGCGATGGAAACGTACCTCTATTCGATGCGTACGCGCGTATCGTAGAAAAACTCGGGGATCGAAGTGGCGGATTAATCTCGATCGCGATCGCAGCACTCTGTTGCCTGCTCCCGATGCGAGCGTTTTCGCGACGAAACGGTCTGATAGAGGAACGGTACGAAGAGATGCAGACGACGCGGCGGGAACGTCGACAGGGATCTTTCATTCTGGTCACACGCAGTCGAAATTTGAATAGCCACGTAGAGCGGATTCACTGCGAGCCCCGGAGTCTCTTTCTCGGTGACTAAGCCACACGCGAAAAGAATACCGTCGGAGAGGAGAGCGCGTCGCGACTGAATCGAGAAGACGCACCGAGGCGGGGACGACGAATTGTTCAGACGCGGTCCGTCTTTTTTCCTTCTCTTTCACTCCACCTTGCCATTCTCGTTTTTCAACGTGTCTTTTCCTTTTTTTCCTCTCTTTATTTTGTTTTTGTTAGTTCACGAAACCCGCATTAATATTCATCAGGATTACAGAAAACAATGCCGCCCACCGTCACCCGTGACCTGTTGATCTACGGCCATCAAACGCGGATTATGTCGGATTACAAGTTTACGATTGAATCTCTATGCGAAACGGGTCCTTCCTCCAGTCCACCCACGTCTCGACGCGGTTTCCAACGCCAGCCGAATTCGTGGAACCGACGGTGAAACACGGGCATGGTCGCCTTTAATGACGACCCGTGGATCGGCGCCGAATGGACGAGTGATTCAGCCGACGCGAATCCGTTGAGCCGTGCGTCGTTCCGCGCTTTCATTCCACGAATCGTCGATTTTCCAAGAAGAAAATAATCGATCGAATTCTACTTCTGACTCGGATGGCAAACAAGAGAACAGCAACTTTCGCGTACGCCGAACGACACGCGAGAAACAACTATGGCTGCTCAACAGCTTTTGCCTCTGCGTGAGCTACGAGACAAGGTCGGCCATCGTTATTTATGGGTTACCGGGTATGTTAAAGCGAACCACACCTGCGTTCCGCCGGTCTATTATGTCGTCGATTACGAATCAAGACAAATTGCCAACTATTTTCCTATTTAACGGGAGTTGCGGGTATCGTTTCAGCGAAACGTTACGTGGCCGTCCTCTTTTTACGCGGCGCATGTTGTTCGCCGATCGAGAAGGAAAGTCTTTTCGATGGAACGATTTTTCTAAGGCGATTTCGCGCGAAGCGAACGCTTCCGCGAATCAACGACCATCGTAAACCGCAGGGACAGGATACGGTAAGGTTCGATGCATAAAATGTAGCGGCGATTTATGCGGTATCGACGCGTTGCCGCGACACGAACATAACGGTGCTTGAAATTTTCATCGCAAGTGGACAGCTTATGCGCGTCAGAGAGTGTCCGCGTAATTACTAGCGACGCGGAGTAAAGCTAATTCTACCCGGGAGTTATATTTAGCAGAAGGAGTTAAAACGATTCATCGGCAGAGGCTTGAAGCATGAAAGCGCGCTCATCAAAGCCCAAGTATTTGCGGAGCTCGGCGCCTTATAGCCATTCAAGGTAAGTAACCGGAGCTCGTATTGAGTATCGTGAGTACCGCCAGGGGCGGTGAGTTAATCAGCTTTTCGCCGGGAGAACGAACCACACCGTTTACCAGAAAGGTTTGCCAGCATTTGCGAGCATTTGCGAGCATTTCCCTTGCCGGCAAACAACCGATTCACGATCTTCATTCGCGTCGACTCCGCGTTACAGACGACCGAACAACGCTCGCTATCCTAAGACTCGCGTTCACCGTCTCTCCGCGTATTATCCACTGCCGCATCGTGACAATTACGTAGCAGACAACCTTACGCTTAATTGTCGATCGCGCGTCGCGTCGTAGAATCGAGGACACGGAAGCTCCCTGCGGAACGGTCGGTCGCGCAAGACGGCAAGGTTACTTCGCCAAGACCTTTTTACGATTAGAATGCCACACGCTCAAGTAGAATCCGTAGCTCGTACAGGCGACGATGGATCGCCTTGAACGGCACGGCAACTGCAAACGCTTTAATCGGCTTTCCGATGCATAACGAACGGAATAACGATGCTTTACCGCGTTTCGCCGGTTTCTATGCGAACTCGGCCGGACAGATCGCCGTATGTGCTATTCACATCCCAGTTGCCATTCCCGCTGGACGCCCTCCTATGTATTCATCGCTCTCAGCGAGCACACTGGCACGCCTCATTACGAGGAAATCAATAGTTTCCTGCTGACAAATCTGCACAACGCTCGCAACGAGATATCGTGCGACGCGCCGCGTAGCCACTGTTCGCTACAACTTTCCAACGGATCCTGTGATTCCTGTCACGACCGATTCACCGCCACTCCCGAAAGTCCCATTGATTTTGTCGCCGCGTGAAATGAAATAACATCGAATCGGAACTCTGGTTTGTTTTCGAAACCCAGCTGCAACGCTCGGCGCGAGAACTTTGATTACCCGCTATTGAGCTCGCGGGGCCGACGACGCGTCGCGACTCGGCTTCCAGTAAAGACCGTACCGCCGTGTATTCTTAATATTCATACGATCGATCATTACGCGTCGTTAGAGCAGCGCGATATTTCAAATGCAAACATTTCTTTCCATTTCTAAAGTGTGACTCACGTAATCGCATGGTGTCGCTTCGCGCTCATAGTTATACACGGTGTGCTCTTTCTATAATCCCTGCGTGCCCGCTTCCACTTTGTCCGTCCTGTATCGCTCTCTACGCGTCCGTACGCTTCGACAGTGACACCGCGAACCCTTCGATCTTGACGTGATTCCGCACCGATCAAACTGATTGCGAGGGATTCCACCGGCTTTCATGCTCCCTTTCCAAATTATTGAGCGCGTGTTTCAGCAAATGCTCTCGTTCCACAGGCAAACGGCGTCGAAAGAACCAACCGTCGATGCATTCGTGTTTGAAATTGATCCGACTCGTCGATCGTCGATCACCGCGCTAATTTCGATAGAAAGCTTGAACCATGGTGAATAATATTTAACCGTAACGGAGGTGCGTGACTGTTTACCCGTGTTGCATGCCGCGCTTGTTATCTATATTTCCGTTTACACGAGAGATTCGAATCTAAATACGGCGGTCGTCCAGAAAGTAATATACTATTTTGAAATAACAACGATACAAATGCGTCGGAAAAAATTTCCTACGTTTGTAATTTTAGTGTACGTACTAAGTTACTTTTCGATACAACCACCAACCACCATGACGATACACCAGCTTTTTGTACTTCTTCGTCATACCCTTCCACCGCCAGTTCACATAACCATCGTCTTACGCAGTCCTTTAAATCACCGTTTCTCGCGAAGCATCATCGACCAAACAACTCTTCGAGTTTTGCAAAAAAACTGCGATGAATATCATTTGCAATGAAATCGCAGACGCGTTCTCGAGCTCCTCTGTAATGAGAGACGGGCGGCTTGAACGTTTACGATCACGTACAGTTTCTCAGTGTCCCTGTTGAATTCCCACAACCACGATCTTACCAATAATTCATCCATAACTCTATTACCGTTAACTGCTGTAATTCGGTGTGGAATTCCCTTTGCAAGAATTTTTACAGCCTTCGAAAGGCGCAAAAGCGTCATCGCCGGGATTTTTAATTCGCGTGGTCGTTTTAAACGCGCGATACACCGACGATATTATTAAACGTTTAAACAGAAAATTTCGCATGACCTGCGTCAACGCACGAATGAAGCTAAGTGGCCTTGTATAAGTTCGTTCCATCGTTTTATACGGCTTCTATGTGTAAACTGACAGTATTTGCTTACCCCCGAACATATTAAAAACAATCAAAGTCGATTTGCAAACGCGTCTATCAAACACGCGCTTTGAAACTTTTTGCACGGGTTAGTTCGCCGGCTAGGACCCATACTCCGTTCGATTTCCAATCAAGTTGGAAGTTTATTCGCATGTCGAAACTCGCGCCCCGCTTTTTTCGCATTTATCGTAATTACGAGGGGCGATTGCAAATTAAGAACACGGGCTCCTTGGAGAGCGAAAAAGGCGTCGTAAAGAAGAACCTCGAACCTCCGGTAGTTTGTTCGCAACTTGTGGAAAACCGATTTCCCGAATGCTTGGCTTTGCGCTACGATCTCTATTTATCGATGGATTTTCCGATACGAGGGAGAGAACGGCGAGAGAAAGTAAGGCGATCGAACGTCTCATCTGGCGAACACCTTTACAGGTTTCTTTATCGAAACACCGACTGAAAGAGGCGAAAAACCTGAGCCTCGCGGCGCAATTACACGGAGAGCTATGACGAGCTGGCGACTGATAATTAAAAGTTTTAATTATACGCATAGACAATGCTCGTTGCGCGGGATCCACGAAACGAGCGAGAACATAGGAAAAGACTGGTGTATCGAGGCGAAGAACGGTGTCGAGGTTCGGCTAGTTACCGCTTGTGTAATCACGGCAACGGTGCGAAGAAAGGAACCGATTAATTTTTATTAGCTTCCCGGCATTATTTACCAATTCTTTCTCTCGTTTTTCGCTTCGTTGCTTACGTCTCGCCGTTCTTATCCGCGGACAAAGAAACTTTCCAACAAAACTCTAATCGGATGCTGTACACGTCGATGTCGTTTAATCGTCTCGTTGCCGACGCTTTTAAACAATGTATACCAGGTAGCGTTTATGTCAGTCACCGGTTTAATACGCTTATTAAAAGTTCATTAATTAATCTCGCTCCGAGGGAGCGATAACACGAACACGCTGCTAGACGCGTATGGCAATTAACTTGTCCCTTCACAGTCCCATGGGTGGACTCGTCAAGCGTGACATTCGGTCCAACTATTTTTACTTTCGACGACGTGACAATGACCCAGACTCGGCGAACGATCGGCTACGACGTCGGCGGACCGAGCCGGAACGTAAAGGAAAAAACATCGGAGTTTTCCACGTGACAGAAAATCGTTAAAGGTTTTCAAGTTTCCGCGTTACGCCGCTGCTATGCGGAACGAGCGTCCGTAACGGGCGGGAAACGTACGTTTTCTTTCCAGGCCGTGGCACGCCTGGGGGCTGATCCGGGGGACGAAAATGAGCGGACAAAGGCAAAGGGGTCGCGTGTCGGCTGCGAGGCAAAATCTTCCAGATTCAACGCCGTCCGTCGGTTTTCCTATCTTTTTGTGCTGGTGAACGGGTCCCGCCTCATTGTGACTTCAATCTTTTATGAGCTTCTCTGAAAGAGTTTTCGCGATCGAACGTTAAAAAGAAGGAAAAAAATATTCCAGGAAAAAAGTGGAAAGCGGGCAGGAGAAAAAGAAAGCAGGTGCATGAAACGTCGGCA